>VXBU01004135.1:322929-346707 GCA_013400315.1 Bombycilla garrulus
AGGAAAATTTAGCTCTTTGTGACAATTTTGATTATTTATTGGGTGTGAAAGTAATGGCCTTCATCTGTCCCTATATAAGAACTTTCCTGAAAAATCTAGTCTGAGCTACAAATTTAGGAAAGTGATAACTGGTTTGTTGAGTAGCTCTCTGATGTTTTTCTTGTTATATCACAGAGGATCTATCTTCTGCAATTGTAAAATTCAGCAATATTATGCTGCATACAGCAATAACTTCAAACAGTAATATTGAATTATATTATAAATATGTAGATATATAAAAATACAGAATAATAATATAAAAGTACTATTGATAAATTTTTCATTGCTTCTACTTATGCTTATTCTCACTTGTTTTTCATGCTACCTCTAAAATAAGTATCAGGATATAGTGAAACACAGAAGGGACAAATTACAAACTCACTGCTATTCCACAACTTTTTTCTTCAGAGCAAGTAGCAAAATGCAGCAGTGAATATACATTGGTTTTGATAGTAATATTGATTTTTGGTTTTGATAAAGCTTATGGGACATACAGTAAATAGCTTCAGATATATTTACTATGGTGGTTATAATCACTCATAATTGTATAATTGGATGCCTAACACTGTTTATCAAATATTGCAGTCAATATTAGGCATGAAATTGGCTTGGCTCTGTATTAAAGTGAAAAAGGCAAACAGAAAGCTTGATGTGCCCCTTGAATTGAAGCCCCGGTCAGACTTCAGGGGTGAGGATCCTCTGGAGAAGCTGTATATTAGTCCAAAAGGAAAGAAAGCAAATCTAAATTCTCTTAGAAATATATAAGCACAATAAGAAAACTTGTGCATAAGTGACTGTAAGAGACTGCATGAAATAATTTGGTTCTTGGCCACACTGGGGAATAAACACACCAGAATTTTAAGCTCCACCCTAATAACTTCTCAGATCATGATTAAATTCAATCATTTTTGCAAATACTGAATTTCTCTGTGAAAGTGTGGGAAAGTGGGAGCATTATTTCAGCACACAGAGAAGGCTGCAGTATCTCCTAAGCCCAAAAGCTTGGCTTCAAACGTCCAAAACAAGATTGGAATATGAATAAAATTTTAAAAATTTAAGATGAAAGCTTTAGCTTTGGTCTTCTGGGCAGGAAAAAGACAATCAAACAATGGAGAAACACTGACATAAATATTATTAAAATGTCAATTTAATTTCATTAACTATTAATGAAAAAGTGTGACTAGTCCTGTTGTATGATTCTCATTACTATCAACAATTAATAAGGCTTTATGAAATGTGCAAAGAGGAGTAAAAATAACTCAAACACTGATCCCAAACATCCTATAATCAAGAAAATATGGGCATAGAGTTTCTTTAACAAAACATTCTTTAAAAGGCTCAAGTTTAAAAGTTACAATAGTTTTTAAATCTGAAATGTTGTTGAAAGTGAGTTCTCCTTAAGATCTATGTTATATTCTTAAAATGTTCATTCTAAAGCAATTGAAGCATTTTTGTGAGTGACAGATGAAAACTGGTAAAAAAGCTTTTGACCTAAAATGTTTCACCTCAGATTCTCTGAAATTAATTAAATTATAATAGCTGATATATAATTAGAGATAAAATTTGCATTTTTGATCTTCATTTTTTACACATAATATAATATCTAAATATGATTTTTAATATATCTATGATGTACTTATTGTTAGATCCTGTACTATCCTTTGTATTACATAGAAATCAAGAAAAAAACAATCTATGGCATTTTCATTTAATACATGTATTTATAAATGGGGAAGACAAAAAATTATTTATCTACCCATCATTATTTTACTATATGATTCTAAAAAATTCATAACTACTTTTTGAAAATTTTAGAAAACTTTAATGTCTGCCTTATTTCACCAGAGACACCATGCTCTTTTTCAAATTCCTCAATGTCTAGGCCATACTTAAATTTTTGTTTATTTAAGTGAAGGTACTGATACCTAATATTTCTAAAGGTATTGTTCATGCTGCAAACAGCAGACCAATTTCCAACTCTCTTTTCTAGCTCTGTCTCTCTGCTTAATGCTCTCCTCTCCAACCTGTCACTTATTCTTGTCATTTGTTTAGTAGCATTTTCTTTTAATCTAGCCAGAAAAAAAACAAGTTTTTCCTAATTGTAGAGCTATACAGGCTTGCACAGTGCAAATAGACATTTGATAGTTTCATGGAAAACTGGATTACAATTCCCATTCTACAACCAGTTTTTATTGCTTAAAGCACTATTACTGCCACTGCCCTCAACTCTATGCTCCCAGGCATGATACACATTAGTCTAAAAGGAAAACATCACCTCAGGATAATTCTCTGACATTTTAATAAATACTGAATATATCAACTAGTCATTACAGAGTTTTATGAATGAGCTGCAAAAACAGAACAGGTCAATACCAACAATTAAGTCATGGCCAGGTGTAGTACTTATTTCAAGGTTATGTACAGAAACCAAAGACTGAGCACATATTCCTACGGAGATGCTTTTCGTCAGAACTTAAAAGAACAGTCCTTTTATGGAAAACATAAAATATCCAGTATTTGTGCATGTCCTTCCTAATCCAAAATTTCAGACATAATTTTCCACTAACAACTAAAACAAAGTAAATTGTAGTTCCAAATATAAATTTCCTTAGAAATAATCTATCCATTATGCCTTAAATTATTTAATTGAATAAAAGCATTCCGTGCCATCCTTAGGCAAAAAAGCAGGTGGTGGAAGTTGAGCAGACAGCAGATTAGCAAGATCTATATGATAAGCATCCAGACACTTCAGGGACGAGGGCAAAATCTAACTAGGTACCCATATATAAGTTAATTGATTTTCCATGTAAAATGAGTAGATGGAAAATTCAAGAATCTTTATCCTTTGTATCTTTATGCAAGAGCTGGTGGACGGTAATACTAGCTTTCCTATTTTTCAACACAGTGCTACATGTTTTACCAATTTCAAAGATGGCAGGACTTTTACTGTTGTGCCCCAGATCACCAGAACTCTTTAAACAGTCACTCCAGTGCACATTTTTTCTTCAAACCTCTATAGCCCAGAGAGAATGTTGGAAGTGAAAAACCAGAATGTGACCTGCTACATTTATCCTTGTCTCTGAGTACTTCCCAAAATAGGGACATACCTATCAGATGTGTAAAAGAACAACTACTGTGTGCTCGCTAACAGCTGGTAAGAGAATTTTTGAATACTGAGTAGGAGGAGAAATGACAGCTGACCAGGAAATAGGGTTATTATATGTTCTTTTTTAAAAGCATCATTTTGAACCATTTCCAAAAAACACTACTCAAGGTTAATGAAGCAAGCACAAACTTATAATTTCATCCTAAAGAACGAACATCAAGTGCAGTATTATCTCTAATATTATCTCTAGTACTGCACTGCAATAACACTTCAAGGTTTCTGTCCAAGTCTTAGTGTGGGGCTTGAAGTTATGGTTTTCTGGCCAGCTTAAAAACCTACTGTGAGCTCAACCATAAAGGCATTCACCCAACTTTGAATTATGCAGCAAAATATTACTGTTGTAGCACAAATAGTAGGAGTGTGATACAAATAATTAAAATTTTATAGAAATAATCATAAAATATAAAAATAAACAAGGCCCTAAATATTAAAGAAAGACAACTTAAAGACTAAGATATATTGCATTAAGTACTTTCCTTTCTCTTAAAATATTTGTTGTATTGCTACAGCAAGATAAATAGATACTAAATTACAGTGCAGTGTTACATCACTTGAGCAATTTCTTCCAGCCTATTGCAGAAATAGGACTAGATCCATCTTATTGAAATTGCATTACTGATATTTAATTCAATGCTTCTTTTAAACTGTAGCAACCCTCCTTCGAGAGCTAAATATTCATGTGGATTACACAATATGTTATCCTAGGACTTCACTTGTAGCATGCAGCTAAATTGTGGTACTTTATTTGTACCAAAGGTGACTGGTTTGAATTCTACAGAGATTATTATGACTGCTCACAGCTACTTAAATCCAGAGGTACAATTCAGCTCTACATCCCAGCATCCAAATGAAAAGAAGAGAAGACAACTGAGGAATTAAATTTTGACTAAGGATACAGATACCATAATGGCTTTTATCACCATGGTGTTAGAATATACAGGGGGCAGCCAAAATTAGTGCAGTTTCTATCAAAAGCTACCACTGGCAGCTCTTGTCATCATCCTTTTTTGAAAGGTGCCCCGGAAGCAGAAGCCACAGACAAAAGCTCACTGATAAATACAGCATTAATAGAAAGAAACAGCACAGCACCTCTGGATCTCAGTTAAGTGTTAACCACTCAGCTTGGGAACAAATGAGTGTGAACCACTCATATTATGAGCAAGTGTGAGAATGATGTGAACCATGATTTGGTGGTTCTTTTATTTGGTAAACTGAAAAATGGAGAGGAAAAAAAAAAAGCTGCTCTGAGTCAAACAAAAGAGCAGATTTGGGCTGGGGGAAAGAGTTAGTGAGTGATAAAGAAAGATAAAGTTAATGAGAAAANATAATCGCTCTTCATAATTATATATATATATATATATATACACAAATAATACCAAAACAAACCGCTTGATAGTATCCATACTTTTGAAGGCCTGTATGCAACAAAGATGAATGCAGTAGCCTTTTCTTCCAATGTATTTGATAAAAAGTAAAATTATATAGCTATTTATAATGCTGTTATAATTGACAGGATCCCTTAGGACAACACAACTGGCTAGATTCTCTATAACCACCTTGTATTATGCATGTAGAAAGTGCTGGCCAAAAGGTGAGGTGTAAAGAATTTTTACAGCTGGATGCCAGGTTTCTGGCAGCTCTGAGTGTCAGAGCAATCTCTGATATAGCCCTGATAAAAAATTAAAGCTGTGCTTCAAAGGTCTGTGCGTATAACATTTTCACACATTCACAAAAACATATAGTTCAATTCCTGACTTAACTGTCTTTGTTTTCTTGTGATTCTGTAGCAATACATTTTGAGTAGGTCTTTGGATATAAGGATTGTAAATGCAAAGTGTTCAGGGTGTTATGCCAGCAGGCAGTGAGGAAGATCAGAGGAATGACAAACAGCAGAACCCACACTGATAGAGAAGTTTGGTCCCTTACTAATTAACTATAACTGTGATTGAAATTCCTTATTTTGACCAAATCTATTAACATTTCTTATTTCAAATTTCCTAGATAAACTGTTTCATAACAGACTTTGTTAGATGCAGAAACATGCAACTGAGACCTAATGAAAGGATTAGTCTCATACCACACAGATTGAAGTCACTTAGGCCTTTTACTGTGACAGGATAAAGTGAGTATAAAACTTAATACCTTTCAAGCTGTTAGGCAAGAGTTCAAAAGCACTTTCTAGCAGATCCAATCAAAGCCTGCAAAGTTCCGATCCCTTTATTGCAAATAGTGGAAAGTATTTTAAAATATTATTCTGAAATTTAATCCCAAAACTAAAGATACCCAAATGTATTTTGGCCTTTTTCAGTCAGCATTTCTCTGATTTGAATCTATCTTTGCAGCAACTTCACTTAACTAAAATTGTCCCAGTTGTGTGCATCAATTAATTTCAATAAGAAATTAGAACTGGAGTTAAAAATTGCATGCAAGTACATATTAAGCTAACTTGGATTGGTATTTAAAAAACAAGAAGTCAGGTCAGAACCAAAACTGATGCAATTCTTCCTTGCTTTTAACTTTAGGATTAGAAAATTGATGAAGATGCTTTGCTTTGGAGTACCCCTGTTTTCTTTTGCTTATTAGTAAGATCAAAATTTACCTGACCCTCTTACAGTACCTATGCTGCTTTAGTTGGCAGATGTTGCCGGATGATCCTGAACTACCGTAGTCATTACTTGTATCCCTGTATAAGTTTCCAGCATAGTGCACTGTTGACATATTTTCCCCAGAATCTGTTTTTTTAAAAGAATTCTGCTTTACTTTGCACTGAGGAATTTGTGGGGCAATGAAAATAAATTGCTGTAATAATCTTTTAATCCCTGAAAATATTAAAGAAAAGAAACATGTTGATGGAGTTACTCAAATATTCAAGACAGCTTCAATTCAATAAAATTGTAGCAAGGAAGCCCTAACACACCTTCCCTTTTAATGGCATAAGTTTCTAGTTGTATCATCTGTAATGATTTATTTTGCTGTTTTATAAAGCCTAGCTGTATATTTTCCTTTATGTTGCTTGGTTACAGAAAATTATTTTTTTTTAAACTGCAGCGTAATTGTGTTGCCTAATGAATACATTATATAACACATTTAATGCTGACTGATGTTGCAGTAAAGCTCAAATTATTCCTGCTACTAATTAATGAGCACTTCTGTATCTGCAAAAGATGACTGAACTAATCCAATGTATAGATTTTCTTGAGGCTAATTGTTAAGTTTAATGAACCAGATATCTCCCACTGAAGCAAGTGTCATGTGTCCTTACACCAAGCAGCCTAAAAAATGTGTAAATCCCCTTTCAAAAAAGCAGTAGTTATGGATCAAAGCCCATTCTGAACTGTCTTCTGCTTGTGTAGTGTCTTTGACTTTAATGGGAATGTGCAAGTAGAATAGAGTTTTCTACTGTGTTTTGACTTCAAATATGATTGTTTTCCTAATTTGTGTTTTGTTTAACTTTAGATGATTTTAAGTACCAAAAGTAAAATAAATACAGCGAGGAAACTCAGATATGAAATTGAGTTTATCTGTAAAAACAGCCAGAGAGGAAGGCTGGTGAGGATATGTTACAGGGAATGCATGGATTACTGACTAGCAAGCACAAACCACAATAAAAGCCTTTTCAATACAGTTGCTCTGGAACTTCCACATTTAAAGCCACGGACAAATTTAGCAGGAAAGAAAGCCATTAGTGAAACAGAATGCAGCAAAGCAATTGAACACAACTGGAGTCCCAGACAGACCTGCTATCAGCTGCCATTACAAGCGTGCAGCACAGGATAAGTTAAAGACGGCTGATGGTGAATTATAACGACGTGGGGAAGTGGGGGAGAGCCACTCAGCTGTGAACAGCAGGGAGCATTCAAGATTTAAAGAGCAGTTATTTGCTTAGTCATTTTTTTGCTTCTCCTTGCTGACTGGAGTGCCATATAATCCCCATCCAGATGTTACTTATGACATTGACTTTTTTTTTTTAGAACTTAGTCTAAATGTCAGATATCTGGAAAGGAAAAAACCCTCACCAAACAAAAAAACAACAAAAAACAAAACAAATAAGCAGATTGATTTTAAATAAAACATCATGTCTGGAAAAGTGGCAAGTTAGGAATTTGATGTTAGTGAATTAGTGATATATCACAGCAGGCATGTTTGGAGGGTTCTCTGTCATCTCATAAGGATATTGCTACATAACTTCTCATCTGTGCCACCAGCACCAGCAACAGCACTACAGGAAGGGAAAACAATGAGCTGGCGTTTTTTAAGTCTTTGAATAAAAATCATGTTGATATAAGTGGATTCTATTTATCTTTTTTAAAATATAACTTCCTTTTGGACAATGTTTTTTTTTAGTCTTTTAGTTTCCGTGCTCCTCCTTTTTTTTTTTAAATCCCAAGGTACATTAAAAAGACATTTCCGTAGCTATGAAATTCACCTTTGGCTGAAATCTTGCCATGCACTGCAGTATCAAACTTTCTATCAAAATCTATCTAAAATTATGTTAGTTATTAGCCTTTTTGCCTTTTTTGTTTACCATAAACTCACCTGAAGTGGACTGAATAAAGGGGGTGAACCTTCCATGTTAGACTTTAATGGCAATTTTTATTTCTCCCTGGCATTCTTCATTAATCCATTTGGAAAGGACTGAAAACCCTTGAGTCAGGGAATAAGGAAAATATTCTTAATTTTTTAAAATTATTCTTCTAATTCTCAAGCAGTATTTAATTCAGTCAACTTGTACTTAAGACTTATTTTTAACCATATTTTCCTCATTTGCCAGCTTAAACACACCAGTTCATTTTCATTGTTTTTGAGGTCTAGACTCTGAAACATTATTCTCACATGCCTTAATCTTGGCCACATTGTTATCTTTTATATTTTCTCTTTCACGCTATGCAACATCAAGCACGACAGACACCAAATACTCTATTATAGCCAGAGGATTACTGTTCCTGTGCCACATAAAAAATCATATGAAAAGCAGATTACTACCTAACTGTATGTTTCATAATACAGCAATGTTGCCAGTATTTCTGTGCCTGGATATTTAAGAGGTATCTAAAGGATTTTTACAAGCCACTTCTGTCTGTGTCAAGGAACATGGTTTCTGTAGTACAGGAATATTTTTCTCAGCTTTTGCTTCAGGATACGGTCAGGTATAGCCAAGCACAAGCATTAGCTGAGAAGAAATTAGAAATAAAGCACATTCCTATTTTCCTGATACTTTGGGAGGTTGGCTCTTAAAATCAAAGAAAAATGCAAAAAACCACAGGACTGTATAAAAGCAGTACATTATTCAGCTCATCAGCCCTCTATGTGATGGTGGAGTTGCATATACAAAATTGGAAGGAAAATCTGCACATTTAGCACATTTGAACTCGTGTGGAAAGGGCCTCAGGACAAACTTTGTAAAAGCATCCAGAAGCATAAAGAGTAGCAGCTGTAGCACATGTATTAAACTGCTTGATACCTACCATCCAAGAATCTTGGTTAATTTTTTATATTATCCTGACTTTTTTATATTATCTGACTCCTCTTATATACTCCCTTAACCAAGTATTAATGATATTCCCTGATTATCCAGCAGTAACTTGGCAGGCATAAAACTTCTCTTTCTAGCAATTCAAAGTCAAGATTCCTTAAGTCTGTGTGCTTTCAAAAATTTACTGTCTCTTTTTTCCTCTCCTCTTGATTATAGATCTTTAATAAATGATTGGAAAATGGGTGAATAATTCTACATTTAACCACTGGCATAAAAGCCTGTGGTCTTTGCTAGAGTCACTGAGAACATTTTAATAAACAAGCATGACAATTTTCCTTTTCAACACCAGCGTCAATAATAATCAGCTCAAGACAGACACCCTGGGAGGTAAGCCACAATTTGTGGCTGTATAAACACAATGGAAGTCAGGAATGCAAAATCTAACTTTATTTCCAAATGTTACTGGACAGTAAGTTAACCAAATGCATTTTCTCAGTAACAGTTGACGAATTTTGATAATCATACTCTGTCTGCAGTGTTTTCCCCTCTCCACTGAGTATTGTTCCATGAGACAGTTTGCCTTTTCACATAATATATAGTTTAACACTGATTAATTCAGCCCATGTACCACCTTTATCTTGAGTAACAGCTGTCTTGTGTTGCAGTCCAGCTTCCCAAGAGCTTGGTCTATGATATAGTCAACTGAGATACCACATGTGTTAATGAATGATTTGAGCTGTGCCAGCACCAATAGTTACTACGACTTCTTGGAACAATGTTGGGCCAGGCTGCTGGATTGTTCTCAGTTTAGACTATTTTCACTCAGTACAGAGGGCTTCTCTGACCTGCCTTCTGTACCATTACCAGATTTTTAATGGGACCTGGCAATGTCACTTTTCTCTAGAAAAATACGCATTTCCCATGTCCCCTATTACATTCAAATAACCATATTGCAGTGGGTGAATTGCTTGTAAATAGCACTTTAGGGTGGGTGTGAGAAGATTGGTTCCAGGCTGTTGTGCCATATTGTTTCCTTGCAAACAGCTTTTTGGTATGTACGTGTAGCAAACTTCACCTTTCAGATCTCAACTACTTCACAGCAAGTGACTTTCCATAAATGAAGTGGCAGAAGAGCTATTCCTCTGCTTGTCATTGCTTTCCTGTCAAAGGTACATACATTGCACTTTGAAAATGTGCTGCTCTTCCTAAAAATTCCTCTATATGTTTGTTGTTCCAACATTACTGTTCCTCCTTCCCTATCACCCATTTTTCCCTAGCAGGATTATAGGTATTCCTCCCTTGGTCTCAATATTACATTCCCTTAATTGCAAAATTTAAATTATTGACTGATCATATTAATGGTTAAACTGCCTAGTAAGGGTCACTTTGGTGACACTTAGAAAAATTTTGAATACTTACTTATCCCCAACTTCAGCATTAGTGGATGTTATTTTTGATCACAGGGGTTATTTTCTCTTTACTTCACCCATCTATTCTTCCCTAAACCTGCAGTAACACTGGCCATTTCCCTGTTTTAGCTCAAATTTTACATTTATTTTGAGCCAAGTGGAAATTAGGAGAGTAGGAGGGGTACTGTTTAAAATATGTAAGATATGATCTTTTCAACAGGCCACTTTTTATTTTACAAATACTGCAGTGAAATATACTTCCTTACCTAAAAAGTAAATTTAATTTAGACAATTGCTGCAGCACTTGTAAATGTTTAATGAAACTCTTGAAAGCTCTTTCTCATGTATTTGAATTATTGAATTATTACAAAAAGAAAGAGTTCTTTCAGTGATCTTGTTGCACTCTACAACTAGGATCAAATATAAACACCAAGCAAATTGTCATGTAAATATCCCCAAACCTGTCTATGTATGTTGTATGTCAAGGGGAGAAAAACAATCTTACAATTTTGTTTTCAAGTGTTTTCTTCTCTACTACTTCAGTGCCTTAAAACATAGTGACATAAAAGATAAGATCAGACTTGGTAACTCCCCCAGATTTTTTTAATGCATTTCCTTATTTACCCTGGAAACAGCTTTTCAGACAGAGGTTGCATTGCTGGCAGAATCAGGGAAAAAAAAAACAAAACATTCTGATAAATTATAGAAGGGTGGTATATTTTGCATTCTTATCTGAAGTCTTCACTTGGAGGAAAGGCAATATGGGCAGGTGATTTCCCTGCATTTCTTCAAATATGGGTGAAACAAATTAAAATAGGTCAGAGCACTTATACAATTCACATCTATCTACACTAGAAGCTTGTTTTTTTCCAAGCAAACACCTAGTCTCCATTCCCTACTGTCCCTTTACAAGGACTGATAGAACCACAACCTAGTTATAGCTGGCTGTGTAAAACAAACTCTTCTGCCTATGCTAAGTGTTATTTAAGATATTGTCAATTTTGGGTGGAGATAACACCTTTTATCTTCAGAGAACTGTACAGCAAATTATGTATATCTGAAATTGCTTGGGTCCCCAGCTCACCATAACAAGTCACAAATCAATTGGTGATTGTGGCATACACGTAGTTAAAGTCAAAATAGGGCAGAAAATTAAGAAATCATCAATGTAAGTTTTCTTTTCCCTGTGGTGATACACTATCTGGTTTTTTTCCATCCAGGCATTAATTACCATTACCTTTGCACATATAATAAGGAGATAAAGGCAAGAGAAATGACCAAGTCCTGATGTTCCTTCGGGATAAGAAATTCAACCTTTTAACCAATGAAATATGTATAAAACAGTCTTTGAATATTGTAACCTTTCCCTTGCGACATGATCACAGTGGCATCTGACCAGTTGCTACTTTTTCCAGTCATCAAACCATTCAGAAAATTAGTCAGAGCTAACCTTACTTAGAAGGGGGGATGCCAAGTGGATTTCTAGAAGGTCTCAGTAGCCAGCACTGCTCCCTCCTCATCCTAAACTATAATTACAAAGCTCGAAACCTCTTTACAACAGAGGCATTATCAGTGCTATTTCAAGCATGTGCGCACGGGCTGTAGCGCGCCAGGGAAATGGTGTGCTTTATATATCATTGTTATCTATTTTTTGATATTTGTATGATTACTGCAAAGACCTCACTGTTTTTCCTTGTTAAATATTTTTTTTATGCAACCTTCCCCCTGCCGGCAACTGTGTTCATGGGATCCTTACTTTTTAAGGAATTTCAGTCCCATATGTTGCTTCTGGCACTTTTTGCTGCTCTACTGGCACCTCTACTGCTTGCCCTTTAACTGAAGTGGCAATTAAATCATAGAAAAACAAATCTTAAGCTGTAACAAAAATATCTCCAAGCCTGAGGCTAAAGCAACCAAGATACCTTTTAGATTGTGTTTAAAAGTTATGGACTTCATCTGGCCAGATGAAGGCAATGACAGAAATCCGTATGTTCCATGAGAATTTCAAGACTGACCTTCTTCAGCTCAAGGAAAGTGAGTTTTGCCTGATGTACAGAACTGCTTTGATGTTAGCAGGAGTACAAAACATTCAAGATTAATTAGAGCTCAAAGCATAAATGCAAAAAAGGGAATTCCCTACCCTTCTGTTCTTTCCCAATGGAGTGGGGGAATTCCCTTCCCCTTCTGTCTCCTCTCTGAGCAGGAAGGGAATCCCTTTTCTATTCTTACTCATGATGACAATTCTTTTCACCTCCTAAGAGCAATGGGTAGTTTGCATTTTTTTCCTTGTTTCCCCTTTCCCCATTAGACTGAGAACTCCCTGTTTTCCCAACATTTCTTTCTCAGAGGTGAACAGGGATTCCGACACTCACTGTACCTATTTTCTTCTTTAATATTTCAGTGTGATAATTACTTTAATGTGAAGTGGATATTTTTACTTTTTGTTTTTTTACCCCTCTGAGTGCAGTATTTTATCCTACAAAAATATGAAACCAGAAAACCATTTGAAATTTTGTTACTGGCAGTTGTGATCTAAATATAACTGCATCCACTTCAATATGGCTAATTAATAATTAATACAGGGAATGGGGTTTAAAAACAAGGCTGAACATCAGAATCCATATTTCATTAAAGGGGCTTTACCTTCAGTCTAAAGCACACACCAACTACAGCTTGTAATGCAAGAATTTAGTTATTCTTACTGGAAGTGACTAAAATAATCTGTCTCCCTATCCCCCAGAATTACAGAATACCATGAACTGACAAATTATTTCAAGTTCACTTTGATGTAGGATGAAGGCTCTGAGAAACTACCACTAATGTACAGATTAAGTTTCATTTCAGTTGTACACCACTGAAGCAAGCTTTGTGTTTCCCTTCACAGGGTAATGAGTTTTACCTGTGTGATTAAAACCAAAAAATATTGGATGATGACGTGAACTTTGTTCATTTACTATAGTACTTGTTGTTGGGTTTTAATAATTTAGAATATTGCAGATCATAGATGGAGCTGTTTTATGATACCTTTGCTAAAAAATAATGAGGTAGTATTAATGTGAATCCTCATTGTAATTTATGTCCTTGGGGTGAACTTGTAATGAAGAATGCATTTTCTTTGGTTTTAAATGAAATGCTCTTTTTTTTCCCTAACTGGTTTTCAGCATTCAGGGCATGGTCCAGAAAGTTTAAATGTAAAATTTCTAAAACATGAAGACAAGTAGAATAATAATTAAAATAAAAGAAGAAATACAGGAAATAATTTAAACCCCATAGAATATCTGCAGGAAAAGACAGCCTGCTCAAACCTATCTTCTCCTGACTGATTATTCACTGTTGCTTTCTTTAGCAATGGCCATGATTTTACTAAAAATATCATTATATTTCACTATAAATGTTTATAGGAAAATATTTGTCTCTTAGGAGCAAATTCTCGTACAAGTAAAATTACAAGCCTGTTGATTCTATCCACTTTCTGCCCAGATTAGTTGACCAGGGTTTCTGTTCTCATAGATAAACACCACTACTGACACAAAACCCCTGCTATATAGTTCTTATATTTTAAGGACTTTTAACAGAAACAAAATTTTGGGACAATATCACCTTTAGATATGTTGTCGTCAGCTATTCACTCACATCTTTAGAAAATCACTGTAGAAGGTATATCACAAATATGATAAGAGGAGGTTGATAAAACAAGTGAAGGGAATATAATCAGGCCATTTTAAACACTTTTATTTTAAAAATATGTATTTCACTTGCTTCTTGTGAAGCTAAATAGATATAAAGCTTGCACTATTGAAGTCTGGCATCCTCTATGCAAAAAAAAAAAAAAAAAAGATTGGTCAGTCAGGTTCAGGGAAAACGGTAATCACAAAGGCAGAAAGCATCATCAGAGAACTGAGAGCAAGACAGGAGCCAGATACATCTGAGTGGTATCTTACGAGTCTTGACTTTCACAGTCTCAGTTCCTCCTCTTGAGACAGAGTTCACTATGAGATTCTCAATATATTTTAAGCATCTTTCTCAGCCAGTCTCAGCTGGTAGAATTTAAGCTTAAATGAGCTCATTTGTGAGTAGACTAGGTAACTGAGTCAATGTGTTACTCATAGAAGTTGGGATTTTCAAGTGAAACTTCCGCTAAATTATAATTTTTCACTGTGCTGTTACCTTCACATTTGTGACATCTCAAGCACTTTTATAGATGGAACAGTATCATTTCAGCAGAGAAGGACACTATCCTCCTCTCCATACATAATTGTAATGAAATCATAACCAGGAACATTCAATGTAATTTTAATTTGGTTTAGTTTTGTTTCTGAAAATTATAAGAATTCCAAGAGTTATCAGTTAGGCTTTTAATTTACTGCTAAATTACCATTGCTTTGAAAGCCTTTTATTTACAGAAACATTCATAGTCTGTATTTCTTTTGGTGTCACATGCTCAGAATTTCCCATTGCTGTCTCCAGCTCTTAAAACTGAAAAAAGTCAATAAACTTTCTCCTTTGTTATTGGTGCTTCTTTCAGTGAAGAAAAGGTAAAAATATGTGAAGGTCACATGGAGGTTATGTCTCTAGGGAAACTCTTGTTAAGGTTGTGCAAATTCTGTACATGCAAATGTTGTGCATGCAAATAGTCAACAAATTTTCAATCTCTCAGGGCTGCTGAACTAGCCCTACTGGCTTTGACATACTTACAATTGTTACATGAAAAAGACAGTGTTGTTTGAGAACTAATTTGCTGCAAGTTCCTTTGCTCCTTCTAATCTATTTCTATCTAGTCACATTTTCTGAAAAGAATGTTCTGGCCACTAACACAGGTTTGCGTGCTATGAGAGGGAACTCAGCTTTGTCATGACCATCTTCAAATCAGCTTTGAAGAACAGCTCTCCAAGGCCTACAATAATGTAAATGTGTGTGAATATTCATCTTTCATGAACAAATATTGGGGTTTTTTGCTTCCTATTTATCTGTTCGTAAGTTATGTGAATGGTAGGGCAAAAAAAGGACTGTATTAAAGACACTATCTTCGAAGATGTTTACAGCATGAGGAAAGTTCCTATTATATTCTGCTGTTAATCTGTAATACTACTCATCCTCAAGCATAAATTCTAGTTACACTCTTCTGCCCTGAAATCAGAGGACCACTAATGCAAACCTTATGGTACACAAAGACCCAAACAAATTACGGATACAAAAGACAAATACGCAGATAGCACAGTACCAGAGGGAGTGCTACTGTTTCAGACGGCAGCCTTTTTCTTTCAGTAGGACTTGATCTCACCAAGCACCAGACATGTCTTCATGGTCTGATCTCCCATGCCAGAGAACGCCGCGAAGGAGCCCCGCGGCGGAGGGAGCGACCGGCGCGGCCCTGCCGCAGCCGAGCTGGGCGGGCGGGAGGGAGTTATGTACAAACAAAGCCGCCGTTGCTGTAGCAACCCGGCAGCCCTGAACGAGCGCCCCGGCCCAGCATCCTCCCCCGCGCCGCCCGCGGGGCTCCTCGCACGCTTCATCCCCTTTTGGACAAGGCTCTTCGGGATCGGCGCCGGTGAAGCCCGCTGAGGTGAACGGCGCCGGGCGCGCTCGGCTTCAGCCGATGATAAACGTGCACGGCTCTGCGCGCTTGTCACGGGCCCAGCTCTGCAAGGGCCCAGCTCTGCAATACCTACCCACAGGACGTGTTTAAATATGTCTATTGCACGTGTACATTGGTAAGGTAAATGGTAACCTATTTGGTGAAAATGAATTTTAAAAAATACATAGCCTTTGAAAAGAGAGATGGACTGAATTCAACAGCGTGCTGTGAATTTTATTGCTTTCTTTTTAAAATCCGGCGTCTATAAATTAGGTTCTGTCACCAAGCTTGTTTCATTCCTCAGTTATCAAGAAAGCATTCCTAGATCCACAATACCTAATATTTGTGTTAGCTTTTGCAAGGAACAAGAATCCAGCATAAAAAAA
This sequence comes from Bombycilla garrulus, assembly GCA_013400315.1. Taxonomy (NCBI): domain Eukaryota; kingdom Metazoa; phylum Chordata; class Aves; order Passeriformes; family Bombycillidae; genus Bombycilla; species Bombycilla garrulus. The sequence goes on from VXBU01004135.1 coordinate 338,978, forward strand.
AACACACCATTTTTTTTTCCTCTTTGACAAATATATAGGATGTAAATAACAGACCAAATTAAAAAAATTCATTAGACATACTGGAATGGCATTATTTCAATTGTTATTATAATTAGCATTAGTATGTATATATGTATGAATCATGCTAAAATGTCTCTCATTTTGATGACTGAGAACATAATGCTTTGGGAAGATGATAGAGAGAGATTTAATGTGCTCAATTGGATACTCACAGCTAATGTGGGAATCCCACATTATACTTTTAGTTCATTGTGAGCAGATAATCTTTTCATGTCTCTGAGAAGGAGTATTTTAATTCATCGTCTCCTTTCAATTGATGGCTCCTATCAGTAACAAACTCATGTAGAAATGTTCAGAATCCAAATTCACCGTATGTCCCTCCATTACAATAGTGTTAGCACATGAGAGGAATTTTAGCTTTTACTGATCCATTTTTTCACGACATACCAAGATAGAAACACGGCACTGGCTAAAAAAAAAAAAAAAAAAGGAAAAAATAGTAGTAACACTTTAACACTTTTACTGATATTTGAAAGTTTGTCCAGTCTGTCATGAGCAAGCTATTGGTAGGAAGAATACTAATACCACATCAAAACCTGGCATATAGAAAAAGTGATACTCTGGGCAATGTACAAATTTTCATTATGCATATTTGGACTGGCTCTGATAACTGGCTCTGCTTATCAGGAAGGCCCAAAATAAAGATGGATATTTTCAACTGAGTATCGGTGAGACCTTCTCTGTACCAACATTGTTAAAAAGTTCTCATACATTCAGTCATTATTTTTTTAGACATTCTTAGTGTCTGATATCTTGAGCTAGAAATTACATGCCTAACCTCCAATGAAAGGCGACAGTAGATGGATGTCTTACTTTTAAGTACCAGCCTTTGCTGGGACTTATAAAATACATTCTCAAATGTAATTAGTTCCAATTTATTTAAATAGTACTCAGTTCAACAGCAAATGCTTCCACAATAAAATTTTTAACATGAATTGCTCATCAAAATTACCTTCAACCCTTTGACTTTTCTTCTTAACAAACAGTAAGATAAAATTTAGATAATTGAGTATCCTTACCATCAGGATCAGTTTCAGCAGTTTGAGCTCCTGTAACCAAAATATTCTCAACTGTGTAACAAACAATATCCCAGCCTGTCTCTTTGCACCACTAGAAAGCGTTCAAGCTTTCAGCTCTACTAATGCCTTACATCGAAGAGAAGAGTTTGTTCTTAAAATCAAGACAGATAACACACAGCCTGGCTGCCCAAAAAAAAAAAAAAAGACACCGTAAGAGATTCATTATTATTGTTAGATTAGTATTACTACTAGTATTAGTATGCATCAGTACATCAGAACATTTAATCTAAGGAGTTATTGAACTATTTCTTTTAAAAACATTTTACAGTGCTTATGGAAAATGACACTGAGTTCATTTGAAGACCTGGATGAAACAGATCTTAGGGAACAAAAAAATCTTTAACATGAATTATCAAATAATCACCAAATTATACAGAAAAGGTGCTATTACCATCCTGACTAGATGTAAAGCAATGAATCAGAAGTGAATGCACCAATTTTCAATTACTATTCTCCTGAGTTAAGTGACCACATTATTAATGTATGAAACTGCAAGGGACCTGATGAAATTAATTTCATGCTCAGGCTTTCCAGTAGTTGCTTTTCAGAGAAATCTTTGTAGGCTGAATAACTCTTCTAAAATTTCAGTTAGAGTAGGATTCAATGGCCAATTCAATGCAATCAGAGCTAGTGTTTGCATTCAGGTCAAATGCTATCAAACAGTAGCTTCACCTATAACTAGTGATTAACATTAACTTTGCACTAAACTATGACTGATATGTAAATAACTTATTTACCTATATAGAAAAAATTCAAATAGAGAGACCGTAAGTTTAATCACTCTATTAACTACAGAGTATTACCTTCTCTGTCACCGTATTGAACTTAGAACAGATCTGAATCTGTTCTAAATTATGGAAATGTAGTTTTAGAGAACTCTAACATTATGAAGCATCCTGGGTGCCACACCTCAAAAACACTTGAGATTCAATGTGTGGCCTCAGCTTTGGGATCTGTGAATACACAACCACCAGTCACCTCTTTTGAGCACGACATCAGTGATGGCATCTCTAACTAGGTATCAAAGCTTGCTTTTCAGTGAGATATAGTTCTAACTTTAGACTCTATATAAGCAAGTTCTCTAAAAATATGACATATTTCAAACCCACCAAGTATGAATAAAGAAGTGTAAAGTGCATACAGAAAAGTAACATAATCATAAAGGAAAAAATCTTAAGCCTTGCATTAGTACTTTTGGTGCTATAAACTTACCAAATGTAGGTGTCTTATGGCCCCAAAACTGTACTTCTCCCCCAGAAGACTATTATGTAATTTATTCTTATTCCCTATTCTAATACCTTCTTGTCCAAACTTACAAAATACACAACAGTTTCCTACAGCAAAACTTACAGTGTATAGGAGACCAGAGTCACCTTTCCATTCACACCCTATAACTGGCAAACCAAAGAGGTCTCAGATGCTTTTACAGTACCTTGGCTGGATAAAGCAGTTTGACTATAGCCAAGTATTCCCTTGAAGTCAGACCCAAACCACTAAGACATTACTATTATTCTAAGCTAAATGTAGTAAGAAGTCTTAGATGGATTAACAGAGCTTCTAAAGAGCTTCCTAACACTTGCCGTGTCACACTATATCAGACTGCACTATCAAGGAAATATTTATTTTTAAAAATCAAGAGACCTAATACTTTTTACAGTTTACTTTCACATATTTTACTTCCATGATAAGTATTCCAAAGGAGCACTTCAGCTGGAAAGACAGGATGTCCCCTTGTTATACCAAGAGACAGAACGGCTTGTCTGTGCACCACTCCCCGAGCTCATGGAAGCATTGCTCATAAGTACGCCTCACTACATTAAGGAAAATCTCTTGAATTTCTAGTTTTAAGGCACTATTACTATGAAAATATCAGGAACCACATTCTGCTCTTATTTACACTCCTTTTGGTGCTAGATTTATATGGAAGTCATATGTTAAGGTAAATCAAACATTTTTTGTGAGCCTCGTAATGCCACATCCTAATCCCTCTATGGATGCTTCTCTCTCTGGAGACATTTCAAATGTGTTTATTAGGAAGACCATATTTATATCTTCAGGGAAGCCTGAATACAAAATGGAAAAACCTTGTAGGGCAGATGTTGCAATTGGCTAAAAGATTGAAACCAAGCTTTGTTTTATGCAAACTAGAGCGTGAACATTTATCATGTAACTAGGATTTAAAGGAACAGAATGAAAGAATAAATGGATAATATATGCATGCCTCTTTACACCCCTGTGCTAAATTATGAAAGCATTAAGAGTGTAGTAATTGACATTTTATTCTTCCTGGTCAGTGACAGCTTTTAAAAGCTACTCCAAATGCTGCTTCAGCAAACTGTAAACTTATTATTCAATGGCACACACCAACATTCCACCTATGTTAAATGTCATGAAACTGTACTTTGTCCTGTATAACAAGAATAATCAATCACATTCATTCATTCATGGCCTCCAAGGCAGGGGGACTCTGCTGTTGATCTTAAGGTACACATGAGTTAAATGTAAAATGGTAACACGTCACTGATGTGCTCAGTTAATCTAATGTTACATTCCATATTGCATGACAGACTTTTGGAACCTTCATTCTTGGAAACAGCAATGACCCATTTGACTCCAAAGCTTGAAAAGAAATTTATTTCCTTGTTGGAGTTTAATATAAAAGAGTAAATTTCTATATTTCATTTATCAATCATTTTCCATATATTCTGGACACACCTATTAGCAATGGCTAGCATAAACAAAAACAAAACAAAATAAAAAAAAAAAGAAGCTGCAAACTGGCATTACCAAACTACAAACCAGTCAAACAACCAACTAACCAACCAAGAAAACCCAGCTTTCCTATGTTTGTGATCAAGAGCACCCAGGTAGCCAATGGCCACAGCATGTTTATACCCAAGTTCCAAGATCTTCTGTGATCTTGTTGAGACTATTTTAGGATAAGGGAAGAATGAAGAAAAAACAAGGTGGAAAGAAGTTTTTGCCACAGCACAAACCCTACAGACAACATCTGCAAGATTTTGCAGAGTTACAGCCACACAGGTTTCACTTCAGTGAAAGGAAAAGTGAATATAAATGTAGGGTTCACTGAATCCAGAAGACCTGAGACAGAAAGACCCACACAACCACTACCAGCTAAGAGTGAGTCTCGTGTTTACCCAATGGAGAAAAACTGTTAAACATTGACACCAATCAACATACTAGACTGATCACTGTAAAACATATAGAACCGTGTAGCTCATATTCAGGTCAGAGTACCTGCTCTTAACTTCCTATTCCTGTTCCCAGACTTTTGAAAGGCCTTTTCTTCATAGATGAGAAGATTGTTTTTATTATTCTGTCATTATTTGTCACACCCTAGCTGTGTAGGCAGTTGATGCTTTATTCTTTTAGTAATCTAAACAAAGAGAAAAATCTGGTGTTTCTGCTTTTGATTTGCCCACAGGTGAAGTACAAAGGGCCAAACTTACACTTAACATTTCAGTCATACTTATATTGCAAAGATGGCAAGGACTTCCAGCACTCAAAAATCACAGAACTGATGATAACTGAGTAAACAGTTTTGAGAACACTGGGTCATTCAAAAGTCATTATTTGGTATATCAATTCCTCTCATTACCTCTCATGTGCTTCTTCAACTCGACATGAAGACAGCTTTAGAAAATTTAGTTCTAATATATGAGCAATGCAAAGAGTTTGGATCGTGGGCCCTCTATTCATCATTTAAGAAAGTTTCAGTTTCTTTACCAAAACATCTTACTGGCTTTTCAAAATGGAAGTCACTTGTGATATTGCTATAATGCATCATAAAACATGAGATTCATTTCCTCTTTAAATATCAGTGGTGTAAGTAAATTAAGTTTGCATGCTTTAGCATGATGCTACCTGATGGTTTGGTTTTTTTGAGAGGCGTATAGCTAAAATTTTCACAGAACTCTTTGTCCAGAAGCAGCACTGATAAGAGCTGAGATGATCATGTTAAATTTGACAGTCCGGAATATATAAAAAGAATATATGTAATATATAAAATATATGTGTTATATTTTACAATGTGCTAAATAGAAAGAATAATGGCTGGAAATAGACAATCTCAGTATTTATATTCCAACAAAACAGTCATATTAAAGTCATTTTGGTTTCTAATAAAAAGTTGTAAATATTACAGGAGCAACATAGATGACAGCAAAATTACTTTTATTGGCCCATGAAATTATTTTGACAGTGTTTATTCAAGTCAGCAATGCACAGACCAGAATATCTTCACAGGAGATATCTTTTAGGACAATTGTTGATCCTTTTCATTTACATGCCAAACAATGAAATAGGATGAATACTGAAGGACAAGGACTAAGCTATATGATATTGACATATAAATTTGTACTTCAGTATTTCCATTGAAACTCCTCTATAGAGAGTCAGGACTGCCAAGCTCTATCAGTTCAGCAGGTAGTACTCAGAAGTAAATAAGAAAATAAAGTAAATAAGGTGTAATCAGAGGAAATACAGGAAACAGGACAAGTAAAGCACTATGTGTGCCAAATTTCTTGCTTTTTTTAAATTGTGAAACACATCAAAGAAACTTTCACTTCAGTCTAATTTCTGTCATGCTCACCTTTAACCCTATTAGTAGGAAGATCTTGCAGAAAAATTGAGAATATCCAACAAGAATTACAGAAATGATGATTCTACCAGTGTACATTAAAAATGGGTCTAAAAGCAGGCAAAACCTTTGGTTTAAAAAGGGAAGATACACTACGGAGCATAAACCTATTTGGCTTTTGACATATTTTCATGCACTGAATTGGACAGATGAGGGAGCTCTATTCCATAATTTAAAGCTGGACAGTGCATTTAACATACAGTTTATACATAGAAAAAGTGTGAAGCAGCGTTACTCCATGGGAAAAATATATGGCTGTATTAAAGAGAAATAACTTGCTCTTTCCTGTTTCATCAAGATACATTTCTCACACAACCCTTCAGTTCTGTGAGGCTGCACAGGAATATGAAAGAGTAGACTTTAGCCAAATGGCCACCATTCCTCAACTTGTTCCTGAAAGAATACGATGATATGACAGTCTTGGAACAAAATTCACAGAAGAGCAGGGAGAAGATATACTCGACAGGACACTAATTCAAATCTTAAAGCCAAACTCTAGTTATCTATGGAATGACTCCTATAAAGAGCGTGATAAACTCATCCTTACTTGAAGTAGTGGATACTCCCTTCTTGGAGGTTTATATGCTTACATTTTTGTCCTCCCCCACAAGTCTATTTCTATCAACACCTCAAGTAATTAATTTGTGGGGTCTATCATAAAAAAAAAGCTGCCTCTAACAAAACAAAATGTTTCTGGCCAGTTCAAATACTAGGACTACTTTACTTTGTATACAACAAAATGAAGGCATTTGCTAGATTGCCAGTGAAAAGCCCCTAAGTAGTTATTTAATACTATATGGAAGGAGGGCTTTGGTTCATTATAGGTCCACACAAACACATTCCATTTTTAACAGATAATTAGGTACTATATCCTTCACTATCAGATGCTGCTTTCAGTCCGATAGTATGCTCTTATTCTTCTTTTTTTTCCAAGGGAACAGAAGATAAATCGTTCTGGCACTAAAAGAACCAGCTTTTTAGCTTAAATATTCTGTAGAGGTCTTGCGCTACCCATGGCAGAAATATGTATCAGTTAATTTTGCAGAGACTGACTTTACTATTTTCTCTGAAACTGTTCCTCTGCAATTATGCAAATCCTACACAGCTAAAGAGTTAGTCCCTCTTTTACTTACACTCAGTGATCTCACCAGTTTGGGATTTTTGTTTTCTTTGAAGACATGGGAAGAGAAAGAAGACCTATCCTCTTGTTAAATTGCTAGCAGATTTTCTGGGTGATAAATGCACTTTTTTACTGTCTTTTTCCTGGTTTCATTTGCATTTATTATCTGAGTACTCAGGTCATATTGCAGTTACTGTTACTTTGGGAAAAAACTTCAGAGTAAAGGAAAATCAGGTACTTGCCTGATTATGAGTCATGATCTGTACAAGTTTTAATCTCAAATAGTTTCTTTTACATGACAGATCTTTTTTTTCCCCATTGTATTGAAAAAGAGTATGATCTTTTAAAATTCTGTCTCAAGGGAGTCCTAAAGCTTGACTGTCTTGTGTCTCAGCCTAGCAAGAGACCCTTAAATATACCCAACTCAAACTCTCAATATACATAGGGGGAATTTAGATAATTAATATAGATTACTTAATATAATACAAAAATCCTCATAGTATGTAAGTCAAGTAGCACCCAACTAACTCTCAAAAAATAGAACCTTCTCTTTATACTGACACTCAAATGTGCAGAAATGATATTCTGTCTATTATTACGCAGGCATAGACAAAGCATCCTAAGAATTTCCTTCAAAGATTGCATTCCTTGGCCATTGACAAGTTCCTGTTTGTTCTGTTCTCAATCCGCAAGTATCACTGACTTCAATTTAAATCTTACCGATTACAGCAGATGCTTTCTGAACTGTCTTCCAGTCAATAGCCTTCATTTTAGGGTTTAGTTCCATATG
>VXBU01004136.1:0-52481 GCA_013400315.1 Bombycilla garrulus
GGAGCCCACTGCTGGCACCTCCATCTCCTGTGCTGCTCTTCCTCCGTGATTATGTTTTCCTCCTTCTGGTATAACTTTCAGAGAATTCCAGAATCCTTGAGGCTGGAAAAGCCCTCCCAGCCCGATGAGTCGCAGCTGTGCCCGATGCCCACCTTATCACCTCTCCAGAGCACTGAGATCCTTGTCCAGGCTCTGCTTTATAGCCTGAAAGGGATGGGCAGTCCCAACCTCCCTGGGCAGCTAGTCCCCAAGGCCTGATCACCCTTTCCATGGGGAAGTTGCTCCTGGTTTCCAACTTGAGCCTCCCCCAGCACCACCTGAGGCCGTTTGCTCTTGTTCTGTCCCTGTTCCCTGGGAGCAGCGCCCTATCCCCACCCGGCTGCACCCTCCCTTCAGGGGGTACAGAAGCATTGTTCCTTTCTTGAGGCCTCTCCTCCTCCTCTCTGCTTTCCAAAACCAAATCAGAATCCCTGAAGGATGACAAATCCCACAGGAGTGTTTGGGACTGGTTGTTCACCATTTTTTCTATCCACAGGCACAACCCAGTGTCTCCCTCATCCCTTGCCTAATATCCAAGAGCTGGGCCTTTGCACTCAGGGGTCTTACTCTGGCAGTGGTCATTTACAGTAAAAAGATAAGTGTGTTTAAACCTCGAAGCCTGCAAGCATTTTATAAGCTTATGACCCTCAGAACACAGTTTTGGAGAAAGTAATGCATTATTAACAACTCTCACAAAATCAGATTTGTGGTGTTCCTGCTCTTTGGACATCTCTCAAACAGCAACATGGGATCTGAAGATTCAAGTTACCAGGTCTGAGACACTGATGCCTGAAGAGTCACTTTACTCAAAGAACTTTTCCTCATTTTTTTTTCAGTAACGTTGCCATTATTTCGGCACTGGTTTAGAAAAGATGTGTTGATACACTTTTTTAAGAATGCAGATTAATTTTCCTTGTCACACCAAAGGGATCTGGTAACCCAATCACACAGGAAGAGAATAAATAACAGACCTTGCCCCAGTGGAACAGAGGAATGAAGCTATATTTAAAGTGCAAGGAGGAAGAAATGGAATTTATTGTTCAGCTTCGTGCAGAGAGGTGGCTGACTCATAGGCCTTTGCGACTGACGGTACTTTCAGGCAACAGCAGGAGATAAATTAATAAGGAGAAAAAAAATTGTCAATTTATATTGACTAAAGAGGAAGCTAAAGAACAGCCATGACTACCCACATACTTCTGCATGGCATCTTTCATCTGTTCCTATTGTATAGCCAGAAAGCAGAAGCTGAGGCCTGTGGCTAAGTCACATCTCATCAATTTTCATGTATTTTCTGACATGATAAGGAAGCAAGCAGGATCATTAAAAACCTCAGGAGATAAAGTTATTTTTTTCATATTGAAATTAACTGCAACAATAAATACTTTTGTTTGCTAATAGAAAATAATAAGGCAGCAGTCAAGGAAAATCTTTTTTTGTGAAGAATAAGTTTGCTTTTCCTGTATGTGTGTCTGTGTGTCTGTGTGTATACAGAAGTCACATTCAGAAATGCACTGTGCACAAAACAGACTTCACACTTTAGACTAATTTTCTAAAGTCTGTGCTATTAACCAAAACTTAGGTAAGTAGGGAGAGTAAGAGTAAACTACTGATAAAATAAAGAATTTTGTTTTTTCGAAATTATTCCATCCTTTTCCTTGCTGAATATTCACGCTCATGAAATCTTGTCAAAAACTTGTTTGTCAGCTAGTAATAATATCATAAATATAGATATTTGCAGAAGTGTTCTCTTTGGTCATGCCCCCTGGCCTTTAAAAAGCCCTCTGGGTAGGAGAACTGAAAGAGGAAGGATATTAAAAGTGCTGAAGATGAAACAGGGGTGGAGTGCGGGGATCTCCTTAACCCCAGGAGACCCCGCAATGTGTAGGAAAGTCCAGGTTTTCGGCCCGTGCTGTTGAAGGAGTAGTCTGGAGTCGTTTGTTCGTGTTCTCAAGGCAGTTTATTAATTCCTTATCAAAGATAGATTTCTCTGCCCTGCCAGGGTTGACACAGAACGCGTCCAGAGACACACTGTGCCCGCCCCGGGTGAGCTGTAATCTTTTATACTAAAAACTACGTATTAAATGTTTACAATTAAGTACCAATCTATGCCACTCACATCACCATGTCCAGATCTGTGTCAAACCAATCCAAAAGTGCCAGCATCACCAAGAAGATGGAGGTTATCAAGAAGAACATAAGATAACATGCCACGTGTAAAAATCCTCCATCTTGTGTCTCAGACCCCCCTGTACAGATCTCCAACGCCCCTGTACAGGGCCCTAAACCCCCCTGTACATACATTCAAATTATCTTCTTTTTACTTATAACTACTACTATTTTACTATCTAAGTTTTTGTGACCTGAAATTCCTCATACAAAGCTGACAACCTGTTCCATGGGTTAGAATCAGAGTTACAGGTATTTTTAGTATCATTCCAGGGTCTCTGACACCTCTGGCAAGGCTGAAAAGCCTCCTGACCAGGTTTTGGGTCGGCCAAAGGCATCATAGGAACCCCCTGGATTCCAACAGTGGAGGAACAGACAACCAGCACCCAGGCCCCAGTGGCACTGCACACCTTTGTCACACCACCCTGCAACAGAGAGCACACAGGTGATGCTCCTGGCAGCTTGGGGGTGCTGGGCATGCAGGTGCAAGGCTCAGCAGCTCTTTGCTCCAAAGAGGCAGCAGCAAACAGTGGTGGGGAAAACGCCACCTCAAGCCTCTGACACAAGTCTTTCTAATAAACACCCTTCAAATGTATGAACTTCCTTTCTGGTTTCTTTTCCTTCTTCACACTATTTTTTCCAATCCTTTCTGCTTTCTGTCTGTTTGAGATTCCATCTTCAGCAGGCAGATCACCTTAACTCTGCTACATTTAGCTTAGTGCAGCAAAATAAAAACTTGTCCCAAACAATCAGATCTAGACTAAAAAACAAACCCAAAAAAAAAACAAACCAAAAAAAAAAACCAAAAAACAAAACAAAAAAAAAAAAACCAAAACAAACCCCCACACAACAACAACAACAAAAAAAAAACTCAAAAAAGTTTTCCATGAACTGTAGAGAAGAAAATAAGAGCGAAAAATGCAGATGTGTTTCCTGATTTGAAGATCACAGTTTGGATCATGTGCTCCTAAAGCTATCCAGATACAGAAGCTATTTTTCCTGTCTTTGCTATGCCTTCCTCCTTTCCCTTCCTAACAGAGGACTTCATTTTGATTTACAAGGAAGTATGATTCAATTTTAACTGTGAAATGCAAAAGAAAATGTCTCAAGCTAATACTTTTTTCATGGAAGAAGCATTATTTATGACTTTAAAGAATACCAAGAGAGGTTATTTCCTCTAAAATATGGTATAATATTAAAAATATGCTATTATAAAATTGAACTATATAGAAATATTACATACTAAGGTTTTTAATAAGCTTTAACTCAAATTAAACTCAATTAAATACTCCTTCAAAAATACTGATTTCAAATCTTTTTCTATTTTCTTTCTCCCTTCCCTCTATTTACCTTCCCTTTGTTGCCATTCTAGTAAAAACAAAATGCAGTTTTAGTTTTTACATAACTAGTAAAATCCAAGGGCCTTGCCACATAAGATCAACTCCAGAGTTCAAGGAAGTAGTACAGTCATTTTCCATAAAATATCAAGCCTCATCTTTAAAATAATTTTTGTTTTTCAAGCATGGGCAGCACATGCATGTGGGGAATTCCCATAAGGAACAGGAGAAACAACCTGCATGATGTAGGCTGGGACACATCCTTCGGCTTGCAGCTTGCCTAAACAAATGAGGTACGGAGTCATCAGCCTGCTGTGAGTCACACAGAATCCCACACGCAGGCAGTTTGGATTGCAGGATCTCCTCTGACACCCACCGGGGTGGTGACATGCCCCAGGTGCTGAATAACTTGCTCCCTCCAGAAGGTGGGGTTGCTACACCGATGACACGGCATCCCCTGGCCAGGGCGCGAGTACGGAGCTACCTGGAGACAATGACTCGCCTCCGGGTCGGAGCTGGTTTCCTGCTTTGTCACTGGCCTGCCTAAATTCGGGTTTCACATTTTAGAAGAGATTTTTGGGCAATAAAAATGCTTGAAAGCATTTCAGTTCTTCACACTGCTGTTCCTATCCATGTGAAGGGAAGCAGTTTTGGGTTACACTCTCAAATAAGGCTTCATGAGACTGTCTGAGAGATGTAGGAGGCTATGTGTTTTGACTTTCAGTAGGAATCACTCACACAGTTCATTTGAATGAAAGGTTGATTTTTCTACTTTAAATACAGACTAGGATTTCCATGATTAAACACATTACACCTCTATTCTTAGTAAAGTAAAACATAGTCTCACCAAGTGTTGTACTAGCAATGATTCACATGGTCAAGTTTGTCCAACATTTTTGCATCATTACACCCTATTTTGGGGTACCTGAACACAAAGTAAAAGCAGGGAAACACTCCATGCTTTTTTGCTCCACTTTACTTTTTTGGGGCGACCACAGAGGAAGCAGCTACCAAATGAGTGTGAGGGCAAGCAGACAGGGCAAACAACTGGGGAAGCAGGTACAAGATTCCTGGAGAAGGTCAGGGCAAAGGCCAGGGCCTCCAGAGGGACCAGTGGGGATAGGCAAACTGGAGCCAAGCATGGGGACAGACAGCTGCCAAGGGACTGCCTCTTTTGCCATTTCCTACTCTTTCAGCATCTGACTTCCAGATAATTTTATAAAGTGCTGCACAAACTGTAGGTTATTCTTCTTTCTCTTTCAGGTTTTCACCCATATAAAGTGAAAAGAATAATAAATCATGGTTAGTATCCCAAAAGGTCTTCTGAAATGGCTCTTAAAAGAATATTGTGAATGGGTCAGATGGGTTCTCAGCCACACACTGGCAGCCCCGCTCTTCTTAAATCGCAGTTGTATCTGTGCAGATCACCAATCTTCAGTATACTTTCTCAGATACAAAGCTTGGAAATTTGCTAAGTAGTTGGTTTTTTGGTACACAGAAAGAAACAAAAACCCACTCGGAGCACCATGACTTGCTGAAGATCTGGCAGTGACTATATGCACTAAGAGGCTATTTCTGTCACAGAAATTAGCAAATATGTCCCTGAATTCAGGCAGGATATATCCTAGTCTTCTGCAGAGGGCCAGCACAAGGACCATATGTCATTTAAATGCCATTTAAATGCTATTTTAAAGCACTACTAGAAATCCTCTGCTCCTTCACTCTTTCCATGGGGATTAATTTGGTAAATGTCATTTTTATACAGTTTAAAAAGAAAAATTGTATTTTAAATTGAGGAAGTGGCACCATCTTGTGGGTGAAAATGAAAGTGTATTTTCTTTAGCAAATGAAGTTGTTTTTCACTTCTATTACCCCCTCTTTTTTTTTTAGGTTCTCATAATTCTACAGAGCAGCTCTTTGAGTCTAAAAACTAATCATTATTTCAGAAGACTTTGGCACAAAGCTGAGATCTATTATGCAGACAGTGCACAATATTATGATTACCTACCATGCCACGCAGATTTCTGACACATTGGCTAATGTCATAGGAAGATTTTTAAAAAATTCTTTTCAGGTCAGCTCCATAAAATTAAATAAAAAAAGGTTAGCTAAAACATGTTCATCAAGAAAATAATGCCTACATTTGCAGTGGCAATGTCTTACTCCAAGAAGTGCGGCAAAATTCTTGAAATCCACATGCAGAAGATTTGTTTACATATTTAAGTCTATAATTTAAGCTTCAGTTAAATTATCCAAACTAGATTTAAGCGTAATGTGTGGGTTTGCCTTTACTCACGAGTTTTCAGGACCATTAGTAGGGTTTCTGAAACTTTGAAGCTAATAATATAGCTATATAGCAATTTACATAAAAACTGATACCCCTGCCTTCACTTTTAGAACTTGAAAGTTGCACATTTTTCTTTAAATGCCTAAATTTCTTCTTTTAAAGAAGAATTGTCAGAATTGTTGGTAAAGATAGGAAAAAAAAAGGATACTGTGGAAGCTGAGTATTACCAGGTTGTTTAATATGCAAACAGCTGTACAGCTAAGAGTAAATGTGTAGTGCTCAAGCTTGTTTAAAGGCATGTTCATAATTACTGTGCATCACTTCGGTGGGATTCACCTCTCTTTAGATATCACAAATGTCTATACCTGAACTGGTCACCAAAGCTTGTTCTGAAGTCTCTAGGGAGTAAGAGTTGTTTTTAAAGTGCAGTTCATCTCATCCTGTACCAGCTATCAGAAGTACATGAGCTGACTCATTTATCTTCATTGGTTATAAAGGGAAAATTGTGTGATTAACATAGGTGCAGATAACTCCTGCAATGATCTGCACAGAGTCAAATGAGTCCTACCCCTTGTGCCTCATAGGAATTACATTATCAAGGTTTTTTGAGCCCCATGGATGATATTTCATTCAGAACTCCAAATAACTTTAAACAGAGAATCTTAAATATATATTTCAAGAACAACTCTAAAAATAAAAAAGAACTAATTAAGAGCCATTAAAATAGCTTAATATAGGACTACACATACTGTGTCAGCGGGTAGGCATTATCCTTTGTGGTGAACCTACAAGGGGATCTATACATTATAGCATCAGTTGCTTTACATTTAGAGGCACTTTCTGTTCATTTTGCCTTTGCTAAGTATATGTAGAAAGTTACATTAACAAAGGTTAATGTGTGAAGTAACAATAAATGCTCTTTTTAATCACTGAAATACAATGGCACCACTTAAAAATGAGGTAGGAAAAGACTATAGAAAGATATACATACAGATATACAGATATACATATATATATGTATAAAGTTGTAAAGGCAAATAATAAGACAATGCTTCCACAAAAACTTATTTAGCAAGACCATAATTACCTAGAAAGTAGGCAACATAGATTAAAAGTGTTTATTGCAAACCAGCTCAATTATTCAACCGATGAGAAAAGATACCAGAACTGTGCAATAAACATAATTTGGGAAGATAAACTGTGTAATTACATATCCAGTGTTCAAGGAAATGACAATTCCCAGCCACAGGCAAAGCCCTCTAAGAATTAAGGCGTTTGCCTAGGCTCCCTGACTCCATGTTTGTTTGGAAGCAATTGCACAGACCAAAACCATTACGGAAATACTGCCTCAGGCAAGGCAAGAATCTGGTTGACCCTTTGGCCAATTATTGAACTGAAACTCTTTTGATGTCAGAAGCAGTCTGGCTCATCTAAATGCCAGCCACTCCACCCACCTTTACAACTCCTGCTGTGCTTCTTCAGTAGAAAATATCACCAAGATTAAAAACTGCTCCTGCACTATCCTGGGCCTGACACCAAGTGTGATGCCTTTCCCCATATCTCTGCTCCTCCCTTGGCATCCCATCCTCACAGAATTAAGACAATGGCATAATTTCAGTGGAAAATCCTCTGAACATTATACTTTGCCTCATCAAATTGAACAAAATTTTGAGAGAGCCTGAGAGAACCCAGAGCCAGGTTTGTAATTGCAGAAAGCATTGCCACCATCAGTTGGTGTACCAATTGCCATGCTAATTGTCATGTTCTCTGCACTTCCTTGATGTGCCTTTACTAGAATGAGCAACATCTTATAATATTTTCTCTTTTTCAGTATTTTTGTTGGGGCAAAGTGAGAGATCACTAGAAATATTGGAAATAAACAGGTTATTATGAAAGAGAAGCCACCAGAAGATTTATCTAGATTTATTTTCACCAATACTTATCAATCAAGAAAGATTTTATTAACATTCTGATTAAAATATGGCACAAACAAAGCAGATTAATTTGAAATTTCTTTATTTCTATATATAGAAATTATATATATATATATAATTTCTATATATATAAATTATATCTATATATATATAAACTATACATTTAAAAATCTTAATACTGATGATCAAGTACCTTCTCTGTACCTTCACTGTCTGTAATTAAATTCAAGAGGGGCATAAGTCTTCTTGCTAACAAACTAAAAAGAGATTTCATAGAATAACTTAAAATTTTCAGTCAGTGGTGGCTGAAAAGAAAATACAAAAGAGTTGAGTACTGAGTTATGGCTGTTTTCAGATCTGAAAATATTCCCACACCTTTTCTTAGTAAATATATAATCTACCTCACTGCAGGTAAGACTACATACGGAGAACCAGTCATGTTTGCAATGCCTTTGAAGTCTCATATATCTGTTGAACTCAACATGCACCCACTAGAGATCTCTTTGATTCATTGTAAATGTTTACCATAGGAAGAGATTTACATTTATAGGCCAACTGCTTACAAAACTTGTAAATACATCAGGACTTTGGGAGTGAGAGGTTTTCCACGTGACTTTGGATTCAAATTATCTTGCATGACCAGCAGTGATTTCAAAAATCTATGTGAAGAAGCAGAGCTATTCAAAGCTTTCCAATAAAATGCATCTTGGAAATCCTTCCTGTCCTGAAGCCCTGGGCTATAAAATCTCCTCCCAAGAGTAAAGCCACATTAAAAGTTCAGCTACAACCTTTGCCACTGCAGAAGTTCCAGTATAAAATGCATAGGAAAGGCCAAAGACAAGTTATGCTCTACAAGATTGTTGAAAGTAAATGGTTCTTCCTTTACCCAAGTTTTCCTTTACCCAAGTGGACAGGATGTACCCTTGTTGGAATAGAAGTGCAGGACCAAAAAAAACAATCAGTGATTATATATGTACAAATAATACATACATATATATACATACAAAAAATTATACATACATATATACGTAAAATACATACATACATATACATGCACGAATGCTCCCATCTCTGCAATACATGGCAACTTTCATGAAACCAACTGTAAATAGCTGTGCTGCTCTTTGGATTGTGGGCTGGCATGAGACATGGAGTGACACAGACCTGTAAAGTGCCTGCTTTGCTGGAGGCAGAGGTTATGGCTGGTGGGAAATTACTGCTAACCTTATTATCTTATATTATGGCTGATTAATTTTATGGACTACAACGGTTAATGGACTGTTTTGTTTCCAAATACTTTGAATCTCTGATTGCTGGCTCAGAAAAATGTGATGAAACACAACTCGCTTGTGTAGATTCTTTACTGGGTTTTGTTCATTTGCTTGCTCAAACTTTTGGAATAACTTTAGCTATTCAGCTTTACCAAGAGAAAAGCATATGTACAGCAAAGCACAAACTTTAATGTTTTATTAGTAGCTGTTTTTCAGGGAGAAGAGAAAGTTAGAGCAGCTGATCAGTATCAGTAAACAATAATTTGCTTTAACAAACAAGAAATTACATGTAGGAGTGGTTGTCGACAAAAATTCTTGCTACAACACAGCAAATGTTACTAGTAACACTCTTGAACAGTGGCAGGGCCTCACTGCATTTCTCTTTTGGCACTCTTGTCTTCTAAGAAGCACAGTGCCGAGCTGCATGGGGTTTGTGCTTACCTTGCAATGCCCTTCCCAGGAAGCTACTACCAGTGCCAGATCCTAAGTGATCTAAAGGTTGTGATAGCAGAAGGGTGAAAACAAGAAATAACTTGCACAGCACCATGTGCCTGACCTGATGTCAGAAGGTATTATAGTGGTGGTTTTTAAACTCATGTAGCTGTGTAGACTTTGAGAACTGCTCTGAGAATTGCCACCACCAAGAAGCATTCATGTCCAAAAGCTTCATCATGAGCCCAGCCCAGCAACCAGGGGCAGCTTCACAAAATTATGGACACACACTGGCATTTATGAGTGCTCGGATTCAATCAGAATGGGATCTTATGCATTGGCAAAATACCTGCTGGTGATGCCTTCCCTGTTGTTCCAGAAAGCTGTCCAGCATCTTTACATATCCTCTTCTCATCAGTCTTCCTGTGTATCATTACATCATCTGTGATCTCTCTACTTTTCTTCTTCATGTATATGCTCAGAATCCTAAGTGGGTTGACAGGCATTACATTTGCTGATTATTTTAAATATGGGAAGCAGTAATTTCCCCTATGCTTTTTTTTTTTTTTTTTTTTGGTGACAGGAGTGGTGTTTGAAATTTTTAATAATTTTGCACACATTTACATTTTTCACTTATAGGTTACCAGAGTTTATAGGGGAAAACTCAAAATTAAGCCAAACTGACAGTTATGGGAGACAAAGTTGATGAAACCACAAAATAAGTTTAGAGGACATTTTTCCTAAATTTTGCACATTCAAAATACAGGTCATGAAATATTGTGATAGTTATTTTCATTTTACTGAAATACTTGTTTCAAGTGATGTTTGCAAGAGCAATATCCAGCTGTAATGTGATATTGAAAGAAACCCAACAATTTTTTATTTATGTGGCCATTGCTCTATTCCCGTGGGCAAACACCATTTAGATAATTGCTGCTGGCTGATGGGCTCTGTACCATTAGATATCCTGTCCCCCTGATGGGATCCTACAGGTGTTCTGGCCAGGCAGATCCCAGCCTTATGGCTTCTCATAGCTACTTAAGCTCTCTACAAGCCATCCTCTCAGATACTGCACCTTAGTGCCCCTGCACCCAGTGAAAGAAATTTATTCCTCAGCATTTATAGAAGTGTATTGTTTAATTGGATTGCATTTAAATTTCTCTAATTTCTCCAATGCTTATGACTCATAATGGAAAATTCCTCCCAGAGAGACTTTATTTAACCACTGACTTCTAGAATCAGAGAATGAGCAGTATACTCCTAAGAGAGGCAATAAACTTTCTTTTAAATTAAGCAGCAATCAGTTCTGGCTTCAGAAGTTTTATTACCTTTTCTTAAAGGCAGTGGAGATTGTCTGTTATTGGGAAATGTGAAACAGAATTAAAAAGCTTTTTGACAAGACCCATTACACAATATTTTAATCATGTATTTTCTATTCTAAGCAATTTCACTGCTGCAGACTAAACAGAGACTAAAATTAATATTTGACAGATTTGTTTAGAAGCTACTGTTCTTCAACAGACCCCCAAATCATTATTAGTTTTAGACAACTTTAGACAGAAGGATTTAAAATTCCTTCCATAGCAGTGATTTGGTTTATTATTACTTTTTAGATGGCAAGATATCTAAAAGACAAAGACAAACAGAAAAACCAAACGGATTTTCTGAATTGAGTCCTGTCCTTTGGTGTTAAAAGCAACATTGTATAGAATCACTTTGTCTTGAGCTCCAGCCATAAAGGAGTAAATTCTTTTTGTCCCCACCTAATTCTGCTGGAGACACATTACAGACTGCCCTCAGAATTAGGAATCTGTAAATTTCTCTAGAAATGTATCTGTTATTAATTTTTAAACACTTTTCTGGAACTAACTTCATCTTTTACTTTAAAAAAATGTATTTCCTCCCTTCTGTTCTTGAAGTCCTCACCACCTGAAAAAATGACAGTGGAGTCACTGTTGATTGTTAAGAAATTATATGTAGGAACAGAAATTACATTAAGTCAACAGAAATTATACCTATTCATTGATCAGGAAGTATACTGTACTTAAACTTATAAATTTGCTTTGGTCTTCTGTCATTTTGTTTTGCCATGATACCTCATCTCCTCTTTCCTATTCTCCCAGGCATGATATCTGTCCTCTGAACTTGTTCCAATCTAAATTCGCTTCCAGAAAATGGACAGAGAGAATCATACACATTATTCCTGATAAGGTGCTTTAGGGCCTTGCACAATGGCACTAATGCTTCCCTGGCTTTAGTGGGAATCTCTCACCAGAACCCCCAGGGACCAAGGCAACTCCCAACCACTCCGGGATCTCCCCTTCAATCATTCCCAATCCAGACACTTAGGCACTGCTGTTTTTTACAACACAGTTTCATCTCATTTCTACAACTCATCCTCAAAGCCACTGTGCTCTTTCTGTCTAATATTCTGATCCACCTCATACCTGAACACAATAAATAATACATAGACAGCCCATACTGCAAAATTAAGCAGAATGCAAGTTATGAGTTGCATCATATTTTAAATAAACCACACATGGTAACAGATTTTGGCAAATATCCTGTATATTCAAGAACAATATTAAGAATTTAGTGAGTTATTTCATTTTCTAAAAACCCAACAGTGTGAATATGAATTGGTTTTCATCTTCTCAAAGTTTAGAGCTCAGGCGTTTAGTTTAGTCCATCTGTTTAAACCATTTCTTAGGCAAACATTTCTGGGTTATTTCAGTGTGAAGGAAGTCTCTGCATGACACAGGCCTGGGTAATATTCTCCTTTCAGCCCTGACCTTGCACATGGAGAGAGCTGGAGAAAGGAGAAGTATAGATTCAGTGCAGCAGATAAATACACCTAAACTTGCTTTGGAGATTGGAACTATGATTCAATTACACTTCAACAGAGATTCTGGGTTACAGAACATCATAAAACTTAGAAGATCATTCATATTCCCACAGACTTATGTAACATTTACAACAATAAGCAACCTAGAAAAGCAAGTTAATTTATTTCCTGTTACATGTTGGCAATCTAGATGACATTCACAAGCAGGAGAACATAATAACTAAAGACTGCCACTTCTGCCACTAAATGCTTCTCGTGTTTTCTTGTTCTGATCACTCTAACTAGTAAAAATAAAACCACCTATCAAAAATAATTGTCAAAATCTGTCTTTAAGGGAATAACCTTATATTGCCTATATATGAAATATACCTCAGCCTACTGCAATGCGTAGGCAGAGTTAAAATAGCATAAAAATCTTACGGAGCCTTATTCCATTTCAATTGAACAAATTACTTTCTACCACAGTTAAAAATGGCTTAGCTTTTAGGAAGTTTAGTGAAAAATTAAACCTCCCCCACCTTCAGCAAACACTGCAGGCTATGGTTATGGAAAATTATCCTCATGGTAATCAGCTGTACATGCTGACAAACTTGTTCTTTTCTGGTTGCCTAGCTGTCTACCAACCTCCTCTGGCTCCCCGCCATGACCTCTGTGAAAGAGCTGCTACAGCAGCAGCAAGTATGTTCTCAGAAAGCCTTATTAGCTGTGCTGTAGGTTTCTAGTTATTGAACAGCAACTCATTGTACTTTAATTATGGTGATAGTATTTTAAATAAAAATGCTGGGTTTCATCTTTTAAATACACATGAGAAAATTCAAGGTGAAGAAAGCTAACTGGATGAAACAGGTCAGTGCTACATGTTATGCTGTAGCAGCAAACACTACAAATCTACATTTAAAAATGGTAGGTCTAAAGCTGTCATATATGTACATATATATATAATTTTAACACCTATAAGGATAGGCTGGAAGAACTATGATATCTGTGAATAAAATGTTATACATCTTCCAAAACGTATTTGTCACAAAATATAGAAACTGAACCAAATTTCACTACTTCAGGGTGTAGCACACAGAATCAGTATTTATTAAAGGCTGGGCAGTTTTAGGAGGCAGACTGCTGTGGATGTTCTCCAAGTTTAACAGTTCCTCCTCAGATCAGCCACTGAGTTCTTATATGTGCTTAAAAGGCAGTTGGGTACCAAAACTATACAGGGCTTTAAGCAAGGCTATGCTACACATATACCACCATTTTAGCTACAGAAAAAAAAAGTTAGGTAGGTCTGTTCTTATTGGACAACTTCTCCTTCAGATAGAGTTGGTGAGCATGAGCAAAGTAGAAATTCACCTAAAGAACTGACATAATTTGTATATGCCATCCTAACATACCATGGGAAGAGTCCTTAATTGAAAGTAATAATAGGGTAGCCAGGAATGTACCAATTAAAATAACTTGGCTGTGTGTGCTAAATTCCAGATATTCCTAAGGTCTTAAGGAAATTTAACTGTCTTTACTTACTAGAATACAATCAAAAACAAAGAAGTACTTTTAGACTTAATTCTCTCAGAGGTGAAACAACTGCACAGACCACAGATTTTCTTATTGATAGATCATATGCACTAAGCAACATAGCAGTTTTGAAAAAAAAAATTGATAGTTTTCATCCATCTTCTCAAGCCAGTTTGAAGCACACTCAATTTTGGTTTGTTCATATATGTTAAAACTCCTACAGCATACATTTGTTAAGCTTTTAGATATTTAAAGTATATTTTCTTTTTCCTATAAAAACACTATCATTCACTGTACCAGTTGCTCTAGTTGGCCTACAGCTTATATAAGTAACCTCCTGAAACACAAAAATCAGGCTGATCAAGATATGCATGTTCTCAATCTTGCTTTGTAAAGTGGAGCCATACACCTGCAAGAACACTGATGCAAAAAGACTGCTCTCTCTTTTTCCCCTCCCCCTCAAATATTTGCATCAACTGGCAAAACCCGCACAAAAGCAAAACAATTAAAGAAGTACCAGAGACAGTACACGGCAACAGAGAAGCCCCAGGTTTGGACCCAAATCTGCCCTTTGACAGGATCTCAGTCTTTGGCCTTCTGGAGAGCAGCAGCAGCAGAGCAGGACGTGACCAGCCCTGACACACCACAGGGCTGCAGTAAGGATTTGCTGGTGTGAGCCCCAGCACAACCTCAACGGAGAGCAAAGGTGTAGTTTGTGGCTATTCCTTAAGGCTGTTGTGTGCCAGATAGAGAATTAAAGGAAAAAAAAAGAGAAAAATTTAAACAAAAGGAAAGAAAAACTATATAAAAGTTATTAAATCATCCATCAGGAACCAAAAAGCAGTTGTTGCTGAGTTGCATTACATACTTGCCAGTTGCTCATTGACCTGTTGGGAGTAAACTAATGACCTCAAGGCAGATTTTAGAGGGCAAGTATGTACTTTGTTCTTAGCACTTGGAGTAAAAAGTAGATTTTGAATGCACTTGCCTGTGCTTCCCTCCTGTCAGTAAAGATGAGGCTTCCTGGTCAGAACCATGCTGATCAGGGTGGGAGGTCAGTCACACTGCAAATAAGAACTGACGTTTCAAAGCCAGAGCAAGATTTCTGTTGTTAAGGAAATGTACTCTAACAACAGATTTGCAGATCACAGTAGGAAAAGAACATGTTTCTCTTCTGCTATTTTTTTTAGTGGTGAAGTTATTGAGCTCCATGGTGGCTGACTAATGGCTGAAGGGGGATTTCATTACATTGAATTCAAAAATTGTCAGGAAACTTACAGGAAGGAATAAATATTCCCTTTAATACCTGCAAATAAAATAAGATTAACTTATTTACTCCACTCATGGTGGAGTGTAAAATTCAAGAAATTTAATTTAAATTTCATTTTAGTTACCTTTGCTGAGTTATAAACCAAGAAAAGAGAATAAAAAGAGTGTTTCAATAAACTTGTGCCATACAATTTTGAAGATGAGCTCTAATGCAATGATAGATGCTACCGGGCTGGGGAAAGAAAAATGTTTTCCTCTAATTTACAGAACAGCTATAGAACTGTTGCACAGTTGCTGCAGGCAACGATCAATAAGTAAGAGGAGAGCAAGGACACCTGAAATTCCAGTATGTTTTTGTTCCATCTTCCTCACAGTCTTTGAAAGGAGAGCAATATAATCTGATGCTTCAACCCACAAAGGAATTGCTGAGGAGCTCTTGAAAAGAGCTAGATATCCCCATAACTCCAAAGTACAATTCTATATCCAAAGCAAAACCAACCTTATCCTTTGTTGAGTAAATTGGAAGGGCACAAATTACTTTTCATCAAGTAAGCAGTCTGATGTCAAAAATGAGGGCTAGAAAAGATACAAACAAATGACATATATAATGGGCACCACAGGAAAAGTTCTAGCTGGCACCTAAGACAGGATTCGTGCAAGAAATGAAAGAACTTATTGTACCACAGCATTGGTTCTCAGGCTTCAGCCTGCTTATTCTTGGGGCAAGGACACTCTGCTGCACAGCCTGCCCACCAAGGGGGAGGCTGCTTCCCACTGACGCACTTCCACATCCACATGGGATCAGCAGAGGCTTTACTGATCAATTAAAGTAAAACCTGACTTCTAAAGTTGTCATCTTTGGCAACATTTGTTGCTAAATTGTGTTGTTTTACTATTGAAACCTACAGCATACAAATTCAGTATAGAGAAAATAAAACACCATAGGTTTGATCTTCTTTCTTACAGACTATTCCTCACCCAAAACAAATAATGCAAAATTTCTGAGAAAGGAAATGCAGTGACTGAATCCTAAATGAACCCTAACTTAGTAGATGATTCCGTTACCTCCAGGGGTACCTCTTAGGGCTGCGATTCCTCGACTTTTAAAGGCTCAGAACACAGAGAGTAGAAGAGAACGAGGCTATCAGCAGTAAAATAACTAATATGTTATTTGACATCGATTCACTAACAGTGCAAACCTGATCCTCTTCAACGGGGTCTCTGTTGAGAAAAAAATTATTTACCCAAAAAAGAGAACTTGTGTCTTCAGAGCTGCAAACCCACTGCCAACCACAAAGACAGTTCATTTTCAGTTACCACAAGTGGTTTTGTGGTGAGCAGACTGGTGTTTTCTACAGGCCCAGCCAAAAAGGGTATTGAGGGAAATGCAGTTTGCTCCACTTTTGTTCATCCCAGGCTGCCCTGTTGATGTACTCCTCCTGTGTGGTCACAGTAATCATATGCTCTCACTCCTGATCTCCCCAGCCATGCTCTTGTGGTCGCTGCAGTGAGGTCTGCACTTGTCCCAGACCGTTCCACTTGTCACTGCAAATAACATGAGATGGAAGAGATGGTAGGAATTTTTTTTTCCCCATGGAAAGGCATATTCTCTGTTACCCTTGCTTGTTCTTTGGTGTAATCAACTGTCTCTTCATTTTATAGAAACGCGTGACCTAAAACCAGGACTGTGACAAGATCAAGACTTGGGAAATGCAGTGATGCTACAAATCCTTGGATAACTAGGGTTTTTTTTTTTCACTTATTTAGTTTGGTCATTAATAAAATCTTTAAGGTATGATTCATAGCCCTAGAAAAATTAACTTTAGGTAGAAAGTTTTCCTCACATTCTTACTCCATTTTCAATTGTGGAATGTTACTTCTGAAATTGTGTGAATAAACTGTGAAACTCGAAGTATGAACTACTACTGTAGAGGTTCACATTTAAAGACAAAATTCAATTTTCTGTCATAGGTAACTCTGACAAGGATTATAAAATCCATTTATTAAATAAATATTTATAATACATATCTTTAAAATCATAACACTTACTTATTTGATACACATTATGCAATTTCAGTACCTTGGTGCTATGAGCTGGTATCCTGAAAAATGGAAAAATATGAAAGAAAAGCAGCTTCCCATGAAGCTCACAGGCATCAGCAATGGGTAACATAACTTGAACCCTAAGGAGTGCACTGAGAAATTCAGAGGACAATAAACAGCAGTTGCGCTAAGTCAGCAAGAGTACTCATATGTCTTCAAAATACAGACAGGTAACTCTACTTGGTGGCTTTCCTTGAGAGAACTTTGCTTCAAATTGGATGCTTTATGCAGAAACAGCAGGTTTTTGCTGAAATTATTGCAAACATATATATCAAAGGCAAAAATCCATTTTTCAGTGGATCCCGTGGATGTATTGACAGATATTGGTATTTCCCCTTCCCTTCAGGACTTGCTGCTTAGCCACGATATGAAAAGAGAAACAGCTTTTGAATAATTAATGAAACACAGGGACTGAAAATAGACCTCTTTTCTTCCCTTTCCTGCCTCCCCTTATGAAAAAAGCAAACAAAAAAAAAAGAGCCTGAAGGTTAAAAGGCCTTTAAGAATAACTATCAGCCAGCTGTTCTGAAAAGAACGGTATGAAGCAAAATGCATCACCTGTAACATGTAGGCAGTATGGCAAGATCTGCACAGGAAGAAACATCAAAAGTTTTTAGAGAGAAAAAATAATCAAGGAATACAAGTGATTAGAAGATGAGGACAGTACCAGCATACATCCATTGAAGGTGTACTATGTTTCTTATTTCTCCTTCTTTACACCACCAGCGAGGGAGGCGTGTAAATTACCCAAAATGGCTTCAGCTACACAATAATTGTTTGGTTTATGAAATAAAAAAGCCCCTAACAAACAAATTTCAAAAAATAAAACCCACAAAAAAATCCCACAAAATACCATCTTGTCAAGTGCTTCCAAGTGTTTTATCTTTTTACATACATTTGCAATGAAAGAAATGCCAATATTCTATAGTTTAAGTATTTCCCATTCCACTAAAATACATACGTACTTACATAGAAAGTGTGTACTTTACAGAAAGTGTGTAAAACTGAAGAACCTAGGATTGCTGAGAATTACTTTGGAAGCACTTGGTTCCTACTGGATTTCCTTTACAGTAAGACTCAAGTCACTTCCATGGTACCTCGGAAGAGATTGAGGAGCCCTGTATATGCATGCATTTTAAACTATTTTTATAGTGTAAAATCAGGATTTTCTTCCATATTCTCCCTTCCTTACACTTTTGGACACAGTTACAAGCTCTTAAGTACAGGCAAAAAAGCCGGTACCTAGAGCAGAAGGGGCTGCCATGCTGTCCCCGCCTGATCTTTTGGAAGATACGAAGTCAGTACATCATCATTTAAAGACTTGTGTCCCCAGGTTTTTCTCCTGTCTTCCTTGGCTCGTTTCCTATTCTTCTGTTCTTCTCTACAATGTACACTAAATTACAGTAGGGGACCTTTCACCTAGCACCTTCCACATAGACAATTAATTTATCAGATGAGACACACTCTTCACCTAAAACCACAGAAAACTAGCAAGGTGCTCACTTTGATACCTGTCTTTCACCCTTGCACGTGAGAAACATGAACATTTCTTTTGTACAGCTGAAAGCTCATTATGAGCAGCAGTGCTTTGGGTTTTGAAATGTCTTCAACCTTCATCGCAGCTGGTTGATATCACATGGAGAGAAGCAGGGGAAAGAGAAATCTGGCTGACAAAGGCTGTTGATTATATATGTGATTTCTCCTCAGCAGCTGGTCCCTGGAGAGTATGAAATATCTACTATTCCCCTCAGACTGTGGCAGGCAGCGTTTGGCCGGGGGCGGGTGACACCCGCGCCCGGCCTCCCCGCTGGCTGCGCACAGCGACACCCCGGGCAACACGCTTCCTTTCTGCCACAAAATGAGAAAATACTTTTGGGTTACACCAGGCTGAACAACTGAAGGCCTTCCAGCACACACTGGCTCCCGCAGGCCCCGGGCAGCCCGGATACCCCGCGATCAGGCGATGTTGTCGGGGCTCCTTCGCGCTCCGGGAGATTCCCGCACGGAGACGGGCTCCCCACGACCTCACCCCGGAGCACCGGGAGGCACTGCCCCTCACAGCACCCCGGCGGTTCCCACGGCCCCGGGACAGCGGCCGTCCCTACGGCGGAGACCGCTCCTCTTTTTCGTCATCTTCTTGTCTTTCTTCTTCTTCGTGCTCTGACTACTCCTCCTCCTCCTCTCGCCCCCGCCGGCCGCCCCTGCCCGGCACCACCCGGCCCGGCAGCTACTGAGGGGGCGGGCGCGGAAAGAGACGCGCTCCCCTCCCTCCCCTTCCCTCCACACGGCGCATGGTCGCGGCGGCCGCGCGCTCGCCGGGCTCCCCCTTGGCTGCCGCTCCGTGGTCTCGCCCGCCCCCGCTGCCATGTTGGATCGCGCGGCCGCCGGGGCCGGGCCGGAGTTGGAAGTTTAGGGGCGGGAGCGATCGGGAGCGGCCGCGGCGCGGAGCGGCTCCGGCGCGGTTCTGCCTGTAAAGGGCACCCCCTTTCCCGGCCACCCCCCTCCGCGCCGCCTCTCTTCTCCTCCCTCCTTGCCCGGCCCCGCGAGGGAGGCTCCGCGATGCCGCTGCTGTGAGGCCCCGGCGGCGGCGGAGGAGGAAAGGGAGGAAGGGGCCGCGGGCGCCATCGGTCGCAGGGCGGCGAGGGCAGCGCCGGGCCGGCCCCGGCCATGAGCGGCGCCCCGCAGCAGCAGCCCCCGCGGCGGGTCACCAACGTGGGCTCGCTGCTGCTCACCCCACAGGAGAACGAGAGCCTCTTCGGCTTCCTCGGGAAGAAATGCGTGGTAAGTCCCGACCGGGGGGACGAGGGGACTGGGGCACCCTCTTCCGCCCCACCGCAGCGCGGCGGGTCAGGGCCCGGGGCGGACGGGGGCGTGTGAGGACAGCCCGGCCGGGCGCTGGGAAGTTGAGGCTGCGAAAGTTTCATCCTNTCGCCCGCACAGCAGGGCGGGGAGCGATGAACGGCGGCGGCAGCGGCCCCGAGCGCCGGCCCGGTCTGGCGGGGCTGCCGGCCCCGAGCGCCGGGCCCGTCCTCACTTCCTCCGAAGCCGGCGGCTCCGAGACCGCCTCGGGCACCGGTGTGGGCGCCGTCCTTCCGCGCCTCGCTGTCCATCGGCGTATGGAGCTCCCGGGGACCGGCGGGGCTCCCGCTGCCCTGCCGCCGATGCGTGCGCTGCGGGGGAACCGGCCGCAAAGGAGCGGCCGCGGGGCTCGGGGATAAAAGTTCCATTGCTCGGCGAGGCTGGGACGGATCCCAGGTGCACCAGCGGTACAACAAAGCGGTGTTGGACATAGTTGTAGGAAAGCTCGTATCAGTGCTAGCTAGGCCTGCCTTGGGATTAATCCCTACTTTTCTTAGCCTAAACAGCAGGTTCTTGTACTCAAAGAGGACTCAGATACTGCATATTTTCTTGTTTCTGTATCAGTAAGTTCGGTTTCGGAATACCTTCTTGCATGTAACATAGAACTCTACTAAAACTACTTATCTGTATTAAAGAACTGTTTGAAAGCTTCAAAACATAAGTACTTGCTTTGGAAAAGAAGCTGCTTTTTAAAACATTGTGTTGTTCAAAACAATGACTATTCTGGTACATTGTGTCCAGTACCTAAAATACTGTTAGGTACTTGCTGTAAAGCTGTGGAGGGTGTTCCATGAACTTAAAACTGTGACTTAAAGCAGGATATCTGTATAGTCATACCGATACTACATAACTCTCTGGACTTTGAAATGGCATTGTTGATCAAACTGACTGCTGGGAGGAAAACACAAGATGCAACAACTGAACAGGGAGTAGAGAGTATTTACGTTGGGGTGGGTTGGATAAGATGCTGTCACAGTAAGTAAGTTGTGTGTCTGAAGGTATGACCCTAAAGTATATGTTTTGAAAAGTATAGATTTGTAGAAATCCCTCAGTTAATTTCAGGCAATTTCAGTTTCATATCTTCAGCTTCTTTGCTGAGAAAGAAAAAAACAGTATCAACTTTTCTCTAAATATAAAAAATAGTGTATGAATTTGTGTGTAAGTTTATTTCCAGATTGCTTTTCTGTAACTTGGTTTTTTTCTTCCTTGTCAGATGAATGTACTTTTAATTTCTGTTATACTCAGCTGTAAAACTCACCTAGTTAAGCTCCCAGCTTTTCTGCATGAATAGTATATTGAAAGCAGACTGGAGGTAAATATCTTCACAGGATCTGGGTGTCATGGGATTTATGGCTTGCTTGTAATTACACATTCTTCTGAATTACACTAAATATTGGATGACTTTGCAATTGAGGTTCTCATAGTTGTGGTCTGTTGTTTCCCCTTTTCGCCAGCCCTTTATGCTAAATTAATCGTAGGCTTATTTTAGTAGAGTTGAGGTTCTCTGCTCAGTCTTGAGGACCTGAGCATTGAAGATCTAGAGGTATTTAACCAGGCTTTTTTGGCTTACTATGTGGCATGAGCCAGAAATCAGAAGCAGGTGAACAGATTGAATATTCAATCCCTTAGAGGGCGTTGTCTTAAGCAAAGTAGTGGAAGGAGTACTTGGAGATGATAACAGCCTCGGCTGTCTAGCTGGAAACCACAGTATCTGTTGGAGCCCGATAGTACTCTTGGTACTCTTGAACTTCTACCTTGACTCAACATGCTATGCTGATAAATGCCCTTTTATTGTAATGTTCATGATATTTGATCTCCTATTATCTGTATTTTAATTGCTCATTAGTGAAGTTTCAGACTGTAAGTTCTGCTTTTTAAGAAAGGAAATTTTGTGAGTTGTGTAGGATGCTAAATGCGTGCTCTTGCAATCACCTGAAATATCTGGGCTGCCTTGCTGCTGCAGGTGGTGTTTCTGTCACTCTGGGGCACAGAGAGGCTACTGGATGTGATGTGTATCAGCCACATTGACATAATTTTAGGTTTTGTTTGACTAGACCTCGTGTTTAGATCACTACTGCAGTGAACACCAGAGGAAAATTGAGACATTAAACTGTGCTCCTAAGATACCCTTTGTTGTAATAATTCATAGAGTTCTTAATGGATGCCACAGTGATGCTATCAGGCCTGAAGGGCTTGGTTAAGAAAGCATGTGGTGCTCTGAATCTGATTTATTTCAGTCTTCCATTTGATTCTGACTGGTAACAAGGCAGCTATTTTGAAATTTAAGATTCAATTATAAGATTTTTGTTCTATGGAAAAGCAAAGGAATTTATCAAGTAGTATAGCTTCAGCTGAGTACATTGCGTCTGTGAACTCGGAAATGGACATAGTTCTAGTGCCCTCTTAAGTAATGATGCCTGAGAGAAAATATTTCTGTGAGTGGGGGGAAGAGTTGTCACTCTGTGTGTTGCTGAGATTGATACCATCTTGCAGACTACTACTGGTACTTGGAAAAACTCACTAGTAATCAAGTGTACATACCGAGGGTTGTACAAAAAAATTTATTTTTTTTACTGTTTTTTCCCCTCCACTTGCTGAGCTGTAAAATGTTTATCTGAATCTATAAGCAATTAAAATACCTTTGCTTATGACAGATCAAGCCTTCAAAACCAAGCCACTGGCTAATAGTCAAAGCTGTAGCTATAGTTAATTTGGCTGAAATATGAATCCAGATGTAGGACTACTTACAGAGTATATCCAGTGTAAAGCCTTTTAGGACTTGCATTGTTTAGGCATGTAACTTACTTTGATTCAGGTTTGTGACCTTTGTTATGTAGGTCAGGTGTAGAATTTCCTATCTGTAAAAAGTTTTCAATAACTTTTTAATAATAATGTAGAAGTAAATTTTTATGTACACTTATACTAAAGGGAGCTATGAGATTAATTTTGTTCATATTAATGATTTATTTTTTTGTGGTTGTGCCCAACTTAGAAGTTTTTTGTGGAAGTTCTGGTTAGTTACAAATCATTACTTTAATTAACGATGAGTTTGTAAGAAAAAGTAACTGCTAGGTGTCCCTTTGATAATCTGTAATAAAGAAATAACTTTAGTAATTTGCGTGATTAATATTGGTCAGAAATGTCAGTAATGAAAAACTAGTTTATTCTGTAGAAATAATTTTTGAGAGATCTTAGAAAACAAAAAACCTGTGAGAAGTGTGTACTTGGTAACCTTAGAAGCAGATAAAATGGAGTTATGGGTATTTTATGCTGCTTAAAATTGGGACTCAACACTTGGATAAGGTGTAATGAATAAGGCTAGGAATATGTTGTTCTTTGTAAGATCTTGCCATGGTTCATGTGATAAACAGGAACTGGTGAAGGATGCAGAGAGAGAAGTGACACAGCAGTAAGCTAACTAAGAAAATTGTTTTGGCTGCTTTTAAAAGTGCATGTGACCAGAATAAGTTTGTATATCAGAGCCAAAGAACAAATTGCAGTAATAGTTGAGATAAAACAAAATAAAAACTTGAATGGCAGTTATAGCTCTTAATTGATAAGAATTAAATGTTTTATCAGGAAGGGACTTGTAAGATTACTTGTGCTTATGAAAACAGCATGAACTAAGACTTGAAGATAGACTACCGGTCCGAGTAATGGGAAACTTCATGTGTCTGAGAGGTGTTGGGACTCCTCAGTTTGAGTTTAGGCTGCAGTCTATACATCCAAAAATCATCAGCATTGCAGTTTTAAAAGGACTTATGTCCTGTACAAGTAGGGAGAACTGAGTCATTAATTCAGTGGTGATTCTCTCATCTTTGCATTTGTTTTTAAATGAGATGTGGAGAGAAGATGAAGTATAAAGGATGGGTTCTTGTGGAATAGGAGAGTATTAAGAATTATGCCTGGATTTCTTTTCAGATTTGCCCTGTTCTACAAAAAACATGAAACATCTTTAAATGCCTCTCTTGTTTCCACTAGAGTGAGTTCCCTGAACAACTTATCAGTGATAATCTTCTCTTCTAGAGGGAATGACAGTGAGGTTTTGACCATTCCTTTGAACTGAACCTGTGCCTACAAAACTGATTTTCATAGTGATGGATCATATCAGACTCTGTCGAGCAAGTGGTACAACCACCATCCTTATCATAATGTGTTTCTCATGGTTGTTTTCATCACAGCTTGCTGTTAATATCTTTTCAGCATAGTTCACTGCCTTAGCTTATTTACCCATGCATGAGAAATGTTTTGAGTGCTTGGGAACACTTCTCAGTAGAAGGCACTGCATCTCCTAGCTGTATGTTTTTGAGACAAAGCATCAATTCATAAAGTGTGGGATATGGTTAAGGAGTAAAGGACAGAAATTTAGGACTTAAAATACCATAATTGTCAGTAAACCTCACTGTTAGTTATCTAAATCTCCTATTCAAGTGACTTTAAGATTGAAACTCAGCTATCAGAAATTTTTAATCTTTGCTTCAGTGACTGTAGTGGTAACATCTCTCCTGGCCATTCTTGTATCTCATGTGCTAGACAAATTGTGTCTTGATATAAAGAGTGAGTCCTGCTACAAGTTTCAGTCACTGTGTGTCTGTTGTGAAGCATTATGTGTTGCTGAGTGAATGGTGATCTACCAGGATAGATCTGAAACCTGTACCTCACTCTGTTAAGGCTTCAACATTATTGCATTCTCTTCCACATCTTTGTAGATATATTTTATCTGTTTTGGAGGCAATCAAGTGCCCAGAGTCTCTCAGCATCAGTGTGGTTCATCAGATAGTCAAGTATGCCACTCACGCTCCTGATAAGTGCTCTGGAATCCTATGTTATATATGCACAACAGGATGAAAACAATTTGTAGTCACAAGCTGTTGTGCTGTACCTTACTGGTTTTTCACAGCTGAGAATCATCTTAAGGAATTTAGAATAGGGCAAAGTTTTAATGTAGGATTCTGATGAACAGTCAGGTTTTAACTGCAAGTTTTCACCAAGATGTCCAGATAGCCCTTGTTTAGAACACCCAAGGAAGAGGTAGGTTCTTGTTAGGAAAAAAAAGATTGAGTTTGCTATTTTATGCAAATTTTTAAATGTAAAGACTATTTTGTTCTTCCTGTAATGGAAAATTGATGTGATTTCTTGGCATTATTTGCTTGTAAGTATCGTTTTGAATTTTTTATCACTAGAATATTTTTCTCTGGTTATTTCTTCTGGAGTTCTGAAAGATTTAGTACTTGCCAAATTTGTTGCAAGTGAAGAGTGTAAGATCCATCTTGTAAGAACCACACAGTTTTGGGCTAAAAACCATGATAATGGGAAATGTTCTAATTTTCAATTTTGAATTTCTTTTCTTTGAAAGAGTTCTGGAACTTCTGCCTGAAAAAATTCACCTGTTTATTTTTTAGAACTTTCTATGACTCTTACTGCTCTACTGTTAATAGTGCCAGCATTAAGAACTCGTCTACTGCTTTCAGTGATAGTGGCTGTGGTGGCAACTTAGTGCTGGAATGGGTGCAGTGAAGCACTGAACATATTTGGATGTGATGAGTGAGTGCCACCTAGTACTAGTTCATTAACCAGCATCAAAAAAGGCCCCATCTTGTCATTGATCTTTTATAGGCAGAGCTATCTGCAGAGTAGATGGGGTTTGTGGAGGTCTAAATGCTCAGTTTGCTGAGAAAATTTGCTGTTGACTTGAAGCTGTGTAAGATTTATAGTGTCCTCTCCTCCAGTGAGCGGGTTTCATAGGCTAGTCTCTTGAGAAATCTTTGTAGTACAGAAATAAAACTTACTATACAGGAGACTTATGATTTCATTACCTAATACCTAGATAATAAAATACAGGAAGAAATGAAAATGTGTCACAGGCACTAGACAGAGTTGCATATTGGTAGTAAGGGAACAGTTTCCTGAAGAAAGGCTGACATTGTATTACTTAGCACAGAGGGTTTTGGTTTTTTTTTTTTTTTATTGTTGTTTTCCTTGTTATAGCTTGTTTTCCTTGTAACAGTTTACTTAGCACAGAGGGTTTTGTTTTGTTTTTTTTTTTATTGGCTAGCTTGTTTTCCTTGTAACAGTAAATGTTGCAGAGTGGGTTTAGTGAAACTAGAAGTGTATCTTCATGGGTGGTTTTAGAGCCCACTCTACTGGGACATTACTAAGATGCTGAACAAGATAGTTTAGTTTCTCTGTGGTATGCTGCCACACTATATTTTGTGGCTTCCAGACATGTTGTAGATGCCTGGATATCCAATACAATGGGAACAGTAGGTGTGCAGTTACCTTCAGGAGCAATTGTAGTTGAATTTGAAGATCCTGTGCTGTGATCATCACATAACTGTACCAGCGTTCTAGAAGGTCCAAATAGAAAAAGAAAGATACAGTTCAAGCAATCATAGGGACACTTCTTAGAAAGCTGCTCACTTGCTTAATTCTTAAAATTTAATAGTATTTTCTCAGACACTTCTGAGTTAAAAGTAGACTGTTTTGCTGAAACCTCTTTGTGCAGTAAATGATACTTTAGGCATCTTAAATTAGAATGTCTGTGTTAAGAATATATGATTCTGGAATAAGTTCATTAAATGAATTACTCAATTGCTGTAGACATAATGTTCTGTGGAGATGATGATTGCTGGCAAGGAAACTGTTGCTGCAGAGCTCCACGACACATTTGCAGATTGCTTCTCACTTTAGGCACTTGCTTTCATACATACATCCCCACCTTGGTGAGGCTGTTTTCCCTCTACTGTTTATTTAGCTGTCCTTAAAATCCTCACTGTTAAGGCAGCATTTTCTCTTTAGGTTTTCTGAGAAGCAGTGTTAATATATTTTTTGATTCTCCAGTGTGTCTAGCTTAAAAAGATCACACTGAAAGATCACACTAAGGTTGGGTTTCCATTTCCGTAAGACAGTTTCACACACCATTTTCCCCTGCAGAACTTAGTGTAATTCAGAATTTCCCTGCATTCATCTCCTTTCCCTTCAATGCAAATGTGTTATTTTGCCTTTATCTCCCCTTGCTCATTAGCCACTATGAGCATCAGGGTGGTGTATTTAGTGAGCACAGATATGCTCCCATATAAGCATATTTTGCATGTGAAGGTTCTCTGCCTGCAATTTGAGAAACACTGACCTAGCAAAAGAAAGTGTGACTTTTGCCTTTTTGAACAGCTCAGAAAATTGTTTTTCATTATTTGAACTATCAGTTCTGCAAAGATAACTCTTGTTTCTGAGATTGCAAATCCTTTTAAAAAATGTGTTTACTTCAAGTATTACTGATTATAATGGCTTTCCCGAAAGTTAGCCAGCACTTGCTGAGATTAAGTAACAAGTTCTAATACTTGTCTTGCCATCTAGGCTGAAGAACAAGAATATTTGAAATGGGAATTTGGCAGTAAATTTTAAATGTTTTCTCCCCTCTCGGGGTGACAAACAAGAGATTAATTTACCTGTGTGTGATTTGTGGATAAGAAATTAGTATTAATTTGTTGTATTAATATTTTTCTGTGTTGGGGATAAAGAAAAGTGAAAGAGATGTTTTACAACCTCCTTAGTGCATTTTAAAATAGAAGCAGTAATTTATTGAGTTTAAAAGAATTTTCTATTTTAGGAATCAATTTAACCACTATTTCTTTTGTAACCCCCATCCTGCTGATGTACCTTGAAGTCCTGCATAGTGACCTTTGCCCTCCAAATCTCGTGTCTCCACTTTCATCATATTCTCCTTGTACTCTCTTCACACATGCTCTTTTTATATTTTTAGCAAGTTTTCTGTCCTGTTCCTGTAACAGGGTTTTCTCCTTTCCTGTTTTCCTCTTGCACCTCAAGTATTTTCAGAATCTTCCTTTCTCCCTTCAGCTCCTGCATCCATAATCTGCGCAAAGATCTCCAGGTAGGACTGACTCTCTTCCTCACCATTCTCCCCTCCACTCCCTTATTCCCCCTCCTCAATTCCTTAACTGGTTTGTTCATGAGGATGGTCATCAGATGTGTAGTCCTACCCATACACAGTGCTGGGATAGACATGGCACATATTGTAGCTCAGCAGAGCACTGCACAAGGAGAGACATGAGGAGAGGAGGCATGTCTATGTCAGGCAGCTGTTTGCTGCTGCAGACGTGGAGTGCACTTGAACCTGAGACCTGGCCATTACACATTTCTCACCTATACTTGTCTTCACTGGCCAAAGTCATTGTTAATGTTGTTACAGGGAAGATAACTTTTAGTGGCTATGAGAAGGGTACACAAAAAGCAGAGTAGGTATTCCTCAGGCTTCTTGCACTGCTCCACCCGTCACTGCTGCTTCTCCAGGCAGGACCGGACTCTCCAGTTTGTAAGCTGCTATATTAAGAAACTCTATACTGGAAGATACAGCTTCAGCAACTCTACAGGCTCCGATTTGAAACCACAGAATTGCTTAGTCCTGCTTCGACTGAACTGTAAGTTATTTCCTGCTGCTCTAACATGTGACAGCTCTCTCTGAGCACAGCTAAGATGTGGTCATTCTTTCTAAGTAGACATTTTTTCCCTTTACTCCCCCTCAGTCAGCCAAAGCAAACAGAACCATCACTTGGCTTATGACACTAAATATACACAAAGGCATCCAAATAAGCTTCTCTCTGTAAAACTGCGCTTGATTTTTGTGGTTAACTGAAAAGAGGAAGAAAACTATGAACATCCTGTAATGGTGTTTGTGGGCAATGCTACAGGCAAAAGCTTCCCCTTGCATTTGCAGAGAAGGAAGCAGTAGTTTCTAACAAATTGAATGCAGGGCTATTTTTTTTCTTTATTTGCTTTAGGTTTTAGTTAAGAGCATCTCAGGTATGAAATGCAGTTTATAACTGGACATGCATTTATTAGCACTTATATTTTTAGCAGCCTGATAATAAACAGTTTCTAAAAATTCAGGGTTTGGGCATAATTTTGTGTGATGTTATGTGAACCAATATTTTTTAGCCAGACAATAGGTGTTGTAATTTTGACCTTTCTTAAACAATGCTGGCCTCCTTGTGTTACACTGTACTGTTAGCACTGTGCTCAGTTTGTGTAGCTGGAACTTTAAAACCTTGTATACCTTTAAATTTAAAGTGCAATTGCAACAGAGAATGGTGGTTGTGCTTGATGTCCAGAAATCAGTAACAATTCAATACATCATTTCTTTATTTTAAAAAACAGTTTTGTCCTTAAGAGATTTGTCCGTATCATATTCAGGTGCTGATATTTCTGTACCTGAGAGACTGATGATACAGCTGTTGTTTCTCCTCAGGGCATGCCCTTCCTTACCTTATTTCAAACATATAGATGCAACATACCTATAGTTGTATTACAGGTTTTTTTGATGGGATGCATGAAGATGGATTTGGTGCTAAATGTTTTGCTGGGATATGTAGATCTTGCTCCATGTCATGGTTTTAACTTCATCTTTTTGTGTCATTTAGGAGGTCTTGCTTTGAATGCTTCAGTTTGTCATTGAGGCCTCTGTGAATACCTTTCTGCCTGTAAAGGAAACAAATAAACAATTAAACAAATCCTGTTTGTTTCTCTGTCCTCTTTTCATATTGGTTATGATATTTGTTTATCGAAAAAAGTGCACTTGCTGCTGCTTCACACTGTGTTACCAAGGAGTCGATCTCTCACACTGGCCACACCTGTCTGGGCCATACCTTTTATGTCCCTGATAACATTTAAGCTTGGTGGCGGAAAAATGCATCTTGTCTTTTTTTTTTCACTGTGGTCTGTCAGCCAGCTGTGCTAACATACTGATGGCTAACAAACCTAAGTGGGGCAGTAGCATGAACTCTGGCACTGTTCCGTGACCATCCTTGGTGTTCAATTTGTTGGCACACTTCCTGGCACAGTTTTGAGTGCTGCCCTAGTAGTTGCTCAAATTAGTATGAGTGTGCTTTTGAGATTAGAATGGTGTAAACAGCTCCTGGTACATCATATGGGGTAAGGCCCTTATTACCCAGTTTGTGTTGTATTGGGAAGAGTTTGTTCCTCTATGCATATATGCATTCTGCACCAGCGGGTGTCCCAGGTCTTAGTAACTCATCTGCACAGGCAGGGAAATCCACAGGGAGAGAGAAGCAGTTCTGGGGATGGGGAGATGTGAGCTGTCTGTTCTAGCACTGTCAGCATATAGATCATAGAATAAGGGTCAGCTCTGCTGCTGTGCACATAACTGTCTGCTTTGACATTAAGTTCAAGACACAGCTGATTTTCCTGCCAGCAGCAAAATTCAGTATTGTCTTTCTGCTCCTAGAAATTGCTTTTGGAAACCTGAGAAAATGTAGGTGCCTAGAAGTTTACAGCAGACAAAAGTGTGCCTGTGCATGTAATCACCTGCTGCAGTGGGCAAATTATCAAGTCTATTTGATACTGATACTGTGAACACAAGCTCATAAGGTTTCTGATCTCTGATTTCAGGAGGAAAAAAGATTTTGCCTTCTGGTAAGGAGATAAAACTGACTTATAGCTGTGCTTCTACTGAGTCCATAAGGTACAGCAGGGATGACCTTAAAGAATGTTGCATTTCTTTCACTTCACTTCTCATTTGCAGGGCAATGGCTTACCAAGAAATTGTATCCTGTCTGAAGGTTTCTTTTCTGAGGGGCCGTTGTAAGTAATTTAAGAAAAGTTCTGTGCATCTTCAGAGCCTTCAGGGATGTGCTTAGTTTTCTTTGAATCTTACCTAAAGCTGCATTTTGGTGTGTTGTAGCAGTTCCCTGTCAGGTCAGATGCAATAATTTGTTTCCTGATTGAGCTCTGAAGACTGTTCTAGGGTGTGAAGTAGTGTGGTTAGTGATAGTTTAATCATCACGTACTCTGTATGTTTCAGTACGGCACCTTAATCATTGGTTCTGTCTGGGGTATAAGGTGTGAACCCAGGAAACTTTTCAGTTTGTTCTGTGTTCTGGGTCCACAAGATTTGCTAGATAGTGCTTGCATGCCTCAGTTCTATAAACACTCCTCTCAAGTTTTTATTTTATCATTTTTTCCCCTTGAGTGTCTGGTTATTCCCTCTCTCCCTTCAGGCCATATTTTTTTCCCAATGTCACTTTTATAAATCAGCACTGGCAGGAACTGGTCGCCTGGTGAGACTTGAAGCTGTGCAAGCAGTTCTCTCCTACAACAGGTAGCATTTGGTTCAGAGCAGAAGGGAGGTAGCACTCTGTCATGGATTTAGAAGTTGAGGGGTTTTAGGCTTTATTTCAAGATGGTGACTTGCATGTCAATTCTGGCTGTGATAATTGTTTTAGCAATGAAATGATGCAGTACCAATATCCATTTGGCTGGAAATAACTTCTCCAAGGTCACCACATACAAAAAAATATCACTGTGATGCAAGTCTGAATTAGCAAAGGGTGTTACGTAGTTGGCTTATTCCAAGTAGACAAATCAGCCATGAACATGGGTGTCTGCCATGCATCATCAGGGTTGTTTTTCAGTTCAGGTGCTCTGGGCACTTTAAGTGCAGCATGGTGTCTGGTTTGTTGAGAGTAACCTAGTTCTGGAATGAGCTGACTGATTGTCACTTCTTGGAGTCTGGAATTCTGCAGAGGACTGTTGCATTTGTTGCAGAACTGAATCTTTTATGTAGGTATTGGCAGATTTAGAGATGATATTTCCACATAATCTAGTAAAAACTCTCAAGCTGTGTATCGCATTGCACATAACGTGGTGGATGGCAGTGGCCTTCTGAAGGGTGCACTTTTGAGTAACAGATGTTCAGTGAAACACTTCCATTGGTGAAGCTGACTAGCCTTCAGTTTAGTCTGTAAATCTGCTCTGTGTGCCCAGGAATGGATACTATGCTATCAGGAAATCAAGATTTTTATTTTAATTCACCCTAAGCCCCTCCCCCTACTGCAAAGCTTTCTCAAGATCCAGCTGTTACTGGCACTCTCCATCACTATCTTCCTGTAGGAAGTGTTTGTACCATAGTGTTAAAGCTTCTGGCAATTTATCTCCTAGTTCTTTTGAGGACCCAGTTATACAGACTTAAATCTGATGTGCATACAGTCAACCTTACTGAACTTCTAGCAATTATGTAGGTCCCACACCTGTGATATTTTATTGCAGGAGACTGGGAGAGGTACCCTGTTTCTATATTCATGTAAAGTCTCTCAAGTAGGGTGTAATTTTTCTTGAATTCTGTCTTAGTGAGGTAACTAGGGGTTTTTTTTTTGTCTAAACTGTATACTCATGGGAGTGGTTTTATCTGTCATACACTCAACATCAAGAGTTTTCTATTTCTGCTAGCAGACACAGGCTTTTCACATGCTTAGAGCAATTGATGTAGTTAGTTGGTCACAAAGGAAAGGAATAGCCATGCAAAAGCTGGAAATCTGAAGGCTGCTTTGGCAAGGGGTACTTTCTTTCAGTTGTTGGAATTTAAGATATGTCAGTACCCTTACAGAGGAATATCTTGTTTCCAAAAGTGTTACACATCTGAAAAAAAAACAGTATGTCACTAATAACTTTTATCTGTTCAATGATTATAACTAGCATAACAATTATTATTTGAATTTTTCTTATGTTACTATGGTGTAACAATTTACCTGCTGATTTCATACTGTCATAAAAGCACTGTAATTTATTGCATAAGTGGAGGTTTTCAGAATAGTGACAGACACTTGACCTGACAAGAAAACAGTTGCCAGTTCTCCCAGGCAGCCGGAACCAGTAATGTTGAACACATTAGCGTCTGTCAGCTCCAGAACAGACTTGGACACTTGCAGAAAAGTAGCAGAAACTGAAGCAGGTAATGCTTTAAATCTGATGTTTGATTAGGATAACAATACTGATTAGTTGGACTGCAGTGCATTACAGACTGGTAGTTGTCAGTATTGCAACTTCACCGTGATCATAAGCAAAGCTATCTCAAGATCTTTTTCAATCTTTTTCATTTATGTTAATATTTTGGTTTAACTTGATGTATTTTATTAATTCAGGCAATACTCACCAAAATGACTAAAGGTCAGTTTCAGACCAGATATTTCTTCTGGTTGTTTTTTGAAACAAATATTTTTTTGTCCTAAGAGTTGTTATAATATCTTTACTGTGTCCATGTTGATTATATTGGTGTGACTTTGTGGTTTCTAAAATCTTATATTGGTTTAATAAATATTGATTTTTCTTGATTGTAAGCTTTGCTTCTCACATGAATCTAGTACTACTAGAATTGTTGTAAGTAGAGTGAAATAATTTTTATATTACTTGTAAATTCAGGTGGGTATGTGTAACTTTTCATGTAGCACGTATGTTACTGCTGTTAAACAATGTTCACAAATTACAAACAGGAACACAGCAGTTGTGGGGAGCTAACTGTCTTCAAATGAAGATGATTTTGTTCTGGTCATCCAGACGTGAATATTTAACAATTAAGGATTGAGAACAATATCACTGTATCTGTTCCTCCCCTTTGCTATGTGAACTTGTACTACCAGCTCTGCAATGAAAAGAAAAATAAGTATTGCATGATACTTTAATTTTTCTTCTTAAATTTGAAACTGGTGACTTGATATTGGACACCAAAGTGTTAAGTGCAGTGGAAAAATAATATCCTGCTGCTCTCTTTCTATAACACTTTTCTTGTATAAATAAACACTTTTTCATTAACTTTAAATAACTAGGTTCTTTACAGCTGTTTGTTCTTCTAGGTGTGTTCAGTAGAGCACGCAACTGCATTGTAAGAAACATTCTGGAACCATAAGGAATTAGAGAAGAATTTTGGCTTTGGGGAAGGAGCTCTCCCATTCAGCAGCCCTCTGCATTAATTTTCAGATAGTGGGTAGTAAGTTCAGAAAGGAAATTGTCAACTCCATTGTTAATATCTGAATTTCAAAGTAATTCTTAATCTGAATTTTTTATTAAGTCCCAGCCTGGCAGAGCTTAGTTGTATTAATTTCTTTTTTCACCCTGGAAAGTGAATATTGCAAACTCAGCAGTTCTTTCCTCAAGGTTGAGTGTTTTTCCCCTTCAATAAACTACACTCAAATATTACCTTTGTACTACTCATTTAGACAAGGGGGAGAGTGTAACAAAAACAAATTATTTTTTTGGCAGGGGCTTTTCTTTAGTAGTAGAA
Organism: Bombycilla garrulus; assembly: GCA_013400315.1. NCBI lineage: Eukaryota > Metazoa > Chordata > Aves > Passeriformes > Bombycillidae > Bombycilla > Bombycilla garrulus. The sequence goes on from VXBU01004136.1 coordinate 34,138, forward strand.
ATTGAAAGTTTGTAATACTGAGCTAAGAGTTTAAACTTAATCTTGAGGTGCAAAGGCCATGCTACAGTGGAGTTTTCAGCTCCTAGGGGATTTAGGGGACCAAGTAGCAATGCCAAAAGCAAAAGGAAACCCTCCCTAGCATTTTCCAGTGTAGCCTTAATCTGTTGTAAGTTAACCTAGATATATAGGGATGATGAGATGTCCCTTATTGAAGGACTGTGTCAGAACTAGGGTAGAGTGCCTAGTTTTCAAAACTACTTTTTTTTTTTTTTTTTGGTACATTGTCTTACAGTCTTTTCAGTGCTTACATACTGAGACTTCACATATTATTGCTCAGGGGTTGTCATGGAATAGACTACTGAGAAACTCCAGGTACATGGGAAGTTTTAAGTCATACACTTTGTACTCTTTAGTCTTCCATCGTAAGAACGTAAGAATCACAAGTTAAATGTACTCTGTAATTCACAAAAGCATTAGTAATTTTTTTACAAAGAATTTGCAGGCATGGTTTGTCCAGAATGGAAATAGGCAATTTAAATCGTAAGCTTGAGATCTGTGTTTGTTTGGCCATCTAAGACCACCATTCTATGACACCGCTCCCAAACTAAAGTTTGTTTACACGCAGGTGAATTTAAGTGGCTTTTGGCTTCCACAGCACATTGGTAAATGTAGTGCTGGTACCTGTGAAGAAGGATCCCCTTTGGGCAGTGATAATTGAAATTGTTAGCTGTAATAAATGTCACTAGACTCAAGAGGCATCCCCCATGGTAAAAAAACATCTCCGTTTCCTTATCTAAAACAGATGTGGAAATTCACCTTTAACAGATGTGGAAGTTAATCGTCTTAACCTTTGCTATTAGCAGAGAAGATAATTTTGGCACATATCCCACACCCTCCAAAATAATTTCTGTCTGCATAATGTGCTGTGACAGCATAATACTTCTTCATCAGTAGTTCTCAAAGTACTTCACAGAGGTAGAGAACAGTGTGTCCCTTACATGTTACAAATGAGGAAACTGAGGCACAGGGGAGAAACAAACGCTAGCATGCAGCTTCTTGTTGCCAAAACTAAATGAAAACCAGCATTCTCCTGGGCATTCAGCTGGTGTCTAATGTTTTATCCTGCAGTAAACTTTGAACATGGCAGGGATCATAGAACTAACACATCTTCTTGCCTTTTTTGCCCCATAGTATATCTGCTTTTTAAGACTTGTCACTGGGAATAACTATTCATAACAAACTCAGTTGCTGGTATGTCTTTAAAAAAGATCTTACATGCAGTTATGTTTTCTTGTATCTATTTGAGTTGCCATAACTCTTCTCTTCAAATGTGAACTTCTCAAGGAGGAATTAATACATGTTGAATTGTGGCACGGTGAAAGTGTGTGTGTGGGGGTTGCATCTCTAAGTACCTTTATGTAAGTGGATTGAGTCTGCTTTACAGGACAGGACGCAAGTGGTATACACAATTGCGAGGCCAGTTGCTGGCTATTATTCAAAGAGGTTTTACTTTTAATAGCCTTTTCTCATATTTCTTAATATTTTGAAGGGAGTTCTTTGTTTTGTGTTGGCATGTAATTAATGTGTTCTTGCAACAGTTCTTTTAAAGCAATTTAAGCTGCTTTATTTCAGTCTTCCCCAAGTATCAAAAGTCAAAATTCCGTATTATTTTTGTCTTCAGGTGTGAAGATTGTAAGTGAAGTTCACCTAAATATCATCTCTGCAAAGCAAATACTCATTTTTTAATCTGTTTTTTAAATCTAGACCTGGGAGTACCAAGTGGATGCTGAATAGCATTTTCAAAGGCTCATTAATGAGTGTTCCAGAGCTGGGATAATTCATGAATTCCTGAGGTTTATGCTTCACATCCTTTCCTTAGTCAGTTTAACTGCTGTTCTACAGATTTGACTTGGGAACTTCATGATACCTATGTCATTGGGTGGGTCAATAAGGAACTGCTGTGGATTTAATTCTAAAAAAATGGGCCTGACTTCTGATGTTTGTTCTCAAAGCACTCTCATATCGTCAAAGTGGGTATGAGGATTTGCCTGTAAGAATCTGCATTTAATATGGAACTAGTATATAACATCTACAGAAATGTTACTGTGCAGAGAATGGAATGATTGAAGGCTGAAGAAAGTGCATGAAGGCAGTGAGTTGCTGTAGAAGAGAAGGGAATGTTGAGGGCAAGAAGCTGGTTTTTCTTCTAGCTGGATGGGAGTAGAACAGGACAAAACAGAGAACTCCAATTTTATCCTCTGCATTGCATGAAACTTGTGATTCTTGACTTGAATCTGCAATTTCTGTGTATGATCATGAAACACAGTTTCGAGAACTGGTTAATCTATGTATCTGTACAATGGTCTGGTTATGTAAGGTTCATCCTAGTCTTGGAAGCCTTGATAAATTTAAAATGGATCAAAATTGAATGGTAGACTTCAGCATTTTTTCTGAAAATTCTCTGAGCTTTGGCAAGAACAGTCTTTCCTGCTTTGAATCTGAGTGTTTCTTGGGAGGCTGGAGAGGGAGTGGAACCGCAAGACAAAATGTCGTCTTAGTGAGAATTTCTGTTCCATGGCAGTAGACACTGACAAATTTATGGAAAGCCTGTATGCAGTGTATTCTCTATTTCTGAAAGTAACTATTTGAACAACCTAAACTCCAGAACACAAGTAACTGTTCTGCTGTGTGCGCTGCTTTGTGGTCAGCCAAGGTTTCAGCAGCATTAATAGCAAGGTGCAGCTCAGTGAGTGATGCTGTGCAGGTAAACAGGAAGTGACAGTGTTGAGTTTGCTCATCAGTGGAAACCCTGGTTGTGTATGTCAGCTGATAAATGATCTGCTAAACTGAGATAGCCTGGAATGTTATCATCAAAAGCATGGTTGTGGTTATGGTTATGTCATATCCCAGGAAGGCTGAAGTGTTCCATGTGCTGTCCTGAACTGAGGTTGTAGGATTTAAAAATATCTTCATGCCATGTCTGATAAAATAATGTCCCTCTTAATCATGTGCTGTTTGATTAGGCTTTATATGCTATGTTGTTTGCCCACACCTTAACTGTTGGTCTTCTGTGATCCACCATTGAGCAATGTTTTGAAAAGGAGTTGGCCAGCTCTAACTGAGCTGGGGGGTTATGGGAGGTACTGGAAAGGCAAATGAAATTGTATCTAAAGACTCCTTAAAATGTGGGCTGTCTGTAACTGGCTGACTGAGGATTAGGAGTGAAGGATCTCTTTACTGGACAACAGCAGACTTAAGTTCAGACAAGCACTTTTATGGCTTAAATTTGTCAAACAGCAGTCTCTTGTTTTATCCCTTTGTTCTTGTAATGTCACTTACTGGTCACTGGTACCTTCTTTACATCAATAAAAGATCTTCATTGAGGATATTGCAGCTGACTTGTCTGGTTACCAGGGCACAGGCAAGCCAGGGAATCTGTTCTTAGGTATTAACCTTTTTTTTAAGCTGTTTTTGGTCTCTTAATTCCTATGTGTTATCTGGAACTGTCTTCTCATGTTTCAGAAGTGATAGAAAATACCTGAAGTGGCTTTGTTATTTCTGAAAAAATTTTTCTTCCTTCTGCCTTCAGATAAGATAAAGCAACATCTCTTACACAGTGGCTTTATTTCTAATAGCCTAACTATAACTAGAGTATAGGTGGAAAAAAAATTACTGTTTTCTTGACATCGATATATGTGGCATTTTTAAATCAGTGGGCAATCATGGGAAATTAATAAAATGAAAAGCAAGCTTTAAACTTAAAATTGAACTCTTGGTAATTGTAGCAAGTAATTTCACAAGCAGTAGAACTGGTGAGGCCTCAGTGTTTTCAGCTAAGTAATTTTTCAATTTGCACAAAACAAAGTTTTACTCATGTGACTGGATATTTACAAAAGGCTTTCTTTTGTCAGTTCTGTCAAATAATGTGAAGTCTTGCTTTAGTTTTCCTGTCTTTGGGGCAATCAGTTGGTCTTTGGAAAACAATGTCCTGTAAACAGCAAAAAAATTAGAAGATTGTTTCTAGCTGCTTAACTTACTGAAGTCTGCCAGCAAACTTCTGAAGTTCTGTATGTCTTCTTTCTATAGGAAACTAGTTTAAAATAATGTTGGTAGTTTTTTTGCAATACAAAAGTGTCCCTAAAGAAGAGATTCTTGATAATTTGCTAAATATATCTTTAGAAGCTATAACAGCTTTAAAAAGTGAAGTAATCACAGTTTGTCCAAATTAAAAATAAAGTAGTAGTCAAATCCCCAGTGGATGAATGCTGTCACATTTAGATTCAGTTGTGAAGATTCTGGAGGCAATCTGGTGTGAAAACATAAATTATAAACCAGTCTGAGAGCTGCAAAATCTGACTTATGAGAATCTAATTTTGTAATCAAAATATTTTGGAGTCCTTGAAGAGTATTTTTGGCGTGTGCGTGTGCATGCTAATAAGACAGTATCATCACACTTTCTTTGTACAAGATGCAGTAACCATAAATAGCCTGATACACTGTTTTTAGAGGGGAAAAGCCTAAAAAGACAGTTAGGTGCATCTCTTGTACTTATTCTGTCATCTGGCTCCCTAATCTTTGCAGTCCTTCAGATGAAGGTATCAGCAGTAAGCAGGAGTGGTCTGCCTTCAGCATCACCAGTCCTTTCTCTCTCCAATTCCTTCCCATCTCAATCCTTTCCCAGCTGTAACTGAAAAGTAATTACAGCTTGACGCTTGTGATTATATCTACACCATCCTACTAGACACCCATGCTTAAGAAGGTTGGCTTACATACTCTCTGGGGCTAATAAATATTGTAGGATTCTGAACCTAATTAAACTCTTCTAAGTTTCTCTGAAAGTGCTAGAAAGTCTTTTTGTCTACTCTAGCAAATGCCTCTGCTGCTTAAAATGTTGCAATTGTTAGGGAAGTGGACTTGCATGGCTTTTATGTGGCCTAATTAGTTAGGTCTCATTTCACTATGGCAGGCTTAGTCCATTTGTTTAAAATTACCATTGGGAGAGGTTTCAGTGCATGCCTTCTGTAGAGTGCATGGTGGAGAGAACATTCTCCCTGGAAATGGGTTATCAGCCCTTGCTAGCAGGAAGGGAACACACTGTTCCCACATGATAGGAGATTCCTCAATGCTAAGAAAAGAAGCTACATTTTTTTCTTGAAACAGGACCACTGTGCAGAAGGAAGATTAAACTGTCAGAAGGAGTAAGTAGAGCTTGGCTGTGTAGAGTACTGAAATCTTCCCCTGAGAAAGGAGTGGGACTTCCGGTTCCTGGTCGCTACGGCAGGTTTTATGTTTCTGTATTGAGTGATGAGATAAAATGCATAGCTATATTTGAGCACTGCAGAAACATTTTTGGAAACTCCGTGTATTTATGACACAAAAGATAAGGCAATTGCGAAACAACAGGGGGGAGGTATTATCACTGTCTAATTACAATTTTGTTTGCATTGAATAACATGAATGGATCAAAGTACCAACACTTAAAAGTGTAATTGCTAAAACCTAAGCTTATTTTAGAAAATTAACTAAGATTTCAAGTGCTGTTTTTGCTTGATTAGTCAGTGCTATCTTTTGGTTGTTTTTTTCCTTGAGAATATTTGTCATCTGGAGAAAATGTCAGCCACTGAATTCTAATAGAATTGCCTAATTTTCTGTGAATGAAGGTCCATTTTCTATAGAGCATGGTCTCACTCCTCTTCTTGTCTTTCTCATTCACTAATCTTAGTGATATTGTTTCTGTACGTTCTTTCATGACTCAGCTAATGCTAGGCTATTAGAGATTGCTTTGGTGCTCAAGCTTCCTGCTGTTCTTGTGGTCAAGATTAAAGTTAGGCTTTACTGAGTATTTCTACAATGCAGTGGTACTTGATGTTAGCATGCCTGTGTTCCTGAAGCCTGCTCTGTGAGGAAAACTATTACAGTTGTTGTAATGTCAGTGGATAGCAACAGCTCTTCATTCTTAAACAGTCACCTTAGAAGCAAACTGTGGGCTGTGTTCCTGGTCTTGTATCAAAGAAGAAATGTGTTACCCAGGAGCACCCAGCATCATCTGGTCAGGCCTGCAGCATGTTGGCTTAGCTATAATGAGGATTTCCACCACAGCATATCTTAAAAATGCCTGCCATAGGTATCTTCTCACCAGCTCTAGTATTGATTAGGACAACATTTACAGATACTTGCTTTATGGAAAAGAGAACAGAAATACTGATTTCTATTCTTACAGGATTTGGATTGCACAAAGCTGTTCACCATAGCTTGCTTTTTTCCCACAGAAATGTAAAAGTAGCTAATTGGGCTGGAAGTTCTCAGACTGGCTTGGTGAAGAAGCTGCAGCCATTGTATAAGCATGGGTTTTTTCAAGAGGTTACTCTGCTTGGGAGCAAATGATACTACTTGCGTTCTTGGCATTACAGGACGAAGTCTTCTCTCTTCTTTTTTTAATCTTTTTTTCCTGGTTTTTTAAGTAAGACATTTTCAGGGGCTGGGAAAGATAACTTCAGAAAAGCAAGCCTGTCGTGTGAATAATTTCTGTGTGTATGCAGGGTTCTGCCCCTTAGTGGGAAAAAAAACAGCACTTAAAATTGGGAAAAGGTTGAAAGTTAATGCTAGTGTGTCTTCAGTAGTACTGTCAACATGTAACACATAACAATACTGAACCATTAGAGAAATACCTGGATGCATTGGTACAAGCACTAAAATGGGAGTGATTAAGCCTAGAGGTGATTTTGTGCCCCTTACACTTAACTGGACAGGACCCTGAGCAACTGAACTCAAGGCTTTTAATTACCCTTTTTGTGAGCAGGATCCTGGCCTGGAAGACTTATAGAGGTCACATCTAACCAAAGTTATTTTACGAGCCTTTGATCTTTGCACCACAACCTGTTGTCAGCTGTGTGTAAACACTGGTATAAACCATTCAAATGGGTCTTGCTTTCTGTTCCAATTGCATACTGAGGTGACTGAATATCTTGCCGCTTTAATCTTGCTGCCACTCTTTGTTGTGACTTTTGGCCCACTATGTTTTAATGTCTGTGAGCCACAAGCCATGCATTGTAGCGATTCTTTCTTGTAATGAGATGTTCCTCCATCTGTGTTGGCTTGCTTCACTGTTTTTTGAAAAACACTTGAATTACAGCAAGTCATTAACTTGACAGGCCACTGCAGCAAATTTTCACACCAGAAGCCGATCAAAGCACTCAGCTATCTGCTGCCCAGTCGGAAACTGTCAGTGGCTGCTGTGATCACATTCTGCAAATGTCTGATGACTGGTTGTGGCTAAGTTTTGCAGTCAGAAGGTGTTTTCATGAGCCTTTTGTTGATACCACATATCCTGCAGTATGGGTCGAAGGGTAGGACCAGCTCCTCCAGTAAGACAGCCAGCGTACAGCTGACAACATAGACTTACTGCTTCATAGCTCATCAGCTTGCAGGGTGTGACAGGCTCCTGGAATCAGTGGTATGTCCTCCAGCTGGAGGTTGACTGTGGAAAAAGTAAAGGAAACTGAGAAGGGTTGGTTTTCACCTCCATGGCCCATCAGTTTTTGGTGGACTACCTTTTTTCTTTCCCCTGTGCACCTTTTCTAAGTGTACAGCTATATAAAAAGGATGAGGTCCTCACCTAAACTCTTAAAAAAAGCAGTAGTGACAACTTCAAAATCCTCCTCCTGAAAATACAGTAGTAACAAAGTAACCTCTTACATGTCAGAAAAAAAAAACCAACAATCATTATGTTCAATCAGTGGTCTGACCTACTCTGAAGAAGTATTTACATATAAAAGACCCCATACTTATAAGTGCAAGGTTCTCTTCAAGAATACTGTGAGAAACTGAGCTGGGTATATTAATTGGCTTCAAAACAGTGAATACTCACTCAGTAAATGCAGTAGAATACTCAAATTAGGATATTTGTGTAAATGTTCAGATGCTTCAATTATACAAATTAAATTTGAACTTTTAAAATTGAATTTATGTGGCTAGGATTCATACTGAATAGCAGTAGATGAAGTTTTATTTTCTCAAGTTTTAAATTTCACTGTGAGTCTGTACATTTCAAAATGGTGTGGATGATTACTTTTACCGTCTTTGTTCCAGAAGCTGAATAGCAGAAAGCTTGGCACCACTGCTCTATGTAATGAAAATGAACAGGGGATGAAGTAAAAGGAATTGGATTTTACTGTCCTTTTCCCCCTGCCCCCCAAAATATATTTTGTATTTTTTTCCTGTATTGCCTTTTTAATAAAAAAAACTGAGTGGTATGACAGCAGAATTTGTAACTTTATATTCTAATGTGCAAAAACCTCATTGCAGCTTGTCAACACTAGGAATTTGTACAATGCTAATGACTAAGTTAAAATGCAATTGAACTCTAAACTTAGTGGACCTCAAAACAAAACCTACTTTAGAGTCAGTGACATTGTTTTCTAACTTGTAAATCAAGCTCTACTCATAAGGCAACCAAGTATACATTACGTATATTATGATTATGCAGAATGAGGACACACTCTGTGTAATATTCTTCTTTGTGGGTGTTGGTTAAAGGTTTTATAAGCAGTTGTCAAGTTATGACAGTTACTGGTTTACCCAGATAATCCAGTTGGTGCTTCTGCTGTTAGATATGATAATAAGCAATGTATAGGGAGCCCTGTCTTGACACAGGTCACCTCTCCTGTGCCTCGAATTTAAGTTGCATAATTCCTGCCAAGACCACTCATTTCTGTGAGAAGTCTTACTGAGTAGAGATTAGTGGAGCTGGACTTGTCTTGGTTTCTTGCAGGTATGGCAAGATACTTGCTGTGGTTTAATGTGAAGTGTAGAGTGGCCCATTTTGCTCCTCTGTGTTGTCTTGTGTCTTCAAGGTTATCAATTTAACCATTAGACAGTATTGGAGAAATGAGGGGAAAAGGCTGCTAGAGAATCAGAGGTTTTGAACAAAATTTGCCCAGCTGTGCCTGAAATTAGGTCATTGCCTGTTTGCAACATAGAGGGGAAAATGGCATCTCTTAGATGACATTAAGTTGCAGATATAACTGTTTTGGTGTGGTAATATGGCTAATTCTTAGGTCCCCTTTTACTCACCTGACAAGTGCAGTTATGATTAAATTACTCATCTTACTCTGTAGATTATGGGGAGAGAAGTTTTACTCCACACTTCGTTGTAGAGAATTTGAGGAAGCAACTATAAAGCACTCTTTTCATCAGACAATCATGCTTTAAATTTTTCTGTAGGTTACCAGCAAGATAAGTAGTCAGTCTGACAACTTCTGACGAGGTGGCTGCAGAGAGAAACACAGATATAGCTTGACTTGTGAGTTAGCATCACCGTGCTTGGGCAAAGGTTATGTAGCTTCCCTAAGGTGTAGCTGTCAGTCTGACTATATTATGTTAACTCTATTTTAACAGAACTGAAGGGTTTTTGATTAAAAAAAATCAAGTGAAACTCAGGTTATTCTTTTGGGGTTTTAAGCCATTTGAAAAGTATGACCATGGTGACAACGGTATTTAGTAGATAGTCTTATAATGCAAGAAAACAAGCCTGCATTCTAGATATCTACTGTTTTGGCAAATAGTCAGTGTTGATGAAGGCAAGTAATCCTTGTTGAGCAGGTGGGGAAAACCTAATAAGGAGCCCATTATTCAGATTAGGTATAAGTCATCCAGAAAGGTCTCAGAACTATAACTGATACAGGAAAACATCTGCTTGATATTTCATAGTGATAAAGGAAATGCAACTTTTTGACTGATAGTGAGATAAGTAGAGAGCAAAGCAGAAAACTGTTATTGTGACCCTGTGTTCAAAGGGCTAACAAACTGGATTTATATTGCATAAATCTCATCCCCATGCAAAGAAGGACATAGTAGGACTAGTTAATATCCATGTAAGAATGACAAGGGTAATGTGTAGTATGATTTTTTTTCTTGGTACAAGAATGACATAAAATTAGTGTTGCTTCCTAAACTTACTAAAGAGAGTGTAGAGGCCAAAGAAGTGTGGAAAATATCTATGAAAGGACGTACAGCATAAAGGAACAACTATGAAGCCATCAACACCATCTCTTAGTGTGAGAGTAAGGAGGGACAATCAACTGAAACTAGCAGGTGGTAGAAGTCTAGATAAAAAGAGCTAATTATTTACTAAGTGCATAAGAAAACTGTGAAACACAATCCTGTCCAGTGTTACCATGCTCAGAATTTCATATAGGTCTGAAGAGTGAATAGACAAATTCACAAAGGAAAAATGCATACAAAAGTATGTGCTGCTGGCCTGGGGAGCTCTGAGCTCCAACTTGACAGTTCCTGGGGATATGCTTCCATAGTTATGATGGTGATTATTGATATTGATTGTATTCTTACCTTCTTTTGCCATCTGGTGCTGCTGGAGTGTAGATCTTAGGCTAGATAGCCTCTGGTCTGGCCTATTATGGATTATTTCAGCTTTATGTCTTTATGACTTGGCTGCTAAATAAATGTTCTTTGAGGGCTTCCATTTGCCTTTCCTAAAGGGACTCTTGAAATAAGACACATATATACTAGAAAATATGCTCAGGAATGTTCTAGTGAGTGAAGCAATCTAGTGTGGAATAATCTTCATCTCTTATTAAAATATCTCAGTTTGAAAACAGGACAATTTTTGGTTGCCAGCTGGGAATGAGCCTAGCTCATGTGAATTCTCAAACTGCCCAGGAATTTTCGGAGTTTGCTGGTTGGCATAGGTTAAAATTATGCCAGAGACCACTTAAAAAATTAAGTAATGTATTCCAGTTGCATTCCAGTACCCAAGAGTGTGTCCAGGCACTGTGCAATTCACAGTTTCATCTTGAGTATTGTGTTTGTATTAAGTTTGAAGTGCTAAACAGACATTTCCTTGCACAGTAGGGCTATTCTGTGTGACCATCATAGTTACTGATCTGCTTACAGACAAAATATCTTTGCTAATTTTCATGAAAAAGAATGAAAAGTTAATTTGGGTTCCTAAGGTGTCTAAATCATGTATGGAAGGGAAAATCTAAAGCATGGGAGTGATTTGGGGTCATGTGAACCTTATGGTGTTAACTACCTGGGAAATCAGCAAAGTTGCTGCCTAGAACAAGGAACAGAATTAAGATGCTTTGGGAAAGGATAAATTATAGAATTTATTGTTTTTTTCCTTAAAAGTAATAGCTTCCTTTTCTTTTAGACGATGTCTTCAGCAGTTGTTCAGATATACGCAGCAGATCGCAATGCCATGTGGACAAAGAAGTGCTGTGGTGTAGCTTGCCTTGTAAAGGACAATCCGCAGAGGTCGTATTTTATCAGAATATTCGACATTAAGGTAAGCATATTTTTTCTCTTTCAGAGCCTTTAAGTTTGGTTGTATTCATTCTTCATTTTGAATTCAATGAGTATAGGTTGTAGCTATGCATTCACAGAAATTCTCAAGTAAGTGATTGTGCTTTAGGCAGTGCAATTGCAGTTGTTATCAATAGGCAGTTGCAACTTTCTCAGGTGCTCTAATCTTAAACAAATGAAATTCTGAATTTCATATGTCATCTTTAATGGATGAGATACATATCAGTTTTTTACAGGTCTCAGAAGCTGTCCTCTACAGATCTGAATAGTCACATAAGTGGAAATTAATATAGTGTCACTGATATTGATAGCTGTCAAAATTCTAGCAGGTATCACTACTGTGGATGGTTTAAGAAAGCAGATGCTGTCTTATGCATGGGTGGAAACAATCTTTTAGTTCACTGTGTTGATGCATGTGAAAACTGCAGGATAAACAAGTTGCATGTTCTGACTTTCTGGGGTGGGGGGCCTTTCTTCTTCATTCCCCCTCCACAAAAAATAGCCTCATAGTGAAAAATCTTTATCTTATTATAATATTCCACTCAAGAGAGTGGGAACTGAGAGATGAAGCATCCAAGATGTGTTTTCATTACAAAAATTATGCTGAGAAACCTAAGTCCTACTGACTGTGCTGAGACTTTGGATAGCCTCCCATTATCTCTGCAGCCAGGAAGTGGTGCTTATCTGTCACCATTCAGTGCTTGAAGACTCTCAGATTTGTTCAGGATTGCTGGTTGGCACTTGCATTTGACTTTGTGATTTGGTCACTTGATTATTAAGACTGTGAGAAACCTCCTCCTTGGGTGCTGAACTATGATGTCAGTTAAATACATGAAACCTCTTAAGAAGATGAGTTGTTTTTTTTTCCTCTTGTAAGTTAGCTGTTTTCAAGTCAAGCCTGAGATAAGAACAGAAGACTGTAATGCTCCTTTATTGCTGTTCTGTTTTGTCACTGTATTGCTGTGACTGGTCACTATTATTGCTTTCAGTATCACTGTTGCAGGGTTGTAGAACTTGAAAGAAGTTTTTGGAGACATCCAGGAGTTTGAACAGAACACAGTGGCCCAATGGAATAGGCTTTCACAGCACTTCCACAAGCTCTGGTGTACTTTGATTTTGATTGAGCTTATCCATTGCAAGGCAGATATTTATTATTGAGCTTATTAATTGCAAGGCAGATGTTTAACACTATACTGTGTCCAGTTCTTAATAGGTTCTCTTGTAAAATAAGTTAAATTCTGCAATTTCATCTGAAGTTTTATAGTCTGTTTTGTTTGTTTGTTCTTTTCAGGATGGAAAACTATTGTGGGAGCAGGAGCTGTACAATAACTTTGTATATAATAGTCCCAGAGGATATTTTCATACCTTTGCTGGAGATGTGAGTCTCAATGTCTTTGAATACCTATTTTAAAATGCCTTTGGTTTGAACAGTATCTTCTTTTAATGTAACTGAGGTTATTAATTCTATGAATTATTCGTAAAAGCTTATTAAAGGAATTTTTGAGTTATCTCAACTAGAAAATTTAATACATAGTACAGAAGCATAAAACATGGTTCTTTATTTTCAACTTTCTTTAATGAAGTTACATTTTGACTTGCAGATGATATTTGGCATAGCATGTATTCTTAAAGCAGAAATTTTCCTTTCCCCTCCCCTCTTTGATTTGAAGCTACAAAATTTTCCTCATATATGTTAGCCATGATCTTTAGAAACTTGATTAGTAGACAGACATTCTTATGATACAATGTTTTACTAGACTTAGTTCCAAATTTGCAGTGATTTTTTTCTTGTAATACCTTTAGAAAGGTAAGACAATATTTTAAAAAGCCTTTAAAACATTTTCTTAGTCATGGGGGGGGAAATATTAATGTTTTTCAGACATGTCAAGTTGGTCTTAATTTTGCTAATGAAGAAGAAGCTAAACTATTCCGCAAAACAGTAACAGATTTACTTGGACGACGGCAGAGAAAATCTGGTAAATATTCAAATTAATCTTAAATTCAGGTTTGTTTATGTTGTTTTGGGGGGAGGCAGGAAGCTACTGCTATGTCTGAAAGCTGCTGGAGGCACTACTGCCATATTTATATTTTGAAGTAATTATGATATTAAACCATGTTTCTTAATCTATTGTGTAAAAATTAGTACTTTCTAAAACAACTCACCTTGGTGTTCTGTTCTATAAGTATCTGTGTAAGCTGAGACCCCAGGGTTATGATTTGAAACTACAGATTGGGGGAAACAAAAATTGTAAGTTGACATTGGGAAAACTAGAAATCTTTCTCGAAGTTGTTTTCATATTTGAATAAACCCTCTTTTAGCCCCGGGCTGTTTATAACTGATTTGTTAACTTCAGCCCAAGTGGGTTGTAACAAAAATTTTACCATCTGGTATGTTCAGTAATCCATGAGTTTTTGGCATTGATCCAGCAGTCAGTAGAGAAATATCTTTTATTCAGAACTAGTCATCTTGGCTCAGGCCAAGAACAGAAGACATAATGTGCCTATACTGTCCTTAGCAGCACAGGACAGTCAGTGAAGCACAGCATACTTTTTGCCAGCTTCAGGATGCCTTGGGAACGTGGTTTGTGTTTTAAAGGCAGCTCAGGCTTCCTACAGATCTTGTCTTGGTCATTTTCCAGGGAGCCCATAAGCAACTTTTCTGTCTTGACAGCCACATGTCTGTGAAGGATAAAGTGATACAAAATACAGGCTTGGAACAAGTAGATGTGTTCAGACTTGCTGTAAGATGTAGTGTGGAGTTGTCTGCTAGCTACAGGATGTGTTTTTGTAATCCATTCTGGAATTGCACTAGCAATGCAGTGTAGATTTCTCTAAAGGGAGAGAGCCTTCATCCTAGAGAGCTGCCCTTGCAAGAGTTTTTGGAAATGTGCATTATCTGTGTATTCACTTGGATTTCACCAAAGCATGGTGACTCTGGAGCAGAGCACTTGTTCTGAGAGGTTAAATGATTTTAACATTCCCTCAGCTCAGAATAAGTTCATAGGGTTTCATGAGAAGAAGTGGGGTCATTAAGAAGTGGCAATTATAAAGTTTCTCATACTCATATTGCAAAAGTAATTTTGCATATACTGTTCCTGAAGTTTTACTCAATTACATGTCTGAAACAAAATAATACAATGCATAGACGTGACGTGGGAAGAAGTATGTTTGCATTTTGGCCATAGCAAACTTTGTTTAAAAATATTGGTTCAGTCAAACCTTCTGTTCAGAGTTTTTCTTCCACATAGTATTTTTTTTTCACAGGACCATATTAAGTTTTTCTTGTTTATTCTCTGAGCTAATATCTTGGTTCGTATGCTAAAGCTCATGTTACTTCCTATATTGTTTTGACAAACAGCTCCCCCTCCCCAAACTTTTGCAACTTCAAGACAGCTTTTATTTTAAAAAAGAAAATGAAATGAGAAACAAAAAATAACCCTTAAAACAAAACACTTCAGTTTTTTCCTTGTTAAGAGCTGCAAACCAAGAATTTAAACAGTTACAAGATTCCTTAGTCAAGCCACCAGATGGAGTTCTGTATTTGTCCTTGTGACTATTTAATTGTGCTTCTAAAATAATTGGCTGTGCACTGTTCAAAGCCAAGCTGATTTGCTAATGGTGTTTATGCTTTTATTTATTTATAAATGCTTATATAAAACATATTGATGTACATATAGATTTATGTTTATATCAAATGAGACCAGAGTTGTATATCATTTATTATAATACATCTTAATTTCTCAATCACAGAGGTTAATAGTCTGATAATTTTGATGTTTTTCTGTTTTAATGGGATTTTTACTTTCATACATTCCAAATTATGTTTCATTTCATAGCAGTGCCACTTGAGATGCTTTCAATGCAACTAAGTACTTGATCTGATCATTTAGCTGCCTGTTATGCCATTCAGGGCCTACTAGTAGACTTCTCCAGGAGTCTTATGGAAAACTTATGTGGTTAAAAGGTAGCAGCAACAGCGGTTCTGGAGTACAAAGCTATGGCTTAGTGCTGAGATTAGTACACAAAATACTGTCTGACAGCTAAGAGAAGACACAACTGTGTTCTGCTCTTCCTCATTCAGCGTGAAATGCACTCCAGTATACAGACAACCCCTGAGTAAGTGCATCTGGAGTTCCAGAGAGGTGAAAGTTTGGCTCCAAACAGAGAACGTATAAAAGCTTGCAAATGTACAAAATACCAAGTAGAGAATAGAATGAGGAACAAAGGTAGTGAAAGAATTCTTGATCTGTTGTCCTAATCTTTGTAATAGTAAGGGCTTTCATGTAACTAAACTCTGGCTTGGATTGGCCTTTTTATTTTTGGGGCTTTGGGGGTTTGGAGTTTTTGGTTTTGGAGTTTGTTTTTTTTTTAGTCAATGAAATTCATAACCTCAAGTTAGAAAAAAATCACTACAATTCATTAATTTGTCTGTAGATTTACTTATGTAATCTATCTATTTACTTCTTAAAGCAATCCCAAATAGTTCCTCCAGTAAACAGGGTGAACAGTGTGTCTCTTCTCAGTGCTTGTCACAGTAGTGCACTCCCACTTTGAGTATTGCATGTAGATACCATTAGGTTTTATTTTTATTATCTTGCCTTGGAAATGTTAATGTATGTACACACACAAGTGCCTTCTCCACATTCTGAGCACTCATCCCTAAAAGGGAAACAGATACTTGTTCTTAACTGCAAGTAGTTCTTTCTGAAGTAGGAGGCTTCATGACTAATTTTTATGTACTGCTCGTAGCTCATGGGTGGGAGCTCTGTTAACCTTCCATGAAACTGCTTTTTTCCTTCAGAAGTTTTTAGGTCCTGAGTATCTTCATAATGGACTTCATAAGTTTCAAGGTAGACATTTCTTATGGAGAGGGATTTTTAAATTTTTTTGTTTTTTGTTTTTTCTTTAATCTTTGGTCACAGCTTTTGTTTTTGCTGCCTGGGTGACAAGGGCATCTCTAACCTGCTCAGCTTGCATTTGATTCAGGTCTTGGCAGAGATTATTCTCATTTCCAGGAATGCTCCTTGAAGGAAGCTGTGATTTTTTTTTACATAGCCAGCTGCTGATATTCATCTGTTTTAGATCAGTAGGCATGTTCATCTTCAAAAACCAGAAAATCTTCCACTCTCATCAGATCATCTGCACTTAAGGAACAAAAGTTCATACTTTCTTGTCAGCAGTGGTAACCACAAAAGAATAGAGGTAGTCTCTTAGGGCTACAAATTAATCTAGCCAAAAAATTACAGGAAGTATATATAATGTTTTGGTTTGTTTCTCACTATTTTTTTTCTTGAACCATTTATTATAATGAAAAGTGTAAAGGATTTCCATTACTTCACTCAAGGCCACCTAACACTTCTATGAATGCCTCCTGTTTTTGCCATCTTCCCATCCTATGACAGATGTCTTGCAACCAGTCCTGCACTCTTCCTTTGCAGTCTCTGAGTTACTGACTAAAATTCTGATTATGTTCCAAAAGTTGAATTTGGGGTTGATTTTTTTTTTTTAAATTTAGTTATAGGGGACACTACAGGATGTGGTTTCTTAAACTGAATCTTGTAGGAAGAAGAGAGCACAGTACTTAACCAAAAAGCCTTTTTTCTTTTTCTCTCTTCAGACCATATACCTTATGCTGAGGCACCCTTGCAGAGGTTCTCCACCTCTATGCTTAAAACTAACCTGCTGTGACCTAAAAACCAACTGTCTTTGAAGGCTTGTTCATCAAAAGTTGATTCTCAATGGGTTTTTGTCACCTTCCCATGAGGGTTTGGTGATCTTGACAGATTCTCTTATTCCTACCTGAAGATCAGCAGACTGACATGAGGCTGCCTTGCCTTGCATACTTAGGATTGTATATTTTTGGGATTTTACGTATTCCTTGGACAAGGTCAGCACCATCTGTGGAGCCACCCTCTCCCTTCCTATGTTCGTGAGTCTGGAAAAATATAACAAGTTAACAGTTTTTCTGGGGCTTGCTGGAAAGTGAAGTGCCTGTTAGAAATTCTTTTTATAAAAATCTTGGGAGCCCCTGCTAGACTACAGATATTCCAGATCCTTACAGAGCTATGGCTTTTGTTGTTGTGAGGTGATAAACCCTCTATGGGTGCTGCTAAATCCAAATTTCATAAGAGTGTGTGTATAGATACACAAATAGTGTAAATGTGTACTGGGGGTGGATAGGAATTAATAGTAAGTGAGGGAAATCTCCTTTAAAGGGGAATTTACTGTTATAGGCTGAGAATATTAAAGTGTGAAATGTTTACATTTTAAATTATCAAGCCAGATCCTTCATAGTCTGTGAAACACTGTGGTGCTGTGAATAGAATATTATATTAGTATCAAGGAGATTGTAATTCTTTCCATATTGTTCAGTTACCTGTTGGATAACACAGGTGAAGTGTCTTGTCCCCATGTGTCCTATTTTTTATGCATAAAGCAAAAATTAAATTTTAGGTTCTATGAGGGAATAATACTTTATAAATAAAGTGCTAATTACATTTGAGATAAAAATGAAAGAACAGTTTCATTCCGTGGACATCAGAAAGCATAATGCTTCAAAACTCTGACTTTGATAGGTTGTATTTAAAACAGATCCATTTGAAAATTTCACTCTACTTCATAGTTGAAATGCCTGAAACCAGGTCAGTAGCTATTGCCTTTTGCTCCTGCTCAGTTTGTACACTTGAAATCAGTGCTTATTATCTAAGATTGGGGGTTTTTTTTGTTCTGTAGTACTTTTTTCAACTGCACAAGTAGACTTTAAGGATATTAATAAATTCCTGTGTTTGAGGTCAAGGTCATGGAAAGCTTCACTAGACACTAAAATTTATAATTAATTTTTCCTGTGATACCCATGATTAAATGGCTGTTTTTCTTTTTCAACAGAAAAAAGACGAGACCCACCAAATGGTAAGCTTTTTGCATGAATCACTGCATTTTATTTTTCCCTTCTGCTATTTACTGTTTATGTATAGCTTTGTTTCAGATTTGTTCAGGATAGTCACGTAGTGACAAAAGCAGTG
>VXBU01004136.1:52542-129611 GCA_013400315.1 Bombycilla garrulus
TTTGTGGCTTAGCTGGCATTTGTAAAGAATGTTTCTGGAGGAGCATGTTTTGTTGCAAGTAGGAGAGAGGGCTCGTCAGCTTAAAATGAGAAGAAAATATTATACCTTGTATTTGCTGCTTGATCTTCAGAATATGCATGTATAGGATCACTGTACAGAGTTAGTACATTTTTCCTAATGGCAGGCATAATAATGATGGATTTAATAGAATATAATATTTCAACTTCAGTATATTTCTGTCAGTGATCCAGATCATAGGTCATAGCATTTATCTGTGAGTTTGCTGCTTGAGCAAGGGGAAAAGTTAACAGATCTTCTGAAATCTGCTTATGGCTTGATGTGGTAGCCTTAAAATTTGTTCTAACCAATTCATTCAAGCATCTCTTTGTAGGTCACCAAAATAGCTAATTCATAACAAATCCTTATTTATGGGAACTAATGATTCCTTTTATATACTCAGATAAAACCTCTCATATGGAATACTTCCCAAAAAATTGCTTTTCCTTTTTCATAAACTTTAGATTTTGAGGAAATTCAGGCAATTATCAGTTTAAGTCAGGCATTTTTAGTATAGATTAAACTTTGACTGGGCTGTTAAGTTTTGAAACCCTCATAGTAATACCATCTGTGATGGTCTTGCCGGCTTTTCTGAGCTTTCAGAAGGTTTTAACTGTTCTGCTTACCTAAACAGCACATCCCTGTTAGCAATGTCTGCAGAGCAGATGGGAATTACAGCAGCAGTGGTGATCATGTAGTAACACCTTCCACAAAAAATTTAGCCTTTGTCTCAGTTATAACACAAACAATCTATTGGTCTAGTTGTCTATCCTTGGATAGAATAAGATATAAGAAAACTAAGCCTGCAAAAACTTTTGTGCTTAAAATACTCTCCATAACTCATGCTCTAAGATCTGGGGAACAATATTTTTCTGAGAAAAATTCTCTCATACTAAACTTGCAGTCATTGTCCCTATGGTGAATTTATCCTGAGTGTTCTGTGGAAGACACAGGGTTTATGCTCAGTGTTTCAAATTTATAATCACTTCAAAGGTTTCAGCATCTATTTTCTAATAAACTATTTCCCTGGGACATCCACATACTCTTTCAAAACCTTTGAAAACCTTTTCCTTTTCTGATTTTATCAAAGTCTGTCATGTTTGGCTTCTCTGCTGGTGAAAAGTTGTTTGGCCATGTCCTCACAGATAAGACATCGTAAGGGCATGGATTATAGCCTCAAGATGTTAAACCTCACACAGACTTTGCATTTCAGTATTTGGAATTAAGACTAGAGCAGATACATACTCTCAGCATATAACTGTGAGAAAAAAAAATTACACTTGTTGTAACACCTAGTTTTTGTTTTACTCTCTATATGAAATTTCTGTTCAGAAATTCTGGTGAGGAGAAAAAATGAAACGCCTGCTTTTTTGTGCTGGGTATTAACGCATTATTAGCTCCACAACTGAAAAACAAGAACAGTCACATTTCTCTACTCACATGACCCATGGTTGAAATACTGTGAGGAGTTTTGTTTAACTGGGGCTTGTTAGTCTGGATTTTCTGCATACATTGAAGCTGCATGGAAAAAGCACTTGGTCTTTTGTATGACGTTTTCAATGATGGGGATTTAAGATTTTTTTTTTTTTTTTGTAGAATTGCAGGATTAAACTCAAATTGGTATTAACAGTTATGTAAAATGTATTAGTCTGTAATTTCCTGGGATTTGTGTTCTACTCATTTGTAATAGCCAGGTCTCTTTATGCAAATAAAGAAGAGTTATTGTGGTTGAACTGACCTCGTAGTGAAGTGCTGGATGAAATGAGGATTTGTCAGAGTATTAGGTTTTGAGGGAATCTTGAAGAACCATGTGGCAGAATTTTGTTTCAGCTGTTAACTAGAGCAGTTTGCATTTCTTGTAGGGCTGTCTGTAGTCTGGGACAGATACCTAGAGAGGCTCTAAATAAAATACAGTCTAGAATTACCATTTCAAAATGTTCTGCACAACATTTTCTGGAGCCCCTTCTGAAGATGTGACAGATATTGATAACAGTGGATGCTTAAGGCCACTGTACTGTCAGGTTCTTCCTAATGATGAGCTCTATATGCCTCTCTCATCTTCGTTTATTGAGCTGTCTACACCTGCTGGGGAAGGTGCATGTGTAATGATGGGGAAAATTTTACTGGATATAAATATGGCAGTTCTAGAAGAGTACAGTTCTTTCCAAGGTTCTTTTATCCCTCGTGGACATCTAAGGTCTAAACCAGACGGTAAGAAAAATTTTCATCTTTAAGGTTACTGTGACCTCTTGTATGAATATTATTGTCAAGGAATCAGGCTATCAGTCCTTGATTTTTAGCTCAGCTGAATAAAACTTCTGTTTGCAAATTGCTGCTGCTTTACATACAACTGACCATGTTTGGTTTGTTCAGGATTTTATATGCAAAAAGATGCATTCAAAGACTGCTAGAAAACGAGAGAAGAACATCACCAACTTACCAGCATTTTAAAAGTATTGGTTTCTTTTTTTAATCAGTACAGCTATTGAAACTGTAAATACCAATATAATAGGTGAAAATGGGCAGAATATAACAGAAAATGTAATAGGTGATTAAAGTGAAGATTAACTCCTAGTGTTTTTTGTTTTGTACCAAGGGAATTAAGACTGTAATTTCAAATTCATTCCAAAGATTTTACTGAACTTACTGATAGTATGTGATGATCAGTCAATTCAGTGCTAATTTTAAGTGAAACTCTAACAGTGCAAATAGTTTTGTATAGTCTTAAGTGGTCAATTTATATTTTAGTATTCTCAAAGGACAGTTGTCTAGATTAAAACATTTCTAGATAAAAGCATTTCTACATTGCAGAAAACATTTTGGAATTTTTTTCATGCAGTTTCAATGCAGTTTTTAATCTTGTCCTTTAAGACTCATACAGAAGTGTTGGAGTTGTATGTTTTAGATGAGTTTTGTCTAGCCTGGTGTCATGTTTCTGTTCTTGTTTCTTGTCCTGGCTAGTACTAGGTGCTTCCCACTGAGGTGTTTAACTGCAAGTGTCAGCTATGTTATCTGTTGTGTTTTCTGCTTGTCCTTTCTGATTTTTATACTGGACTGTGAACATAAAGCGTGTTGGTTCTTTCTGAATGCAGCTATGAAAAAATAGTGTCAAACCAGGTTCGGATTTATCAAAATCTAATTAGACTTTTTTATCATCTGCCCAGTAACACTGTGTCTGTCTTTAGCTGATTTGCTGACCAATAGGTCCTAACTCACAGGGAAATAGGGAATGTTTTCTGTTTCTGGCCAAACTGGTTTTAAATGACCTGCTTAATCTCACTCTTCCAAAAGTGAAATTACCCTTTTCGTAGGTTCCTTTAAAAATACACCTCTATATATATATATATATATGTATATGATGAATGTGTAAATTGCCTCTTGGTATTTAAGTTCACTTGGTTATGTCAAGAGTNATACTGTATTTCTAGTACTCTTTTTACTGTCTCTGCAAGCTGTTTCTTATCTGGGACTTCACTGTTTTGAAAACCTGTCAAAGAATAAGATAAGAAATCCTGAGTAGTTCCACAGATTTTGACCTATATTTGAAGCCAGCAGTGTATTCAGATCTGCCTTCCGAAGCTGTTGTGATGTTCAGGTTCTATGTGTGATGACAGAAGGCATTCCCACTTGGGGCTTATTAAATGAAGATTCTGTCTCCTGAAAGATCAGTTTAGTGTGCTGCCCAGGTAATGGCCTGCTATCTCTTTGGGTCTAACTGTTCATGAAATTCACATCTTTGATCTTATTTAGGATTGTAGCTATGTTGTATCTTAATTAATGTGTCTCATCATTTCATGTGTTCGTGAATGTGACAAAAAACAAGTTGTAGTTCAGAAAATATTCCTGTTGCTCTGCTCTAGCAACATTTTTTTTTTTCATTTAATATCTTAGTTTATGCATCTGATATCCAGAACCCATCTGGATGCATGTGTAGAGCTACAGCTAGAGTACAAGTATTCTACAGGTCAAAAACAACTCCCAGAGTTTGTTGATTGAACGTGGCATTGGTGAAACACAGTAGTGAAAATCCTGTACTTTACTTTCACAGGCCCAAATCTACCAATGGCAACTGTTGATATCAAAAACCCAGAAATTACAACTAACAGGTTTTATACTCCACAAGTCAACAATATTTCATATACCAAAGAAAAGAAGAAAGGAAAAACTAAAAAGAGAAGATTGACAAAGGCAGATATTGGAACTCCATCTAATTTCCAGTATGTTCTTGTGTTTTATTTTGGTTTTGGGTGGGTAGGAGTTTTGTTGTTTGGGGTGGTGGCGGGAGGGGGAGGTTGTCATTTTGCTTTTCTGATTTTTTTTNTACACAGATGAGAATTTTCATGCAGCTGTAAACAAAAAGTAACTTGGTAACCAAATCCAGCTTAGAAGGCACTTTAGCTGCATAGAAGTGCTTTGTGAAGTTGTCAGCTCAGTGGAGACTCATACTGAGCCTCAGAGGTCAACTCTTGAACAGTGTGATTCCCATACCTGCACATATTTGTCT
The DNA here is from genome assembly GCA_013400315.1 of Bombycilla garrulus. NCBI lineage: Eukaryota > Metazoa > Chordata > Aves > Passeriformes > Bombycillidae > Bombycilla > Bombycilla garrulus. Next base: position 57,104 of record VXBU01004136.1, read on the forward strand.
GTCCTTTGTCATGTGAAATACACATTTGGATCCTGACCTGTCATAACTGCAGAAATCACTTGCCATAATTTCATCTTTAGCTTTCTGTTTACAGACTTTTCCTGTTGTATAAGCTAGAACCTGTATCTTGTGATGAAAGTAGAGCACACATCCTTCAAGAATTTTTCCTATTGTCATTTCTTACGTATCTTTAATCTTTTGGGGTAGTTACAATTTACTACTTTTAGCTTCACTTTTATGAAACTTGGTTTTGCTCACTTTACTCAATTAGCTGTTGCTTTCCTGAACATTAATTGATGTAATAATCTTCTGCATTTTAAAATAATTGTACTTTATTGGCTGGAGCAACAGGAACTTAAAGAGCTTGATTTAGTTACAGGAGAGATCAGTTTCTGTGAAGCATGAGAAAACCAGTGTGACGTTTACATACCAAGTGAATATCTTATTCTTTTGAACTGTTGTGCTGCATTGTTACACTGGTGTATTTTCCCAGAATATGATTCCATTAAAGTAATGTTGACATTACTAGTTACAGTGACATTACTGCACAGTGTTTTGAGACAGTGCTCTGTGGAATGGGATAGTGGATGGAACATAAAACAGGTGGGCTAAAACACTTCCCTAAACAGACTCTGCTTAGAAATTCAGGCATCAGCCGTGTTCCCACTGATCTGAGTATCAGTGAAGTGCTGCATCTGTTAGTGTCACTTGAATGGAAAAATACAGAAAAGAAGGAAGACGGAAACAAAAATGAAGAGAACTTGGTAGCTGATCACTGTTGTGACTGTACTGATGCAGACTTGAGCATATGTGGTCAAAATTTGCATTACCCTGTCAGACTTCTGTTTGGAATTTGTGGAAGGCGTTGTGCAGCAGCGTAGATATAAAATTACTTTGAGACTTTGTTTATGATGTCTATCAGTTTGTGACCTAGAGAAGCTGAGAGTAAGGTGATAAAATATTTAATGATGGTAAATCAAAATATATGTTCCAATATCATTAAATGTAACATTAAATTGTAAATTACGAACCAGTACAAAAGAAATCTGTTTATAGTCTTTTTGGCTTAAGATCTATTTAAGTTTCCTGTAGAGTGAAGCAGCTGTGTGTCATCTTACATAGTAAGATACTTTAATTGCTGGTTTTGTGCAAACATAGAAACTGGCATTTGGTATTGTTAGGCAAATAAGCCAATAGGATAACTTGTATCACTTGTGCTGTGATACTTGTGAAGACTAACACTGTCACTGTTAATGCCAGATCAAAGTTGCAGTCAGTAGATAAAATTTTTAAATGCCTTCTGTTAGACAGATGTGGAGTTTCAGTGTTTTTGAGAAAAAAACAACAATCTGTACTCAACATGAATGTAACTTATTACTGTATACATTCTTCTAAGTAGCATAAGACTTGAGGTTACCTGATAAGTATGTATTTGCATTGAAAAGGTCTAGAAAATGTGTGTTACAGTCAGTGTATACAAGTAATTTATCTACTCTGAAGAGTGAAAAATAAATGAAAAATAATGCTAAAACTATGGCATATAAAACTTTAGTGTCAATTAAGTGCACTAAATTCTGAGCTGTACACTCACAACCTCTTAAAAAAGCATCCCAAGTCACACAATGTGCACAAATGTGTGGGTAAGATGATATTAGTGGTAAACTAACGTCAATTTACATATGCCAGGCTAATACATTGTGATCAGCTGCAAGACTCTGTTAGGAAATGCATGTCTAATTTATGTGAAGCAAGCTGTGCCTTAGCATTCAGAATTCTGTAATCTACAAATCATCTTGTATTTTTGTCGTTAGTTAAAGGCATTTAAATAATTAGGCAAAACAGGGGCTTTATTGGTTTTCCTTTTTTAGGGCGTAATGTCACTTTAAACCAAACCTTTTACTTTTCTTGCTTCTTAAAATAAGTAGTTAACTAGTCATAGTTATATCAAAACTAAAACTGGTCACTGTACTTCAGTATTTTAATGAAGAAAACTTGTGCTGTTGATGAAAACAGACCCAAGCAAGAATACAAGATCTGTTGTGCAAGGTTCTGTTCAACAGCAGCCAGTCCTTGTAATTTAGCAAGCTTAGCCTAGACTGCATTGGCTACTAACAGCTCGACTGGTATTTTTTATAACGCTGAGTTGAACTTCCTGAAAACTCTATCTTGCTTCTAGAAGTCACTGTATGTGAAAAGAATCACAAAACATGGAGTCCTGGTGACATTATGGCTCTCTTTTCCATATCCACTATCAGTACTGTGAAGTAGCTTGGAGGGGCACAAAACTCATCAGTGTTCGGACTGGTTATAGCACCACATAAAATAATACTTCAATATTATTACATGAACTGGCTACTAGAAGCTTAGGAAGATGGCAGCTGAAAAAAGTCCTGACTTACCTTTGAAAGATATGAATGGGAAAGGGGTGATAGGAGGACACACAGTGGTGACAGGGAGGAGGAGGAAGAGGTTTTCCTGGTGCATGGCACGCACTAAAAATTTGACAGTAGCTCAAAGTCCAGTTGCTGTGTGAAGGCTAAACTTCTTGATCTCTGTGTAGTCCTTCCGTCATTATCTGTATGCACCACAGGGTGGCATGAAGCCTTCATGTTCTGCCACAGATTGTAATCCAAGGATAGAAATTCTCCACTTGGTCTTCTGGATGTGAGACAAAAAGTGAAAGAAGTTTTACTATTCCATTCTCAAGTGGGGCTCTGAGGAATAAGAAACTGGTAGTCATCTCCAGTTTCCCTGATGTCCTCTTATTTTATTTAACAAGATCGTTTTTCTGCTGATTAAATGGACTTTTCTGCTTTTTTCAGACACATTGGACATGTTGGTTGGGATCCAAACACAGGTTTTGATGTAAGTAATTTAATAAGTTGCTGAAGACAATGATTTAAACTTTAGAGACTTTTTGAATTGAAGCTCTTCATTAAAGAAAATGTTAACTGTACAATTAAATAGTTATAAATTGGGATTTTATGATGTGATGTAAACGGAGAGATGCTGGAGTAGAAGGGAATAGGCAGAGGGACTGAGGGAGGGAAAATATTCAAAACCTTCAGTTTTTCATGCAGGATACTTACCCCTCCTAAAGTAGTATTTTCTGACTTGAAAAGTCGACTCAGACATGTATGTCACCTTATTGTTCCCTTTATCTATATATGGTTTATGGGTATTTTTCTTTCCCTAATACAGATGATATTTTAAAAATATCTCCAGCTTTCAAACTACTTAAAACTAATGTGTCTGACTTGCAGGTGAACAACTTAGACCCAGAACTGAAAAATCTGTTTGATCTGTGTGGAATTTCAGAGGCTCAACTAAAAGACAAAGAAACTTCAAAGGTCATATATGATTTCATTGAAAAAACAGGGGGTGTGGAAGCTGTTAAAAATGAACTACGCAGACAAGGTGGGACTCCTTTTATTTCTGTGTAAAAAGTAACGGTATTTTTTGCCTTAAGATTTAGGGTAGAAACTGTTGATGGTGAGCAGATTTTGATTCTCTTCTCTGGGCTTCCATGTCACTGCAGTTGCACTAGACCATGTTTCCATACACTATAGGATATGTAAAAACATTCAGGCATTACCCATGAGAATATTTGTCCCTGAGGAGTAAGGATATTTATGCCAGTTAAGTAATTTCCAATAGCACTTAATCTCAGCACAAAGCTATGCAATACATTTGATACAGATTTTTCAGACTGTGTGTTTGTTTGTTTATTTATTTATAATCTCAATCTTATAAATAAATTAAAATGTTGGAAGTCATAATGCTGTTGTCAGCTGTAGTGGTAGTAGATGGCTGGCAGATATGTGTGCTGCCCATTTACCCTGGCAGCACTCTGTAGAGACCTTTGCAAAAGCTACAGACCTGCAATTTTTACAGTTTTTGGTTAGTTTTTTTTTCTAATTTGAAATTAAAAATACTAGTTTTGAACATGCTTCTGCTGCAAAAAAAATCTCAAATAAGTGTCTGCCTGCCTAACCTTTAAATGTGACCTCAGCTGACGCATTATCAGTGGAAGATAGTAAGTCAGTTTAAAATTACACTGCCAGTGTCAAACTTCCAAAAATTTGCTTAGAGCTCTTCTCAAGTGGAAAATTATTTAAGGTGCAATTATAGCAGATTGAAAGCAGTGAGTAAATTGTTCAGTGGCTGAAGTTGGAGACACAGAATCAGGATACAATGACTTGTTAACATTTATTCCTCAGGTCCCCCACGGTGGAGCGGTATGTACTTGAGCTGGCATCTAAACATATACTTCAAAGTATTCATTCTGTTGTGTGACTTCTTTCCTAGATGATGCCTTAGTCTGCACCTGTTTGAATGAAATACTAAAATTTACCTTTGAACTTAGTTGAATTGCAAGCAAAACTCCCAATTATGAATTTTTTTTCTCAGTAAGAAATCTGTCAGCTTCTCTATAGAATCTTAACTCTGTTTAAATGTTTACAGGGTTGTTGATCCCCAGCTGCTAACTTTAAAATTAGATGGAGGAGACTTGCCTTGGAGTATAATGACTAGCTTAAAATATTTTTTAAATGCCTGTTTTTCTGTTTTGTATGTGTTAACTACACATTATGGCCATTTGCATGTATGCAATTAAAAGAAAAACTGCTTCATTTATAATATGCATGATGATAATCTACTTCTGTGCTTTTTGAGAGAGGTAGATAAATTATTCCAGTATTTCAGTGGGTTTTTCCACACTTGCGTTATTTGATGTATGGGCTTGACTGATGTTTGAAGTGTTCTTTCTCAACTGAAAAACATTCTTCTGTTTTTATTGCAAGAATTTCTGTGCTTACATATTCACCCTGCTAGGATGCTGACTAGGCAGCTGCAGACAAGCCATTCTGCTGTGATGGAAATTATTTCCTGTTTTCCCTGCCCTTTCCCTAGTTTTGGTACTGGTTGTTGTTTTTTTGGTGACAGTACCATAATAGACAATTATACAAACTTTGTTAATAGCAGTGTACTAACTAGTGTGCATTTATTAAAAAAAAATAAAATTATTTTCTTGCTTTGCTTGTACCGTCTGTTTGAGGGGGAAGGGAGAGAGGATGAGTTAATGGTGCTCTCTCCTTGCTGCTCCTCCCTCATTTCACTACAGCTGCGTGCAGACAGGCACAATGCTGTTTCCACAGATTGGATGTGGCATATCTCTCTAGTTACAATGTGAATGAACGATTTCTGCAGAGGAAAACCTAAACCTCGCGCTGGAAATCGAGGGACAGTAGAGGCTCTGGAGCCGTGAGCACACCGAGTATCCCGTCAGTATTGCGGGAACCCGTGTGTGGCGCTCGGCGGGCTGTTACACTTGGTAATGCCGCCCTCCGGTGGCCCTACACGGAATTACTGCTACTAGCCGTAGCAGCCGAAAATGGCAGGTTTTAAAATCAAGAGTGTTGGTAGTTATGTCTCTTGGAAAATACATGCCATTTCAGAAACAGTTCTCTCTCTGTTGATCTTGTAAAGGGGTAGGAAAAAACCCAGCAGCTCGTAGAACTTAAGAACATAATACATAATTTTAAGAGTAGGGTCTTATTCTAAAGGTGAGCAGGGAAGGAGGGGTATTGAGGTACTAGTGACTCCTGCTTCCCTAAAATCCTGTTTTTATGGATGTTCCCTTCTCCATGCCAGTGCAGACAGCCTGCTTTCTTTGCAAGTAACATGAAGGGTATAATAGAAGAGGTAGAGAAGTACCTTCTTGAGTGTGATACCCTTTTTTCTTATAAAGGCATGTGAAATCAAACTTGAATTTTCTTAGTTATGTGATGGCACCTGCATTATTAAGTAGTTATGTGCAGCAACTATACAACCTAAAGTACTATGAGCCATTAGATGCTTAATGGAAGAGGAAATGAAAAAGTGCTATTTAAAATGCCATTAGCAAAGCAAGTACATTTTAAGGCCACTTCCCAGAGAAATAATCCTGTGTGTAGTGCTAAAGTTGTTTCTTTTTTACAGCCCCTGCCATAAAGATATTGTTGGAATTAATTTTCAGTAAAAGAGACTAAGAGTCAATTTCTGCTGCATTACAATGCATTGGGGGGGAGAGGTTTGTTACTAGAAGATACTGCTTCAAAAAATGCTTGCTTCCGTAATTATCTAATAAAATAATGAATAGATTAGAAAGTAAATTAGAAATTCTGTATTTCACTTTAAGTGTATTTTCTGAAAAGTTTTTCACTTTTGTTCTGTCGTAGCTCAACAAAATTTTACAGGATTTTTCTGAATTTTAATCAGTCGTTCTATGTGTTTCACCTGCTTCCTGCAGTAGTTGACTTTTTTACGAAATACACAACTGATATAGGCTATAATTAGCTTGGTTTGGCCTATAGGCATAGCTTAATTCAGCTGCAACCAATTTAATCCAGAATTGGTAAAATTCACACAGGCACAGAGATCCTTGCAAAAGGCAAGGCATAGCCTGTGTTCTTTTTCTGCTGGTCTCTGAAAGACTTACAGGCATGGAGTAGCAGGTAATTCAGTGTCGTTTTGTTTCATTTCAGCTCCACCGCCGCCACCACCGTGCAGAGGAGGACCCCCTCCACCTCCACCTCCCCCTCCCCATAGCTCGGGCCCTCCTCCNNNNTCATCTGCCCCGTCCGGCCCTCCTCCGCCCCCGCCGCCGCCAGCAAGTGGCTCGGCTGTTCCTCCACCCCCTCCGCCTCCTCCACCCCCTCCTGGTCCTCCTCCACCACCAGGCCTTCCTTCAGAGGTTGATCACCAGCTGCCAGTTCTTGGGGGAAACAAAGCAGCGCTCTTGGATCAAATCAGAGAAGGAGCTCAGTTAAAGAAGGTAGAACAGAACAGTCGACCAGTGTCCTGCTCAGGAAGAGATGCACTGCTAGACCAGATACGACAGGGTATACAGTTGAAATCTGTGAGTAAAAGCTGTTTCTCATCCAGGTCCCCTTGGGACTTGCAAATGCAGCATGAGCAGTAAAATGGGGCTCTGCTTTGGGGGCTGTATTGTAAGTTTTAGAGTTTCTGAAGCCATGACTAAAAAGCAGTACTGAAAAAATGCAGAGAGCACACATTTTCTACAGATGAGTCTTGGTGCATGAAATTACCCTTTCAAACTCATTTCTCACTTTTGAATAAAATCTGTAAATCCTACAATGATGATGCCATAGTATCTTGGCTGTGCAGAACTTTTGCAAGAATTATGAAAGATTGCTGCTTTCCTGACTGTTCAGTAAAACAGTCTAAACTGCAGGGGATGAGTTTAGGAGTAATGGTAGTAGAATGCAAACACTACATTTATTAGTTTTTATTTTCATCTCAAAACGGATCTGTGTTCTGCAAATACTGAGGCTCGTAAGAAGGTGGCTGCCTGTGTTTCAACAAGTGCTGTCCCTAAGAGATGTCATAGCTGTCCCTGCTGCAGCACTGGCTATTACTGTTTCTTTCTTATGCCAGTGATTATCTTAAAAATAATGTCTTAAAAACTGTTTTGCCTGTTAGTAGTTTTTTTTTTGCCATGCCTCTGCACTTGAGTCTTCTGCTGTAAAATGTGTGTGTTCATATTTATTTGCCATTAGAGGTAGGCATTATCAAGGTTAATTCCTTCAGAAGGGATTATCAGCCCAAAGCAGTTCCAGTTTACATACCTAAATAATGAAAAATATTTTGTGGTATATATCAAAGATAAAATAAGTAATGGTTATGCAGCCACATAAGTCATGCCTGTACAACTATATTAAGAAGCTCTCCTTTAGATGAGTGCTCACTTCATCAGAGCTGTAATATTTAACCTTGGGTATGGCTAACTACAGTTCTGTCATATGGTAAAAAAGTTGACTTTTTAATACAGATTTTGCTGTCTGAGCTAAAGAAACAAGCTGTTCACACTTCTGATGGAAAATAAACTCATTAATGGTACAAGGAAGTTTGTGTCAAAATACAGAGGTTCTGTTTTGCTAATTGCATCTTTCTATTGTAACATTTTTTCCAAGGTATCTGATGGTCAGGAGAGTGCACCACCTACACCTGCACCCACCTCAGGAATTGTGGGTGCATTAATGGAAGTTATGCAGAAAAGGAGCAAAGCCATTCATTCTTCAGGTGTGTCTGGTGGAATTTCTCTGACCTCAGGGTGTTAGATTTTCAGGAGTTAACACTTGTATTTATAGTGAAGTACTCCTGGAGATAAGCATGGATTCCAGCATATAGCGCAGGGCAGGATGCTCTCAGCAGTGCCCTGGCAATGCGCTGAATGGTTCCCTCATGCTGCTTTGAATTACTGGGATGTAGCAATTCACAGTAATCCTCAACTAAGTTAACAAAGCAAGGCTAATATCCTTACAAAGACTTTGTTGTTGTTGCAACTGTCTTGTTTTTATTTACTAGCTGTCTGATGAAATAAGTTGTCAAAATATTTTGGAAGAAAGTTTTTGGTGCTTTCTGTTTGTTGATGCTAAATCTCTTGCCAGTATTCAGCTCCGGTGCTGTGGCTCCCGGTGGGCTTTGGCTGCCACCTCCTGGATAAGGAGCAGATAGTCAGTGTTACTTGACTAGGCTTCTACAGGACTGAATCAGCTTTCCATGCTGAAGTGCTGGAAAAATGAGGGCTGCAAGAGGATTTGCATTTCACAAATACCAGCTTGTAATAAATGTAGTTGAATAGTTGCAATGCAGCTGTTTGGGTACATCTGTTCTGTTTAGGCTTTGATACATTTCTAGAGCTTGCCTTGATATCAGAGCTGGGTATGCAGTCTGCAGAGCAGCTGACCAAGTGCAGTATGGTTTGTTGATATGCTGCCTGCCCTATGTAGTAGTTGCCAGTTTTAATACTTAATATAAATTAAATGCCTGAAGGGAGCTAAATGCAGTGTTTTCCTATGGGATGGAAATGCTCTTGTGCAACAAATAAGTGGTTTAACAGGCTACATTCTTTTAAGTATGATGCATATAAAAAAAGTGGAGGGCTGAATAAAGTCAGCAACAAGCATTGACTTTGAAGTTGATGTTCATTACACAGCTTTGAATATTCCAGTATCCATGATGGTCTTTAGTTCACCAGACCTTCGCAGGGGAGGGGGTGGCCTGGTTGTTTATCTGCTTGTAAAGTAAACAAGTTCCATTGTGTAGTAAACCTGGGGAATCAGTTCTTAAGTTCCAGAAATTAATCTGTTCCTGAAGTTTAACACCCAGTCTGGAACAAGCTGGCAACTTGCACATTTTTTAAGAAAGAGTAATAAGTAGAAGCTGTTCAACGAGAGCTTCTGATTCTTTTTCTCTAGAACAAAACATGCTTTTCCTTTGTGAGGAAAAGAGTGAGAAAAAAAAAATGGATTTAACTTCCAGCTAGTAACTATCTGAACTGGATGTCATGTCTAGCAGTCTTAAAATAGAGTATTACTAAATGTATTGTCATGACGACCTTGAACTGATCGTTCTCTTTTCAGAAAATTGTGGTAGAAATCAGTAATACTTTTATCATGTTAATTCTGTGCATGCAAGTGACTTGCTTTTCCTATCTTACAGATGAAGATGAGGATGAAGACGATGAAGAAGACTTTGAGGATGATGATGAATGGGATGATTGATCATATATTATTATATATATATTTTTTAAGGTGAATGATATACTAAACACTGCTTTCTGTCTATGGATTCTGTAAAATTATCATGTAAATGTTCTACCAATTTGCTGTATATTTTTGTTGCCTTTTGCTTTTTTATTAATCTGTGCAATACCTCATTTAATCTGTAAAGGTTTGTCATAATCCTCTACAAAACTACTCCCTGTTAATATGTGCAAGTTTACACCTGAATGATCATGTACATGTGAATACTTTCCATTCCATCAATAAGGGAGTTTAAATGTAATATGTGAGACTGACAAAAACCTTAATGTAATTTAGTTATAATGCAAGAAGGAAAACACTATTTTCATACCCTACTTTTTCTGTATCTAAATTTTCTTATTAAAGCCTAGTATAGCACTATGTTCTTTAAGTGATGCAGCTCTTAGTTTATTTAGCCCCTTGATTTCAAATGCAATGCTATAAGAATGTTGAGGCTGGTTTATACTATTGCATGGTTTTAAATACATCCAAACATTGCAGTTCAAATCTTAGCAGTATGCTTTACGTAACACAAAAGCACTACAGAAATGCACAGCTAGTTGTGAAAATCACCTTGCCCTACCTGTACTACTGACTGCTATTGAACAGCAGTAGTAATTAAGTTTTTCAACTGGGGACCTCAATCTGAAGTTAAACAGGGTGGCTGTATGTTGTCATAGTGGACAACAAAACTTTGGCAGACAAGTTCAACTTTCAGTTGGTTTGTTTTGGTTTGGGGTTTTGGGGAGGGTTTCTGGGGGATTTTTGGGGGGTTGGGTTTTGTTGGTTGGTTGGTTTTTGTTTGTGTGTGGGGTTTTTGTTTGTTTGTTTTTTGGTTTTGGGGTTTTTTTTTTCTTCCCTGCTCTTACTTTCAGAATGAAGTTGTCTAAATTACTGGAGGCTGGCAATTGCTACAGCTTGATCTATTTTTAAAGCAATTTTTTTTGTGGTTTATAGGCTGAAGGGCTGCATTTAAGGCTTGCTTCAATAGCATTTAATTACTTTTTTAAATTTGTAGGACATTGGTGTACTAATAAACAAGTGGTATTACTTTGCAGTCTTTGCTTTATGGTACACAGCAGATGCTGAAACACCAATCCTACATCCTGTAGGTTGAAAGGTCATTAACTCAGAATTATACACTTTGGATAAATACTGAACTTTATGGCAGTATTTTGTCTTCATATGTTGGCTTTAAGACCGGGGGTTGTGATGAAGATCAAGAACCTGATTCAAATAGTATTTGAATAAGTGGACAGAAAATGGGATTTTCATTTCACAGCTTGCACATTTATATACATTGTACTTCATAGTGCAGTAAACATTGGCACATCTGCCTATTATGAAATACTAATCTATGCTATGTGGGTATTTAATATCTGCAGCATTAATTACTGTACTTACTGTAATTTTCAGGTAGAAAATCTTTTTTAAAAACCACATTATCTGACACAGAATGTTTAGTTAAGTCAGTTACATTTGGAGTGTAGTTAATACATAGTGTCCTGGGTCGTTGACTGTAGTCAGGGTATCAAACAAAATTTAAGTTATCAGAAAAGTATTGACTGAAACCCAGTGTTGACCTGATCTTGACAGGCTGGACCTGCATGATATGGCTTGGATTTCTAACCCATTTACAACCTAGTCTTCAGCAAATTAATTTAGTTGTAGGAGGAGAAAAGAAAGTTGCTGAAAAGTAGTGGGAGTGGTAAGGTTGTAGTTAAATTATTCAGAGGATGCTAACTTCCTTCCAAGAGTAATTTAAGCACATAACTTGAGGAAAAAAAGTTGCCAAGTGGTCTCACTTTCTTGCAGTAACTTTTGCATTGGCCTCTGCTGCTGGAAGCACTTCCTGCAAGCTTTGCTGCTGTAATAGCTTGAGCTTTGGATCAAGTGCAAGTGCAGCCTGGTGTAGCTAATGGCAGTGGCGTTAACAACTTGTGTATAAGGAAAATATTTGTATGGCTTTCGTATAACTTCTGGCACTGCACTCTTTATTTTTATTGCATATAGGGCATTTTAAAATTAAGCAGATGAGGCCTAGAGGTTTTCCTAACATGGTACTTACTAGATATGTTTAGCTTTTATGTTCCCAAAATTGAAATTTCTGTAATATAGTTAATAATTAAGCATCACAGTTCATTAATCAAATTTCTATTCTGGATTTTGGGAACTCTGAAGTTGCATTATTGAATAAAACTGATTTGTAGATACTGGCCAAAGAAAGTTTTTGGCTTTTCTATTTCTCCATACAAAAAGTACACTCACACACCTGTGGTGTCCAGGTTAATATTTACTTTGAAGTAGTGTTTGTTCACGATAAATATCAGGCATACAGACTGCCATGGCAGTTGAGTTAGTCATAGCTGCATGCTTCAGCACTCTGTCACTTGCACTCCGAGCGGAAGTTAGCATTTCATGATACTGGTGCATTGTTGCTAAACATTGTAATGAAGGCCTCTTATATATTCTGGTTAATTGACTGTCCAGATAGCCTTAGCAATTAACAAACTAGCATGAGGCTTTTGTATCTCAACACTCTATGTGCATAGACAATATCAGCTAGCCACTTGTAGGTATGAAATTCGTAAGAACTTCTCAATCATTCAGTTTTCCATTTATCAAACTGAAACTTTTAGTATGTGAATTTTTTGAAATGTACAGTGAATAGGATGTTGCACTGGTGGCAATTCATCATGAAGCATAATAAAATTAATTTGACCCAACTAGTGTAAAACTGTGTGGTTTTTAAGTGCTGATTGGGGCACAGGTTTTAAAATAGATCTGTAGGTCGATTGCACACTTTACAAGTGACTTTGGTAACCTGGCCAAGTTCACAAAGCAGTAAATAGCCACTGTCAAATTGCAGTAGTTTCATGTCTCTGGAAAGTTGGATTGTGCTGTTGAGTAAACACAATGAGTAAGAATGTGACACCCTGTCCTCCTGGCAGATCTCACTGCTGCTAGGCAGCTACCTTGGAAACAGCTACTGCTGCAGGCAAGAGCAATAAACCAGCAAGGTTTCAAGGTCAAACAAACATGGGTTCATTAGTAAACATTCTAGAAGGAGTTCTAAATGATTAACTCTTGTCAGTGAATGCTCTAACTTAACTTGGATTATACAGATGTAAATCTTTGTCCTGCATGTTACAGAGTGTGAGTTCAGGTTACTTCAGAAGTTTGCTTCTCTCACCTAAAGCATATGAAGAGTCCAGCATTTCGAGCTATTACCTGGAATACGCTTTGCTTTTGACGTTTAATGCTTATCTGATTTCTAGACCTTAAGTGGGAGGCAAAGTTGGAATTGTTAACTGCAGGATGACCTGAGGTATAGAATCATTTCCTTTCCACTTCATAGGCAGAAGATTAAAATATGCTTTTGAAAGGAGGCTTTTTTTTATTTGACAGTGGTTACTTTCTCAAGTAAGATTTTTGTAAAGAGGAAAAAGGAGGAAATATCCTACTGCTTTTAAGACTGTTAGCAGTCCACTGCAACAGCCTTTATCTAATCATTAGAGGAATTCTTGGTCTAATTTAAGTTCCTGAAGCTTAAGTACAGTGATAAGCAGCTTTATTTATAGAAAAGTGAAAATGGTTTAGGGAAGCTTAGAAGATACTCAGCCTTTGTCTCTCAAAGGACCAGTGTTATCCTCTAGCAGGAAGGACTCCAGTTGCTATGTATTTGTTTACTGCCTGGAATTTTCTTGTGAGAAGATGGAAAGGATGGGATAGTAAGAACTTGCATGTCAGCTGGGGAGGTTTAATATCCGTGTTTTACCTACCTTGTCAGTGACTAGCCTGACCCATTTAAAAGCTTGAGGATGTTTATCCAGTTGTGAAGGAGCCTTTTTGATTTGTTGGTTTTGTGGTTTTTTTTAATTGCTAGATTTCCATGGCTTGTCTGCTATATTGTGCTTGAAAAAAAAACATTGGTTGTTTGAAATCACAGGCTTGAAAACAATTCAGATACATGTTGAGAAATTGAATCATTGCCCATATATAATTAGTGGGATGGTTTTTTGACAAATTTTATTTTATGCTGAATTTTACAGTATTTGCAGGTGTAACCTGCTAAAATGAATTACATTTGAGTAACTGATAAATTACTAGCCTTTCTCTTACATACTTTTAGGTAATAACTGCAGGACTTACCAGTCTATAAAAGGTGCCTGAAATTAGGAAGTCTGATATGTTACATTTATTGTGGGTTTTTTCTTTGATCTATTAGTATCAACAAATATACTTTAGGGCCTTTTCTCTTATGCTCTAAAGGGTTTTTGGAGTTTGTCTGGAGTGAAATTCTTGAGCCATTACTTCATGTGTGTGCTTATTCCTCCCTGAAGCTTAATCATCTTGAGTTTGGTTCTTGTGCAGTATGAATTCTAAATTTATTACTTAAGGACTTGATGAGGAAGTGCAAGCTTTGCTTAAGAAACAGCCATTACCAGCATTATATTTTTGTATGTACCACTTTGGGAACACAATGAAAGCTGATGTTTAAAGCTTAAGAAGTAGGATAATGGTTGTATCATATATCAGACACAAAGTATTTGCTTAAATGACATTGGCAGGAACACAGAATTGGGAATTGGCTCTTCTGGATGTTGATGCCAAAAATCAGGGAACTGCTGGAGCATCTGAGCTGGACTTGGAGCACTTTGTTGGTAGATGGGTCATTCCCAGATGCTTGGGATACAAGTAGCATGGACTGACAAACTGTTGAGAAGCGTGTACATTTTCTGTTCTCTTTCTTTTCTGGATAATACTACAGAGTAGTAGTCCTTTGGACCAAAACAGTGCTTATTTAATAAGAGAGGAAATAATCCTGAGAATATAGTGATTCGGAGTTATGGCTCTCCAACTATCAGCAGAGAATCTGGCTTTATTTTTAAATTCAAAATGAAATGGAGAAAGCAGACTCTACACCCAATTAACATAAAACATATTTTCTGTGGTCCATCTCCTGTGTATGAATGTGAAAGGCCTATGGTTAAAGCAGAAATCTAATAGTAGTGATCTTTTTCACCTGTAGTATCTAATCCCAAGAGAATATGGTACTGAAACTCTCCTGCTGTCTCCGAGACAGGTGAGAAGTGTAGGAGGTTTTGGAGAGCAAACCTCTCTGCTGTCAGTTGTGTTCACAGTGCTCAGGCCTGCAGTTGGTAGAAGAAAAAGAGTGAAATCATTCTGTAATGTTAAAGGATCCCATTTGTGCTCTAGTATCTTCTGAGCTTGCCTTGCAGGGGCTGGGATATTATTGTGACTCACACTGCACTAATGTCCTGCCTGGATAACTCAGATGTTATCGCAGCTCAGCCCTTGCTCCTTGACCATTCTTGTCTTCACTAACAGTGCCCCTAAACCTCCTGATAGAAATAGTTTGCACAAATACCTTCAGCAGCTTACAGAACACACCTGTTGTTTAACACATTTCAGGGGAACAGAAGTTGTCCTGATGTGGATTCCTCTTTGGGAAAAAAATGGTTTTACCTATGTACCAAGGAGAAGAACAACAGAGATCCTAAATGACCAGTTGGGAAAATACTGTGCTGGTTATTCTCATGGTCACTGTGAGAGGTGGGTGGCTGGCTAAGCATAGGTGTAATCCAAGAAGCATTCTTCGAGGAATTAACCCAACACAGATCACTGCTAGCATAGAAAACAAAAAAAAAATACTACAGTCTTTCTTTGGTACTGGGCAAATTGCCTGGTTCGTTGTGTGTGTTCACTATGCTGGCTACAAATATCAGGAAACCGTGCGCACCTTGGGGAGCAACCAGTCAGGCTGACCATCATCATTCCAATATTTTATATATAGGATATGCATCCTCACAAGCTGCTTGTCCAGTCTAGAGATAATACCTGGATTGGGAATGAGCTCAGAGCAGATTCCTTGTACTTTGTGCCCTAGATGATAGGTTTTACCTGAGTTTTCTTTGGCTACGCTGCAGTGGGGAGGATGTGGTGAGACGTGTGTGCTCTGCCAAGCAGAAGTGAATTGTCACAGCATTACTTGTAGACACAAGGTATCTTTGTTTTCTGAAAGGCTGTAATTTCAGCCTCTTGGCTGAAATCAAATACTGTGGTAGATCAAGTTGTTAGTTGCATCCCTTGTGTTTTCAGTCAGAACAGTCTTTCAGTTGGTCCTAAAATCCTCCAGAAGAGTGATGCAATATGAAATCATTATCTTCATAGTTCCTGACTTTCCACCAAAGCTAGGTCATATGCTTCCTTCTGCCCTTCCCCAAGCTGTTTTCAGCACTAAGCCTTCTCAAGCTTTGGCCCATTCTTCAAATATTCCTTCTCTGCCTAGATAGAACTAGTGCCTTCTGAAGGAGAAAAGTCTTATCAGAAGGAGAAAAGCTATCTGTACGTTTGCTCTGTTGTCCATTCTTTGCCATAAAACGAATTCAGGTTGTTAGCAGGAGAGCAGAAACTGCTGCTGTGTGTGACAGAAGCATCTTGTCTAACCTCGAGCAGGCTCTCTGTTGGTGCTCTTTTGAAGGTGACTCCAAAGAGTGGGCAGGCCATCAGGGCAGACTGTGCACAGGTGTCACAGCGGTGTGTGCAGAAAGCACAGGGAACAGCGTGGGGGCCGTGTCCCATACACCAGGCCCCATGGCCCAGTGTTCAGGAGGGGTAGCTGTGCTCTCTCAGAAATATGTGCTGGGTAACTAAGCAATCAGGGATGCAGTCAAACTGGAATCCTGCATTTGTCCAACTCAGTCACTCTTCTGACCCTTGCTCATTTCAACCTGCTGTGATGTGCATGTAGACACAGGTGTCATCTTGCTCTTCAGACACTTGGATGCAGGTGTTTCAACTGAAACCAAATCTGTCTTGCCCTGTTCCTCTGTTGCTCATTTGTCTAATGGTGCTAATAGCACAATGCATATAAATACAACTAGTCCAGACATGTACTGCAGTCCAGACATGTGATGCTTAAAATATTTTTAAATGCCGTTTTCCTTGTTCAAATTTAGTTATCTCAGTTCTCAGAACAAAAACATTAGGTAAGACTTCTTCATTTCTACAAGGTCTGGTTTTCAGAATCAATAGCCATTTTTAATCTCTCAAAATGAAAATCTAAACAACATTAACCATATCTATAGAGCATTTAATCTGAGCAGTTTGATTACTTGTGTGTGCAAATATTGGTTCATGCTCTAGTGTTGCATCAAACTGGTTTTCAATTTAATATTTTGGAAAACCAGCCACAGTGTGCAGTTCCCCATGGATTTAGTTTTAATAAACTAAAAATGTTTTAATACACTATATGAAAGACATGAGGTTTGGGACCTAGAGATGAGTTGCTAATGGCCTGCTTTACAAGCCAGGTTTGCAGCCCAGCTCCCATCAGGAGCACTTCACTGTGAGTGACGGTGTCAGAAGCTTAACTGATCCCGAACAGGGAGTCCTGCAGCAGTGTGTGGCAGCCCTATCGTATGGCTGTGCCCGGGGCTACAGCAGGCTGCCCCCCTGGCTGCCCACCGACAGCCACGCACTCCTCCCCAAACGTGTGAAAAGCGGTCGTTCCATGGACGTGAGTCACTTTAAAATCACCTGAATCGTTCCTTCTCTGACTGCCTATAGGTCTGCAAGGTCAGAGGTGCAGCAGTGCTGCTGCCGGGCTTTCAGAAACTGCAGGACCCTTGGAAGATTTGAGTACAGGAGGCATTCTGTTTATGGCTTCAATTTACTGCAGCTCTGTGTGTGCTGGCTTCTGCTGGTTTCGTCTTACTGCCTCATCTGTCTCTGTCATCTCGGTTTGAAAGGGGCCATCCTGTTTCCATCAGGGTGCACGTTAGAGCTCTGACTTTGTTAGAGGAAAGGCAGCCAATAGCTTTGAAGTGTGTGATAATATTTTTGCTGCTGGATGATAGTCACACTATATTCCCCAGCCTCTTGGATCATCATGAGACATCAGGAGAAATTGTGACAGGATGTGGCTGAAGTCAGATTGATTTACTTTCCTCTATTAAATTTCTTTTTTTTTTTTTTACAATTTGTACTTGATAACTACTACAGCATAAGGTAAAAATTTGTCAGCTATTGCATCTGAACAACATATCCATGCTTACTTAAAAAACTTCTGGATTTGCCTTATGTTTTTAGATTCCAACTAAGGTTTTATTAATTTTTCTGCATAATTTTCAGTGAACACCTGCACTGTCAACATGGAGACAGAGAAGGCTTCTAAGAAACACAAGGGCAAGCGCAGGTTTTTAAATCTGGCCTCCTGCTTTATCACTACGAAGACGAGTGCTTATTTAGCTGCATCTATTTTGTCGCATTAAAGAAGGAAAAAAAACAAACCTTGGTCCTTTGCGTTGCTAATTTGAGTGAAACTGGCAAAATGTTTCTGTCTTACACAATTTCTCAAGGTCTTGCTGTGCAGAAGCTCATAGAGGTACTAACACTAAATTTTTTCATTTAGTTTGAATATTGGTTGTTCTGTGTATTCATGTGCATACTGTTGGGATGTCCTGGAAACAGCCAGGATGGGAGCTCTGCAGCAGCAAGTGCAGAGGTACAGTTGTACTTCCCTAGCAATAGTTTCAGTCCCAGAGAGGAATATGTGTTCAATTGGTGTGGTACTTCAGCCAGGAATAGAGTTATTAATCTGCAGAGAGTGAGTCCCTGCAGGATTAGTTTTCATGACCACTGAGCAGCTCCCCTGTGCCACAGGTACCTGCTGAGGACTCGTGCTAGGAGGTTGTCTCTGCATTTCATCACTGTCTCTCCTCTGAAGTGTGTGCTAGCTCAGAGAAGCACATAGCTGATATACAAGGTACAAGCTTACACTGCAGCTGGGAGCATCTGAAGCAATCTGCACAGTGTGAACAAAGCCCACTTCTCTCTGCTGTTCCACTCGAGGGTTTGGCAGAATTCACAGGGCAAAACAAAGACTGGAGTTAAAGAGTTTTAGGATTTGCTAGGCTATCTGAAGCGGTGCCCCATTACACAGAAGCATACGAGTGTGTACAGGTTATATCAAGAGTTCAACAAGTTCTTGCTACAGTTTTGGTGGTTCCTGCAAACTGGCAAAACATTTGGCGTTAGTTGCAGGGGTCGTTGTTAGGCTGACCAGAGACTGGAGCTATATAAAGGACATACCTCTGTGGTACTGGAGAAGGCATTTTAAAAAAGGCTGATTCTGCATGCTGCACTGTATTTATAAAATTGTACTGATAGAGAATTTTTATTACCAGAATGAGCCTATTTGTCCTCCAAGATGCAATTACGTATTTTATATGTGGTGCGGGTGATCATAAAAATCTGCAAAAAAGATTTTTAGAGTACAGAACAGAAGTAAGTCTATATTAAAAATGCTGTGTGATTTTTTTTTGTTTTTGAGAAATTAATGCTGAAGAACATTTATTTAGATTCACAGTGGAAGTTTCAGTTTTACCTTTATACCAAGGAAGCCTCTCATTTATGTATATCACATTTGCCAGCTAGTTATTTGGTGCACAGCGCCAATTCACACTGAGATGGGATATTTCTATTTTTTATTCTAGTTTGTGCTAAGTAGGGAGCTGGGATGTAACTCACAATAGGCTGTCTCCTCAATCATCAAAACTTTATGCTATTTATACATTTAACAAAAGCATCAGCATTCATTGGTTACAGATTACATAACTTTTTCATTAATTAGTACTGAAACTCCTGTTTCCAAGTCATATCTCTCATTCTCATGCTAATTAGTCTGCATGCACAGTTCTTCCCTCCATTTGAGTTAGGTTTATTTTGCATAGGTGGTGAGTGGGTTGGTGGTCAGGATCTCCCACTGCTGGAATTACCTTTCCCCCAGTTACTGCTCAGTTCTGCTGACTTCACTCCTGGTGGCTCTTGTCCAAACAGCCCATTCAGCTTGGGACTGTCTTCCGTTTCCCTTAAAAGATTAGTAAAGCACACAATGTTCACAATGTAGCTGCTTAATAACTGTCCAGCTCTAGCTATTGATTAACAACAACAACAAAAAAAAATTCAGTTTTATTCAAATTTTAGGGGGCTCAGATCTTGAGGGGCTTGATATCACAGCCACAAGAACACAACCCTTTACCTGAAACACAGTGACACACGTCAGTTGAGGGATTGTGTGATATCTGCTAGGAGAGAACATTCTTCATCAGTGAGACATAAGATGAAAAGATGTCTTATTCTTTGTTTTGGTTCAGAGCCAGTGGGAAGGGAAAAGCAGCTTGATGAAGCTTTGATTCAGACTGTCTTCATGGGTTAGGCTTGGGTTTTTCTTACCTCAGGTACTTTAATCTCCCATTACCCAAGCAATGCCTGATGAAGATTAAAGAGGAAAAAAAGAAGTTGTGCAGTGTCTTTTGACATAAAAATGCGGACTTCAGCAGATGTGAGGAAAGGATTGCACTGATGAGAGGCCCTGAGCCCAAACTGATAGCATTTGAATCACACTGATTATGTCTCCAAGAGAGTTATTAAACAGAGAAATGTCCCAAAGCAAACATGGAAAAAATCAAGCCTCTTCTATGCAAAACTGCAGTGAAGGGAAGGGTCACCAGAAGAAAATGGATGGGATGGAGCACATTCCTCCATAATTTTGAAAGTGGTAATTGGAGGAATGGCAAGAGATATGGAAAGAAAAAAGAAAAACTCAAGCTTTTCTTGGTGCTGTGCAGCATGGTGGCCAAGATGGTGAGACAGCCCCTCAAGTGAGAAGTCAGATCACTGGCAGGATGGTGCTCACCTCTCTCAGCCTCACAGCAAGGTGATCCTTCTCACGCCACTTGCGAGAAAGGCAAGTAAAGAGTCATAGTGTGAGCTGGAAGGGACCTTGAAGATCATTTAGTTCCAACCCCGTGCCATGGACAGGGCCAACTTGCACTAGACCAGATTTCTCAGAGCTCCATCCAACCTGGCCTTAAAGATTTCTAGGGATGGGGCATCCACAAATTCTCTGAGCAACCTGTTCCAATGTTTCACCACCCTCACAGTAAAGAATCTCTTCCTAATATCTAATCTAAACCTGTTGTCTTTTAGTTTGAAGCCATTCCCCTTATCCTGTCACTACCTGATCTACAAAAGTCCCTTCTTACAGGCTCCCTTCAGGGACTTCAGGGAATGTTGCAACTAGGTCACCCCAAAGCCACCGCCTTTTTTCCAGGCTGTACAATCCCATTTCTCTTAGCCTTTTCCCATACGAAAGGTGCTCCATCCCTCTAATCAATTTGATGGTCTCCTCTGGATTCACTTCAAGGTAGATATTCTTACTGTGCTGGAGTGAAGCATCTTTTCTTCCTGATGTACTTGAATGCAGCCTTCCCCTCTGCAGCCCAGTGTGGGCCCTGCTCAAAAGTAGCTGTACAGATACCCTGAAGGAAATTCTGCCAGCACTGGTTAGCTAAGTGTTTGCATTTTGAAGGATTATAATATATCTGGTGTAAGAGGCAGGAGATCAGAGCAGAGCAAGTGCTTCAACAGTATTTCCAGACTAAATCCCTCATTTCACTTAGAAGCTAAAGTGTAATTATGCAACTCCTGATTTGCCCTCAGGTCATCCCCAGCTGGTTTCAACTAAACCAGATGTTCTGCTTTTGAAGTATGATATTCTGTGTCAGAAATAACTATTCCAGTCCACTGC
Source organism: Bombycilla garrulus (assembly GCA_013400315.1). Classification (NCBI taxonomy): domain Eukaryota; kingdom Metazoa; phylum Chordata; class Aves; order Passeriformes; family Bombycillidae; genus Bombycilla; species Bombycilla garrulus. Next base: position 78,308 of record VXBU01004136.1, read on the forward strand.
TTGCTTTTAAATGCCAGGAAGGACCCTGGAAACCTCCCATGACCTCAGGACAGCAGGCAGCATCTTTTGCTGACAAATACTGGAACAAGTTGAATGCATTTGAATCTTCTTTTCACAGATCATTGCTGCTCCCCCAGACCCAGCAAGAGGGCTGAACAGCCCTTCAGTTTTCCACCTCATGGCTTGTTGAAGAGCTGAGCAGTTTTACCATTTGCCCCAGAAGTAATGAACTTTCCGGACTTAATTTAAAATCAGATGAGAAAGAGACCCTGAGTCTGCACAAGAGATGCATTAACCTTGAATTTCAAAGAAGAAAATATCTAAGAAACAAAGCTATAGTCAAATTTAAAATCTTTTGAGACCACTGCTCCATTTGGAGGAGGGGTCACATATTTATCATCTTGGAAAGAAGCTGATTTGGAAAGCAGGTGTTTAAACATTCATTAAATATGATAAACTCCAGGTCTTTGAGCCATGTCAGGCATGTGAGATGCCACAATAGCAGCACTGGAGACCCAGAAATTGCACTCTGGAAGTGACCCATCTCTAATGAAAGAACCTCTGCATCTATCACCCCATTGCCACTTTATCCCGGGTGGCACTGCTAGTGTCAATACAACAATGGGACAGTATCAGTCAACGGGCAGAGCAAGTGATGGGAGAACATTCTTGGGTAATGCAGATCACCAGATGTGATAAGGACCCTACATTCCCAGTTCCTCAGCACCACATCTCCTCTGGTGCAGAATAAAGCTGAGGAGAAATCACTGCAGGGGAAAATGACTGTTTCAGAATCAGTCTGTAGTGGGATCACAGCTGGCTGACACGGGAAAGAGCTGAGGGCCCCGAGGGTGGCTGTGTGAGGACCCAGTGCCTCTGCATTGAACAGGTCTGCTCACCCTGCATTTAATTAAGCATTAGGATGAGACACAGCAAGCTGTAGGACTGACGTGCTGTAGTCACTCACAGATAGGGCCAATCATTGCCACTCTGAGGTAGTCAAATGATAGCTGTTCAGTGTAAATGGTCCTCCCTGTCCAGTGTGCCTGATATTAATGACTTCACTTTTCACCTAAGAAGATGACAAAGCAGTAAATAAGACGTTCCAATGGACATTGCTTAGGGAGACTAGGAGCTCCATCTACTATATATTTTTAAGGGCCAGTTTAATTATGCTTGATTCCTTGGAGCAAAAGCTCTACAGACAGGAAGCTGACAAAACGTGCTCGGTGCCCTTGAGGTAACACCATGTCTTGTAACAGGGAGCTGTCAGAGCAGGATTAGGGCTCAGGATTGTTTCACACCCAGCTGCGAGCTCAGTTCTCATGTGACCTGTGGGATTCTTTGCAGTGGGAATTCCAGAGTTCGAGCCAGAGGCACGGTGGGGTTACTCAGGCTGCTCAGCTGTGCTGGGCTATCAACTATCAACATCTGTGGCTCTGTAGCCACAAAGAGCTTAGGGTACTGATCCAGAAGAATTAAATCCGAGCTAAATCCATGCTGCCCAATACTGTCCTCCCTCTTTTCCTAACTAGAGGTTCCCAGCATCTCCTTTGCACCAGCAACAGAGCTCCAAAACTGCTGTGAGAGGTCTAGGGAAGCAAACTGGAACAGTCTTCCTTTTTGTTGGCTGAATTTTTTTCTGCAGTGCACATCCAGAGCTGCAAAATTGTACCAGCCAGTGTTACCCCTAAAATCCAACTACTGGGATGTTTGGAGTGATTTGCAAACTGATTTTAGTCACTTTAAACTATAGCAGAGACTGAAATGTTTAGCTCCTGACTGGCTAGACAGAAGATAATCCGGGCATGGGATGACATAAATCTTGTAACGAGGGCTTGTAAACACACCCAAACCCGTGCTAAACTGGGATGAAAGGCAGGAGTGTTTGCCCTGTCTGGGTGCTGCCTGTGCAGTCACAAACCTTCTGGAGCAGTGCAGGTGCCTGTCTCACCACTCATAATAGGGGCAGAGTCTGCTCCTACCTGCCCACCCTCCGCAGCTGGGACTGACCTGCCGCAGTCTGGGCACACTTGGTGGAGAGGAAAACAAAGGGCTGGAATTTGGCAGAAGTGATTAAGAGCACATGAAACCCGAGCACTGTTGCCTTCCACTTTGTTTGTGAAACACAGCAACACATGCGTGGGTCGCAGATTTAGAGAGCAGTAAGCTGAGACCGAGCAACAGGGGTGACCCCACACTGTGTACACATAAACACTTCCTTCAGGTGCCTGCAAAATTCACTGCTTTAACTGTAGCTCAATGACAGGCACATTCATTAGTGTGATAGTTAAAAAAAAAAAAAAAATCACCTATAGCTCCAAGTGTTTCTTGAAAAAAAAAAACAAAACTGGAAAGAAAAGCCCAGGAAATACTTGGGAAATGCATGGGTGGATTGACCTAATGCTCTCAGCAGAAAGACATAACGGGGTGCAGAAGGAATACCCTTCTTACCTATAGAACTGAAACTTCAAATATGTCCCATGCAAGAAAAAGTCTCATGCATGGAGGCTATACTTGATTAGTCTGGTGAAATGTCTTCTAGGCCACCCCTGGGAATCATCCCAGACTTATCCTCCTCAGAGTGCATAAGCATTTCTGACTATAGGTTCCTTAGATGCTTTTGTTTCTTAAGTGAGGTAATGGCAGAAACGGTGTGTCTTCCTTTTCACAGGCATTCTTTCACAGCCAGATCAGCTGTGAGACTCCTATCTTCATGGCTTACCTCATCTGCATTTACAAAACTTCCTGCATTGGATCATGGGCTGTGCTTCTCTCACCATTTAGAAAGACACAATTTATAAATATTCATTTATATTCCACCAGTCAAAGTATTCCTGTTAGCAAAAATTAAAATAAAATAAATATAGTAATAATGAATCTAGTAGCACTTGATGCCAGAGGATCTTGGAGCACACTTCAGTCTATGTGAACATAACCTTGCAGTGCTGTGAGACAGATCAGCACTGAACTCTCCAAGGCAAAGCAGAGGCATAACAAATTAAAAAAAAAAAACCCAGAGCATACAAACAGCCCAGGACATAACCTTCTGTCTTGGCTCTGAGATACATGTCTGGGCTCTTACCAGACACTCAGTAAGAATTTTTACTGTGACTGTATTTTAATAAAAGAAAAACATATTTCCCTGTTATAGCTCTGAAGAAAAGAACTCAGTTTTTTTTTTTGCCATTTAAAAAGCTTTATAAAGTTCATAATAATTTGCAGCTGAAAGTAGTCAGATGTTACAGATAGAAATAAATGCATTTTTCAGACAGACTGTTTCCTTGCTTTCCACAAAAAGACAGAATATTTTCATATCTCCATTTTTCTTTTGGTCTGATCCATCCTTTTCACACAGAACAGCTGCATCCAGATCTGATAGTGCCCAGCTACCCTGCAGCCCGTGCATGACAGTTGCCCTATTTTTCCACTATCTACACAGAAAGAAAGCCTTCAACTGTTGTGCCCTCACTGCAATTCTCTCCTTTGCCTTCCAGTTTCAGCACAAGGTTGCATCTCCCCAGCAGAGCCAACACTGCTGTGGATCTTCAGCCCACGCTGCCCTTGCAGGACAGCCCTGGCAAGGCAGGGAGCAGCATGGAGCTGGGGTAAATGGTCAGTCCGTGCTGGGAGCTACCCCATCCTTACCAAGGATGCAAAACCTTAGGATTTTGATTTCGAAAGTAAACTCACTCGTTTTGTCCAGATTTACACCTTCACTTTGCCTACCCAAGCTGTGACAGCACTCCTTGTCACTAATCCTCCCCCTTTCTGGCTCCAGATCTCGGCAGCTCAGGGTGAGGCTGAGGACTGGGAAGCTCAAGTCCCAGACAAAAGGTAGGATATTGAGATGTTTTCCCTTGATAATGGTGTTTTCTGAGTAACGGTTCTTAAACATGAGTCCTCTGCACTTCCAAGAGCAAGAGAACTGTCAGATAAAATAAAATTACTAAAATAATGCAAAAGTCACTGTTCCGAACAGAAACTTCATTTGGTGCCTAACTTGAAACATTATGAGTGGGCAGATATTTCACATGTGGGAAAAGGAGCCACTTATATAAAAGGAGCCACCACAAATCACCAGGTGATTCTAAAGAGCATCTTCTCAGTGATATAGGCACACTTTTTTTTTTAAGCAAGGCTTTTTTTTTCCCTGGGTGCAGTATTTCTCATTATGTGGAGGGCACAATTATCACTATCCTATTTAATAACTTAAAATTCAAAGTCAAGTAATCGAACTGGCAAGTCAAAGTAAACTCATTTTATAACATTTGAGGAATGAATCCAAGTGTCATAAGTGCAGCATTGGAGAAATGGATCTGTCAGAACCAGAGAGTGTACATGCAGTGCTGGGCTTATCAAAATGTGAACCAAATTCTAATCCCTCTAGTAAATTATTAGTTTCCTGCTGGCATTAAGTGTAGATGGTATTAAGCCAGAATCCAGTAGAAGACTTTGGTTTCCATGTGATAGTCTTTGTCTAAAGTTCCATCTTATTTACATAGATTTGAAAATAGAGCATCTTACTACAAATTGTAGGAGATTTTTACAACTTTCAGTACTATTCCAGGTTGCAGATCCTGTGGAGTTATCACATCTAAGAGCATTAATTTAATAGTGGCAGAGCTTCTGTGTTACCAGTTTTAGGCTTCTGCTTCTGAAGACACCAAACTGTACTGCTATTTTAATAAGCTTCTTGCATTATTTTAACAGTAAGAATTTGCCTGTTCTTTTTTAACGACAAGACTGTTCCAAGCACCTTCTCCTCCTAAGAGTTTGTGTATGTCTTCTAATTTGTGATCCAAATGCAGTTGTGCACAGTTTCTAGTTTGTTGTTTTTCTTTTTTTTTTTTTTTCCTACTGCTAACTATGTCCTGTAGCTCTTTCCACATTGCAGTATTTATAGACATGAGCTGAAATCCCTTTGAGCCTTTGTTTGGCTAGATTGATCCCACCACCTGTTCTCATCTCTCTCACAGGACAGCCTCTTCAGCTCCCCAGTTATCCCAGCCATTTTCTGTCCCTCTTCCAATTCAAAACAATTTTTCCTGGCTGTTAGTTACTGAAATTTTACACACCCTTCCAGATGCTGTTTCACTTGGGCCTGCACCTGTGAAAATAGTGTTTGGAGTTACCTCTCCCCTTACAACCGGGCACTGCAAATACCCACTTTGAGGCTAACTCACCATGGTCATCCATGTCACTCTCTAAACAGCCTGCAGGAAATTCCTCTCTATTTTGAGTGTGGAGCTGCTCTGCCTTAATCATTACTTCCACCCAACTGATGGACTTCTGAGAAAGAGGTACAAGTGGTGGCATGGAAGTCTGCAATACTCACAGCTCCTCCTGTGTTCTACAAGAGTTGTAACTGTGTTGTGCTACCCTGTGGACAAGGGAGAGGCCTTGGCTACAGCTCCGCACTCCTCTGCCCCACAGCCTCTCAGGACATCCATTCTCCCACCACGCCACGCACGGACTGTCCCACGCCAGCTCTCTGGCTCCCCCCTTGTGTGCAGCACAGACATGGCCTCCAGAAATGGATGTGGCTTCACCTGCCCTGCTTGGTGGGAAGGAATCACCTCTGTAGGGCAGCCAGACCTGCGCCTAGGCCCTCAGCCAAGCCCTAGCAAGGTGGGTCACTGCCCAGAACATCAACAGGGGACTCAGAAGGAGGCAGTAAAACTTCCAGAAGGTGTGAAAATAAAGGTTCTTGCTTTTTTATGAGTTCCTTCTTTTTTCTATAATTTCAGACACTTCCCTAGTGTGAGGTATGAACTAAAGGGCCACATACTGGATTTACAGGTAGCCCTCAGGCTCCAGTATTTCTGGTTCTTTCAAAGGTCAGATTTTTATAGAAACACAGAATCATTAAGGGTGGAAAAAACCTCTAAGATCATTGAGTCTAACCCTTAACCCAGCACTGCCAGATTCACCTCTAAATCCTGTCTCTAGGCACCACACCTATACATTTTCTGAACACTTCCAGGAACACTTCCACCACTTCCCTGGGCAGCGTATTGTATTACTTGATCACCGTTTTGCTGAAGAAATTTTTTTTTTTAAATAACCAGTCCAAACTTCCCCTGGTTAGATTTGAGGGCATTTCTTCTTGTTCTGTCACTTTTTATGGGGGAGAGAAGACTGACCCCCACCTGGCTACAGCCTTCTGTCAGGTAGTTACAGAGAGCAACAAGGTCTCCCTTTTTCTCCAGGCTGAACACACCCAGCTCCCTCAGACACTCCTCATATAACTCACTCTCTAGACTCTTCACCAGCCCTGTTGTCCCTCTCTGAACATGCTCCAGCCCCTCAATGTCCTTCTTGCAGTGAGGTGTGCAGGATTCGAGGTGTGGCCTCGGAGTGCTGGATTGTCCCATGTTACACATGGCACACACAGATGATGGATTTTAATGTGTCTGTTTCTCTGGTCTTTCAGAGAAAATGGATGGCCACCCACTGCAGGAGCCTCATGAGTACAAATGAGGAGCATACCCGCACCCTGGGGCTCTGGTGTCCAACTCTGATGGGAGCAGAGCACAGGATGTGCAGGAGCTGACTTCAGGACACCTTTCCTGCAGGTCAAACAAGAGGCAGTCAGGCCTCCGCCAGAGATCAGCTGTCTCCCTGTCACCAAAAACAAGTGAAGTGAATTGAGCTATTGAGCTTACAGGCAGGACCTGGGCCCCAGGGGAAATGGCCCAGGGGTGTCTGCTCCCAAGGCAGAAACATGTCTTGGCTCCTGCTAAACCCCATTACTGTCCAGGAAGGCACACAGTAGCTCCCAGAGGGAAGGGGACTGGTTTTCCTTTCAGTGGGGCATCAAAACCTTAACAAGTTGTTTTGGGGTGCCTTGTGGCTCTGCAAGCAGGAGCCATGCCTTGAAATGTCTCCAAGGGAAAGAGCTGTGAAATGTATGTTGGCAGAAGGTAATTGCCCAGATTAGACTTTGGCTAAGGCACAGGACTTGACACTTGGTGAGGGAGCGTGCTGCAGGAGCTTGATAACCACATGTGGCTGCTGCTTCTGAGACTGCACAACACCTCAGAGTGGGGCTCACACCTGAGAGGACTGATGGCCACCTAACAGCCACAACAGACGGTAGCTCTGGACACAGCTTCATAGGAGCTGTACCCATCGTCCTCTCCTTCTGCAAAAGGATAATTCCAACAGCTCTTACCAACCTGAAAAATTAATTCTACTCTCTTCCTTTTTTCTATGCTTTTTCTTCATCCATAGTTTTCTTTTCTATCATCTACCACTTTTCAGTATTTTCTTCTCTATCATCTCCTTTTTTTATATAATTTTTCACCTCTCACACAGTTTCCTCACTTGTCACTCTACTTCTTTCCTCAAAAGCATGCTATTGTTTTTTAAAAACATTTACTTGTCTTGTCCAAATCCTTTCCATCGTGCTTTCCCCAAGCTCCCTCATTGCCCTTTATTTTCCCTTGCAGCTGCTTAGCTGCTTTTGCCATTTGATTAAACATCCAGATATTTCTCATCCCTCTCAGGTTTCTGTGTACAAGGTCTGGGCCACAGGTCTACTCCTGAATGTGGTCTCCATTCCAGTATTGCTTCCATCCTCAGAAGATCCCAAGTCCCGGATTCCATTTGGTCATGGGATATTGACCATAGGTCCATTTTTATGCTATGGGAGCCTATGCAATTATAAAGGCAGCTAAAGACCAATCATATGTACCAAATTTCCTGTAATACTGGATATAGAAATACTCATGAGTTGTTGTGATCCTGAGCAAGAAGAAAATGGTTGGAAAGTGTTTCAGTTAGTTATAAATCGCTTTTGGTACGTTTTGGTCAATAAATACAGAAGAAAAAGGTATTTTCACTGTTTTCTTGCCAGGGCAGTAAAATTTCTGACAATTCATTAGAAGACCCTCCCCTCTCCATTACTCCCCTCCAGTAATTTCTTCCTATTTCTGTGAAAATCTGTCTCATTAATATTTGTGGGTACAAGCTTACCCATATTTTTTCAGTACCACTTCTGGGCAACCCTAAGTCATTCTCTCTGACATGGCTTTATATAAAAGAAATACTAATTCTGTTATTTATAGTTGCAATGAGCAAACTAATTAGCACTTAGTAGTGCTTCTGAACATATCTCTCTTCTTGCCTTTCAACATTTTGGCCACTACTCAGTTTTCTTCATGTTATCACTGCTTTCACACTAGTTGAAGCACCCAGAACCATAACTAATTTGACAGAGGGAGATGCCTGGTGCTACATGAAGAAGGGCTATTCGTGCCATTGCCTGTGATGTGATACCTCGATCCGTGCATCTCCAAGTGATGTTGGCTCCGCTTCCACTGGATCATATTGACAGTTCACACCCTGCTTGTTGTTCAACTGATACCATAGGAAAGCCTTTTTCCACCTGGATGGCAGGCTGCTTTTCAAGTTTCTCTGTCTGACTGGATGTCTACACTGAGGTTAGTTCTGACTACAGACAGCACTGGTACTGAATGGATCTCACTCGAATAACTCTGCTGCATCCTTAAAATATTGACATTAACTATCAGCCTATAAATCAAGGTGAACTGTAGCTCTACTCAGTTCTTTAGGCTAAGGTTCAGGACCTGGTGTGCAACACTGGTGACCTGACACAACCCACAGCTTAGTTTTAGTGGCCTTATAAACCCTTTATTCCAATGCAAATATGAAGCTGCACTAACATCAGCTCAGGTACTATCCTCCACATAGGCTCGGGTGCAGCTGAGAAAGATCTCAGGCTCTTTCCCAGGAGACTTCCCGAATGCTCATGAACTTGATGCAGCCATCTGGTGGGTTTTCACTCACAGAAATCCAGGACTATGTGTCTGCTTGAAAGCTTCAAACCACATTTATTGTAAATTCATGGAAAAAAAAAAAAAAAAAAAGAAGAAACCACAGGCTGGTAAACTATTACATCTCAGTGTAAAGAACTTGTCCAGTGATGTGCAATCAGTTATTGACAAGAATATCTAAATAAGCAAAAACTTCTCAATATAAATCTCATTAAATAAAAAAGAAAATTATTTCCATATTTACAGATTACAATGCAAATGGATCCTTATAGCATTATTTTGTATTCAGCTGGTTTATTCCTTTGAAATAAAAGATAAATGGCTTGAATCTAAGAGTGTACTTTGGAAGCAGCTTTCTACACAGTCTATCACCAGTGAAAGGACAAGCAGCCTCCCCTCGATCACTGCTCTGCTTCTTCTGTCATCCAGGCTTTCACCGAAGGGCTTCTGGTACCTCCACCTATGACACAGGGGTGGGAAGGGCATTAATTACATTTGCTGTACAGTCTAGATGGCAAAATACCTGAAATTCCTGCCAGCCATACACTGCAAAGAGCTCTCTGCCGCACATCATCTCACATAACAAGACTGAGCCTGGGAAAGTACCCCACTTTCTGTTAAAATCACTGTCAGACAGAAATCGCTGTGCTGAGAAAAGCCCAATCAGAGGGAAGCCTCCTCCCAAGTGCTTTATCATGCTCACATTTCTAAGATTTTTTTGTTAACTAAATGTGTGTATTAGAATTAACTGAGCTTGTGCTATATTTGGACCACAATCAGTTACTGGACTAGGATCTCTTACTTACCCTCCTTAATTGCTTTATGCTGCTTGCCCGAATTGCTTCCATAAGGTTGTCATGGAGAGACCTTTGTGGGGTGGATGGCCGGGTGGAGGGTCGTGAACCTTCCTCTGATTTTCTGTCTGAGACCGATTTTAAAGAATCTTTAATTTCTTTCAATATGCTGTTCTCATGTTTTCTGCTTTTTTTGCCTTTTTTCTTTTTCTGTCCATTCTGTAAGGCTTTTCTTGAGCTTTCTTGCTGTTTGATGACTTCAGCTATATTCCTGGTAGGTGCCTTCTTCTCTGGAATAACCGGGGGAGGGGGAGGAGGGGGCGAGGGGGGAAGGGGAGGGGGTGGTGGAGGTGCTGCAGGCTGGCATTTCACTGGCACTGCCTTCTTAGGGAGCTTTGGGGAAGACCACGGTGAGCTTTTAGGTGACACATAAGGTGAGGACCGAGGTGTCCCCTTCTGCAAAATTTTGGTCTTTGGATTGACAGCTCCATCACAACCTGACTCTTGCTGCCGCTGCTCCTGCATACGCTTTTGCCTTTGTTTGTCCATATTTCTTGTCAGGATACTTGTCATGCTCATTCTTGGGCCAGCAAGGTCAAAGTGGTACCCCAGCTTTACCAGAGTGGTGTTCTCTTTCAACAGTTTGACTATGTCCATTTCCACCTGGCTGCCCATGATGTGCCTCTGATTGTGGAACCGCAGTTCTGTTAGAACCTTGTTATGCTGCAAAGCTCTCATGATGGCCAGCACGCCTTTGCCTGTGATAAAATTTGACTCAATATTCAGACTAGTTATATGCTGATTAACCTTTAACATACCAGCAATAGCTATTGCCACGTTGTCATCAGCATGGGTGTTAGCCAAGCTGAATGACTTAACCACTGTGTTATCCCTCAGGGCTTGAGAAAATTGTATAAGCATCTGTGAAGTGATGTTTTCAATGTTGTTCAGATTGACCTCTGTGGTGTCAGGGTCGTTGCTCCTAACTTTTTCCAAAGCGTCTTCAATAACTGTTGGATTTCCACAGGGGTGGATGGCGCTGCTTTTTAAGCTCCAATTATCACTGTCTTTTCCATCATGGCCATTGAGGAAGCTTTCATTGTCCTTTGCACCATTACACTTTTTGTGTCTGATGTGGTCAGAATGCCTGCTAGCTGCAGCATTTTGCTCTTCCTCATTCTCATCATCACTCTCATCATCATCTTCTTCCTCAGCTTCTTCTTCATCATCCTCTTCAGTATATGCCTCCTCAGACACTTCACTATTGCTTTCTGTGAAACATTCTTCCTGAAATTCTTCTGAATTGTCTTCTTCTTGCTCAGAGTCCTGAACAGGAATGTAGGTATGGGTGTTAAACATGAGAGAAGTAATGTAACTACTGCCTTTTAGTACAGGAACAATTATACTGACACTAAATAAGTTAACATTGAAAGCAAAAAACAAACAGATATAGTTAGGAGAACAGAAAATGTTTAATCTGACACCTTTTTAGCATTATTTCTTCTACATTCCTTAGCAAATGCTTAGCATAAATTGCAACCACTTTACCAATGTCAGTGATTTCTGCCAAGAGAAAACTTGATACAAGGTACTATGACACGGACATACTTCAGGTTTTCTCTGTGTTGGCATGTCTACAAGGGGATATGTTTTGGATCCTTGACAGCAGAAACATAAGACAACAGTTTCAGAATGAACATGAGCAACAAGCTCCTTCATTTCATGAGGATTAGACATCTCAGGCTCCCTTGCATATGTTAATGTGTCTAAAAAATTAAAGGTTGCCATGATTTAAAATACAAATAATATCTGCATGTGTAATCTTGTATACCAGCATGCAAAACAATACAGAATTACAGAAGTCATGTCAAAAATACTCTGGATGTACTGCATGGGCTGTACATACTAATAAACTATTTGTGAAGAAAGGATTGAGATGCATTCCCACAGGTAACATCTAATCACATGTCAATAACCCCTGAACTTCTTCATGTCTGTCAAGAGCTAAACCACTGCTTACCACCAGCAGTCACAGGTCAGCTGCCATACTGGAAATTATTATAACTCATTGTCTACAGAGCAAATGCATTCTTTTTCTGAAACACAAGGCTATTTCAGTGTGTTTGGTGGGTACCAGAAAGGCAAATTTGAAACCATGCCCCAACACTCTGCTTGTTACCTTTAGCAGTTATGGTGGCAAAAGAGAACTCTCTGCAGAGGAGCAGGAACAGGTCTTGACCCCAGGAAAGCCTCATTCTCCACATGGAGGACTCCAGGAGTGAAATGGGGATCTCTGAATCTACAAACAACCTTAAACCTCTGGCTCAAAAATATCTTCCATGTCATGCTTTGTCTACAGGAAAAACCATACCTATGCATTTTTCTTTACAATTGTAAATGTTTATAAAATTTTGGATGAATTGTAATTGTTTTGTATGCACTACTTCAGCAATGTTTGTGCTTTAATCTCTGTAAAATACTAGAGTGTATTTTCCAAAGTGAGTACACTCTGCAGAGACACAGCGATTCTGCTTCTGGAAGACAAAAGTGTTACTAACAGGACAGCCTATTTTTAGACAACCTGTGCAGTTTTAGGTTTTCTTTGTTATCTGGCTCTGAAAATAGAGAACTGTTAAAACGCATAGTACTGTTTCACAGTTTTCAGTAGAATTCAGTAGAATGCTGGGACATATGCAAAAAATATGTTAATTGTAATGTTTGCAGAACTGTGACTCTTATGAAACAGGATACTGAGTTTTCTCAAAAAGTCAGTCTTTCTCATTTCTGCCTGATGTTCTTGAGCATTCAGTACCTGGGGGTCTTGCAGGGTCTGACTGCATTGGCCTGCACACAGAGATCCTGTAGGACCCAGCCCCATTGCCTCTCCTGTAGATCATGTGCAGCAAGGCCCTTATGCTGGAGACACTGTGCTACCTATAGGCTTATTATGGGACTAAGATTTATATCTGTGTCTTCTATATATGTGTAGTGATTTAAGACCTGAAAAACCAGGTATCCAAAACCCTGTTTTCATGCTTTGGTTTTATATCTCAAGAAATACATACTACAGATGAGCAGAAGGAGGTGCCTTTAAATGCCCAATTGACATGATTAGTGATGCTAGATGAATAATTTATTTTTTTTTAGTGGCATTTCTGAGGTCAAAGGCAGAATTTAGTTGCCTGTCATGTACCTTGTCTGGTGTCATAATAACCTGCATTATAATTTTGAAATTGAAAACAAAGACATATTCTTACTGTGGCAGCACTGTTGTACAGGACTGCTGCAGGCAGTCTGTAGGGCTTCACCTTACTTTGTGGGAGTAATTTGATGAAAAGTTAAGACTAAGAGAGTCCATGCAGAGGTAAATATCTCTGGAGGACAAGTTATTCACCCTAAAAGGCTATCTGCAAGTTGTTTGCCTTTTGGACCAGCTGATCTGTCACCACTAACTATAGAAGGAGCATGAATCTATCTTAGATAAAGGTGCATAATTTCCAGACAGTTGAAAGCAAGAAGAAAATTGTTTTCAGGGAGCTTTTCTTATTGCCATCAGTAGAGAGAGTCTTTGTGACCTCTACATCAGCATATCAAACTTTTCTTATTTAAGGATTCCTTTAGGAAGTTTTTTCTCAGATCAAAAAGTATAGAGTCTTTTGCCAGGACTTGGAGATTAAGCCAGCACCCATCGTTAATGCTGTATATATATACATGGAAAAAGAAAGAAAAGGATCCTGCCATTGTATAAGATACTGAACTAGACCTGTTCAGCAGGTTTCTTAGAACTGCCCAGGTTTCGAGTTCCAGGCTAAGCTGGAAATAAACATTAATCTTGCCATTTACTCTCTAGGACTGACAAACAGGGAGTGAAGTTGATGTCTGCAAGCTGATACTAATGGTCTGATGACAGCTACTGGTCTGTGCTCTTGCCTGAAAAGACCTTTATACCACCATTCACAAACAAGAGAAAACACTTACATGTAAAAACATCCTGGGTATTGCAGAATAATTTAATCTATCTAACTTTCCCCTAGAAGGATATTTTATCTAATGTATAAACTGCAATTATTTCCTTGCAAATGAAATAAGCTCCTGAATCAAGGCTGTTAGAGCTTCTGAGCTCAGTTTTGCCGTCTTTGCCTTTGTTGTACTACTTTCTGCTTAAACATGGGAAAATATGTCCCTATAAACAGAATAAGAGCCTGGTATGAAGCAGTGCTCAAAAATTCCCAAGTCCTCACTTTGCTTTGAAATTACATGGAGCCTTAATGAAAACAGAAGTTGCTTTTTGGTTGGGCTCAGTCTCATATATACTTTTAGCAAGGATTAGGAGTGCAAACATGGACATCAGCTGAGACTGAGAGCACTCACTGCTTGCCAAGACTGAACCCTTCACTCCTGCCCAGCTGTACTGCTCATTTGCAGTTCAGGAAATGGCTTTTATTACTAACATTTTTATTTTGGGGGATGAGTTACCTAACAAACACTATTGGTTGGGGTTTTTTTTGGGAATGCAGTTAAATAGCTTGACTGATTATCGCAGGCCACTTTTTAAATAATGTACAGCTGCCCTCTGACAACAGTTGCCAGAAGACTCCTGGACCATGCCAAGGATCCTCAGCAGGAACAAAGCAACACAAGCTGCTGACTGCAGCACAAGCTGCTTTCTTCCAGCAAGCACAAAGCCTGGCATCCACTTACTCAACTTCTGACATAACCTGTATTCAAAATTATCTTCCTTACATGTATCTCAGCAGTCAATGCTGGCTGTTTTCTAAGGAAAGGAAAAGGCATTTGGTATAGCTTTCTTAAAAAATCAAATGCTATTCAAAAGGCCACATTTCCATGTATTAATAATTTCTAACATGCCTTTTAAGTTTTTCCTATTTTAATCACTAATGATAGTTTGTATGCCAATGTCTCCTGTTCTGAACTGAGCACTTAAGGTACCTCCAGAGAGAGCAAAAACTCTCTGAGCTAATACTCAGCAGACACAGAGGTATGGATAACTGTTCTTAAAACCACTACAAGAGACTGTAAAAAAACTAAATCAGTCAGTGAGATCATGCCAACGAAGAATAAAACTAAATTATCTACAGGAAACAGCAAATGCCTCAGCATCTTACCTTCTCGCATGCACCCAACCTCTCTTTTTCTAGGAGTTTCTTGGTCTCCCTTTCCCAGTAGGCCATCAGAGCTTCCCTGCTGAAAGTCCCTGTGGGTGTTTTCTCTGTCAGGCTCTTCTGCCGCTGTCCCACGGGAAGGTTACGGTCGGGCTCTATGTCCTCGAGCTCTCGCTCCAGCTCCTTCAGCTCCTCTTCAGTGAGAGAAGCGAGGAGCTCATCTTCATCGATATCTTCATATTTACTGAGCTCTCTTCTATACCCAAAGGTAGACATGGTCCTGCTTGGTCAGGCTGGTACAAAGCTAAAGTGACCAGGCATTCAAGAAGGCTGAAGCAAGCAAGCTGTGTCTCGTGTGGTCAGCAACTGTTTCCCTGCATAGCCAGAGGCACCCTTTTAAGAGTAATCATCGGGGGCTTACGACAATGCATGAAGGGATGAAAGCATGCTCCGTTTTAAGCATCAGACGTCAGCTAGACATCTGAACAGCAAGAATGTCCCAACACTAATGTTTGCAAGTCCCTTAAAGAGGGGGATTATTGACACACTGGCCATGGCCATATTTAGAGCAGGCAGCTAGTGGGAGAATATCAGCCTCGCAGACGGGGCGGGGGGGCGGCACCAAATAAAACCCCGGGCGCACTTACACTGGCATCGTGTCCAAACTGCAATGGGGAAAGAACAATGAAAATCCATTTAATCCTGAGCTGTCACAGGGGCTGGAAATAAAACACCCTTGCCGTTGTGCAGTGGACTTCCTCTCACTTTCAGGGTTTTCTAGTGGAATGCTGTTATCCCACCAAGGTGTTTGCAGGGATCGGCAGCCAAGGGGAGGAGGTCGGCGTGCCAGCAGCTGTGGGGAGCGCTGCTCCCACAGTGCCACATGCTGCCTGTCACAAATCACGACATTGAATTTTTTACTAATTCCCTTACTTTTTCTAGGACTTTCAGACTGAGAATCAGCTGGACATGTCCATTTGGAGCACCTGTGAGTTGTTGTTTTTTTTTCACACGGAGAATTGTACCCTGCTGGGAGGAAAGGACAGAGTCACCCAGAGATTTAAGGGTAACAAGCCCTGGGTGGGCAGGGGGTCTGTGCCTTCATCACTTCTGATGTGCCAAGCAACTGAAGGCCCCTAGTGGCTATTCTTTTAATGGCTGTGGCTCGCTGTCACCGGCTGATGTGCAGCTGGAGAGTGCCCTTTAATTCTTTATTCTAAATATATAGCTACATTATAGTTTCTGATAAGAGATGATATTCTCATATTATTTTTACTGACGGGCACCTTTCAGTAAGAAGAATTACAAAAAAGAAAGATTAAACTTTGTACTGTTTATTGCTTGTTTTTCTGATGTAGCTGTCTTTTGGGTTTTTTTCTTTTTTCTATTTAGCAGTGAATGATGGGGAACTAGCAACATTTTCTGAAACGTGCAGGCCAGCAATATCTGCCAACCTGTGTTATGAGAGAGGGGATGAGGAAGAGAGGGGAGAGGAAGAGAGAAGGTCTTGGTACATGGAATTAAGAACACATCTATAAGAACATATATCAGCCTTCTTATATGATAATACATAGTGTGTTTTAGACAGTCAAGCCAATATTTAATGGAAACATGTTTCCATTAAAGTGAATATAATGTTAATTTAAGTGAACATTATTTGGAGTATTGTTCTTGTCCAACATCATCTCTTTTTGGTCAGTATGGATTGGACACCTGAACTGATGTATGTTGTTTAGCTAAATTGCTCACTTAGTTTCATTATTATGCATGCAGCTTTAATTACAGTAGAGAGGGGAGATTGAGCATGATTTTCATAAAGATTTGATAAAGAAATTATATTTTTTCTTTGATCATTTGTCTATATGAACTTCATGCAGTTATCTTGATCAAGAAATAGTATGAAAGCTTATAACCTTAGTCTTTCCTAACCTACAAAATACATGAATAAAGCGGATATAAGAATATTGTACATCTTAATATAAAATAAATATTTGCATGTCATTTACATGGACAGAATCTTTGGATAAAATAAAAAGGAGGCAGATTCTTGGCTAATGGAGCTAAGAGTGTTACCTTTACCCTTACACCTTCATGGTATAAGGTCTCATGATGGGTCAAGTGCATACAGACAAGTCAGGGTCCCTGGGAGTACTGTTCACTCTCTCAGCTCCACTTGCAGAATGAAGGCTGGGCCAAATTCTGAAAAATGTAAAAGACTAGAAAAATTTATTTCTTTTTTCTGGTTTTTTAATTTTAACTTGACATCACTAATGTTTTTTGGTAGAGCTGACATAGGCATTAATTATCTGTATATAACTGCACTCCAAGCAATTTTATTTCTTTAGTATGTCTAGGACAATGGTTCACATTGTTATCACTGGAGTTAGCCAGAGAAGCAGCACAATGAAGTTATCCTTCTTGAGTGCATTTTTGCTGACAACATTTTGTTGCAAACATTTTTTGCTGGAGTTTGAAAATGTGAACCGGACAGATTTTCTGTTGGAAAATGCTGATTGAAATGGAATCGCTTTTAGAAATATGCTATATTGGATTAGTACAATATTGATATGTACAACATTAAAAGCAAAAAAAATGCTGTTAAAAATTAAATTTATTCAAATATACTGTTTCCCAGAAAAATCTCAGCTTTCTGCTTTTCCTTTTTTTTTAGGTACAACAAAATTTGTAAGTCTTTCAGATTTCCCAGCTGAGAGTCCATTATACAAAGTACAGACATATAGATACCTGAATTGTCTATTCAAAATTTTCTATGTATAAACCAAATTTTCCAAACTCAAAGAAACTTCAGAAGGCAGCGTGTATTCTTCACTTCTAAAGTAATATTCCAAAGGAAGATTAAATAACATGAATATTACATTCAATGCTACTCCTTACTGAGGCCTGATACAACACTGGGCCAGTGGTGATGTTTTTCTGCACAAAATGCCAATGATGTCCATTCTAGCCATGAGATAAGATAATTTAAAGATGTTACTAAAGATGGACAGGGTACTTTCTCGTACATTTCTCTCCTGAAGCAGGGGGAAAATTAGCAATCAGGTGAGGTTATGAGAGGTTTGTGTCCCTTCTTGATCCTATATGACACTAGTGATATTTTAGGACCCATTCTTTACAGGGAAAGAGACAAAGGTGAAGAGCCACAAACACTTTCTAGGACAATTTTAATAAAATTAATAATGCGGTAGCACATGGCAAATTACATACAGAGAAAAAAAAAAACTAAAACTGTAAAGACAAGTACTCACAGGTCAGAAAATGTAGGAATACTATTTGTTGTTGCCTGCTGATGAGCACTGAAACACAGTCCTTAATTTCATAGTTCTGTAATCACATACTTTGATCCTAAACACACGAGTACTCAGACCCTTTACTCTTTTGCATTGCATAGGAAAGATCACACACATTTAATAACCTTTCAGCATTTTATTTTGTCCCTCTTCTTCAGCATAGGAAAGCTATCAATGATTTTAGTTGTCCAGGGGCCTTTTCAGAGGACATTAAGATGCGCTACTACTTTTTCAAGGAAGAGGAAGAGAGGTACAGAAACCTTAAGACTGAAAGTACCCACTGATTTGGAATTTTGGATTCCGTTTCTGGCAGTATTTGGCATTATGCAAGCATTTCAGCTGATCAGGGTTCAGTTCCTCTGGGCATCAACAATGGCTAAAGCTTCCCACCCTTACAACATTTCAGATCATAGGTTCCAACTTCCAAGAGGAACTCAGAGCAAAGACAGGAGTGATTATGTTTTCCTGTTATTAGCATTCTTATCTGAAACATTTTGTTCCTGTTTCATAGTCTCCTTTCTCAGGCACTACACATATTCTAATTTCTGAAATAAACCAAGCAAAAAACCCAGCAGCTGTTCTATCTCCCCAGCTATGTTCTCAATCACACCATTATAAACAGTTTAGGAAGAGTCCATTGTGTGCTAGTGAGGTGGCAGAGTGAACTTCCTTCCATCACAGAGGGCAGTGAGCAGAGCATGAACCATATGTAGTACAGGATGGCAGATTTATAGTGGTTACACTGACTGCTGTTTAGAATGAATCCTTCTAATTCGGAAAATTTTTTTAATTGAAGGGGTTGTCAAGTATTGTAACAGGTGGTCTAAGGAAGTTGTTGAGCCACCATCCCTGCACATATTAAAAAGATGTATAGATGTGGCACCCAGGAACATAGTTTAGTTGTGGTTTTAGCAGTGTTAGGTTAACATTTGAACTTGATTACCTAAAAGATCATTGTGATGATTTTATTAAGTGCTTTGGCAACTCCTAACAGAAAACCCAAACTCACCTCCCTAATTCCCTGCGGAAATCCTGTACGCAGGGAATTACCATTTCACCAATAGGCCATGAAAACTCATCTCTTATTCGACAGAATTATTGAAAGGTTTGTACACTTCAGAACCCAGGCTGAGAGAAACAAGAACTGGAAGCATCCATTTTATAGGAGGAGGATTTACTCTGTCATTGTAGATCTCAGCACCCAGGGTTCCTGGCTTTCAGTAGCTAGATTTCAGACAAGACTTTCAATCTTTCCTAAGCTGGTGGAAAGATTATTTATTTTCTTGGTTTTACAAGAGGAAACCCTTCTAAATGTCCTTTTTGCCTTTCTAAGCAATTAGCCATTTCAATCAGCAACCTAGGGAACTCTGTTCTCACATTTCTACACTTGGGGCTCATTGGCTCAATTGCTTAAAGGCCACAAGCAACATGTGGCAGGTGGTGTTCACCCCTCAGCAGGACAAAGCCCACAGTTAAATGTATATTTCCACTCAGATGAGTGCAGAGAAAACTACAGGCAGGCAGAGAAAGGGCTGTACAACCTTGTCCTCAGGCGCAGGACAGTGGCTATTTCAGTCCGGCTCCTGAGGACAGCCTGTCAGACAGATGCGTTGGCTCGTACTGAGCTCAGTCCCACACTGCAGGAACAGCTCCAATTGCCATAGAGCACATTAAAAACAATGCACCACAGCACGCTGGGCTTTCCCCACGTCTCCTGCTGCCCATCTGCAGTGCTGCTTGTTCCTGCATCCCACCACCAGTTTTGCAACCCTCATTCCTCAACCAACTCCTTCCCTCATGCTGTCCACTCAAGCAGACCCCAAGGCACCAGCCCCTGAGTTCTCTCTTCATGCCTTATTGCTGCTGTGCTTTCTCCAGCCCTGGTCCTGCAGGCCCCCCTTTCCTGCTTTCCCTGCAAGCCCCTCACTGTCCTCAGCCAACTCCACAGCCTGTTTGCTGACCTCTCCTTCCTACTCCTCCTTGCACATCTCCTCTGTCCTGCCCTCACATTCCTCACTGCCTGCTCTCCCCCTCCCACTATACCAATATATATATATATATGTCTCAGTTTCTGTATGCTGCATGTACAGGCCCAGGTTGAATGCAGAATTCAAACCATCCTGGAGAGACACAGGGTCAAGCACCCTGGCAAGTACACAAGACCACGAGGCAGACTGATGGGACAAGCTGCAGCTCTTTCCCTCGGGGACTCGCATAACTTGTGAAAATCGTGCGCACGGTAGTGTGCCTGAAAAGGATGTGTCATCACCTACATTTAACAGTGCTATCAGCAGAGCAAATGGGATGAAGCATGGACTGAAGACATTTGAAGAAACAATTTTTCAGCTGCTTTTCTCAATGCCAGATGATTCTGTTGTTCACTCCATCTCTCCGGGTGATGCTGTAAACAGAGAGTGATACAGAAGAAAAAGATGTTTTCTGTCATCCATGCTGGGGGAACACAAAGTGGGGTAAGTGCAAAGAGGACCCTGATTCAAAATCTGTCTTTGCTTGGGAATAAGATTAAGCGTTCTAGCTCAAAGACAGTTTTTTTCCCACAGCTCCCTGCAACACACCCTAGGCTACCAGGAGGGCAGATTCCAGAACCAGCCTGTAGTTTAACAACTCGGACCATCACAAATGGCAGTCAGCTTTCACTCAAAAACACATGAATGTGGGCTGCCTTATTGCTCAGATCAGTTTTGAAAACAGCTTTCTCAACAGTTGCTGGGGACATAAATATGCACCATAAACCAACAAGCCACAGGGCAACCACTACTCTAATGTATTTCAATGGTGGGGGTGTTTGTGTTGCCTTACTTCGCAAGAGAGAAGAGTAAGAGGGAGTGAAGAAGTGTATGGGCTCTGATAGTGCTGCTGATGGGAAGACAGTACAGATGCATCCTGGAAGGGGAGTCAAGAGATCAACCAGACTGCAGGGAAGGACTGGGGGGAAAAATTCATCTGAGTGCAAATAAGAACATTTCTGAACTAACAAAATTCTCAACCTTTAATTAAAAGAAAGAAAACTCACTGCTCACATTGCACAGGCACCTTTGTGCATGGACCCCAGAGGTCTATTTTATTATACAGAGAGGATGTTGCTGGGTGCCAAAGGTGCAACAGATTCGGGGTTTATTGCTCCTTTTGTGTACCTGAATCACACTAAATTAAGGAAGACCAGGGGGAAAAATAAATCTTATTGAATAAATGTCATTCCCATTCCCAGTCTTCTTTCCTTACTACACAGCCAACACTTTTTAATCATTTCTTGTCAGTACAATGTTATGTTCTGTAATAAAAGCGTGAGATGAATCTGCTTATCTTTGACAGCACAAACTATTCCTGCCAGGATTTTGCCCACAGCAAGTGCTTCTTCAATCTCTGCAGACTGGCCATTTCCTCATTTCTGCCACCAAAGAGATAAAACTGCTTTGTACGCAAGGATGGTCTTAATGCTTTTGCTTTCATATAGCTGCTCTTATTCCTCAGGAAGAATCTCAGCCTGCTTTACAAACATTGCCAACAGATTTACAAACTATATATAGAAATCATTTCACTTGCTATTGATGTACAGACATAGGGTGAGCACAGCAGCTGTTTGGAATTACATGGCAATATTGCTCAACAGGTTTGGAAAGGAAGTAGAGGCCACTGTATTGCAAAGAAAGTAACAGAGGAACTGCTGTATGCACAAAAAATGTGGGGTTTGGAAGGGTAATTTCAGTGCGATGCAGTTAGCCAACCACTCTTTAAAAAATGAAGCATAATAAAATAGGTAAAATCCACCAATATAAGAACTTTATTA
The DNA here is from genome assembly GCA_013400315.1 of Bombycilla garrulus. Classification (NCBI taxonomy): domain Eukaryota; kingdom Metazoa; phylum Chordata; class Aves; order Passeriformes; family Bombycillidae; genus Bombycilla; species Bombycilla garrulus. The sequence goes on from VXBU01004136.1 coordinate 100,142, forward strand.
TTTGTGCTGGTATTTGCAAATACACTGTAATATGCCTGTCCATATCAGGTAGTTATTAAATTACAAGTTATTATAAAAAGGATTATAAAAGTGATTATAAAAATACCTGAGTTCCAGACAAGAATCCCATGTAACTTAGCCAAACCTACAGTCTGTCATTCAGTTAAAAAAAATCGCTTTATACAAAGAGAGCAAAACAGGTACATACTTTACTATATTTAGCATTTCCTTTGTTACTTTTTTTTAATCAGTGTGTATTTATGAAGATCTTTTTTTTAAAAAGGAGATGCCAGCCATATAAACAAGTTATATACTTCATAGGGAATTAAGTACCAGCAGCAGTACTAATCAGGTAAATTCTCTACTGTCTTTAATTACATTGGGGGTTTGTCTTGGTTTTCTTTTTTGTTAGTCCCTATCAATGATAACAAGAGTTCTGGGAATATCTACCATGCACAGCATATGTGGACAAATGGCAACAGGTCTGCCCAATTAGATTTAGAGATCTCTACTGAAAATTCAAATTTTGAAAATTAAATGTAGATACATTGTATATGTCACCAGAGCTACACTGTTATATCATTCTTATGACTATTAACCATTCACTATTTTTTTTTTGTAGCCCTTCAGGAGAGCCCCAGCTCCCTCAGCCATTCCTCTACGACTTATGTTCCAGTCCCTGGAAGTGATGGAAAAACAAAAGAGATAAGACCTGTTTTACAGAGATAAGTCATCACAAATTTATGTCCATGCAAGCCATAGCCAAACCACGAATATTTTAATAGGTTTTTTTTTCTGCCCCAAGTAAGGGTCACAAAAAAATCCCTTTACCTTACCCCAAGGTAGACACAAAAGAGCCTGTGACTTCGTGACTGTGTTTTTCCATGTGTGACTCCTGTACTGATGGCAGGAGTCTGAGAAAGGGCAGATCAGGCACTTGGAGCCCATGCCAGAACACAGACTGCTGCAGTAAAATTGCTGCTCACCTCCTACCTCGCCTTGATACCCAGAACAAGCTCTGCCATGCCAGCTCCCAAAATTAGATGGGAGCCAGTGCATGGAGTTTTAGAGATGACCCACACACAACATTGTGGTTTCTACGGGGAATAACTGGTCATATACAGGACTCATGGCTGTGGTTTGCTCCCTCCTTCACTGAGCCCTGAAAACATTCTCAGCTACGAAGTCCATCCCACTGGTGCTGAGAAGGCTAAAGGCTGATGTAACCACTGCTGAATGTCAGGCTCCTTGGAGAGCTCACAGCCTGGTGCAGCTGCTTGTGTCAGATTTTATGAGAAACAGAAAACAAATTATACCTCTGATTTCAAATACTGTCCCCAAATCGATAGGAGTCCCAATCCTAGAGCATGCCTGAATCAGTGCCAGGGCATTTAATTTCTTGTAGACAACATCGCCCGGGGGTGGGCATGCCATGGAATTGGGTTGCGGTGGAACAGCCTGTGAGACACACCCAAATAGTCGAGAAAATTAAATCCTAGTGTTGCAAGGGTTCAATCACAGTCCAAGTAGGGAAAATAAAATTCTTTTTTCCTATCAATTTATTCTTGCAGCTGGGGATGATGCTTTTGTGTCTTTTTACACAACCACCAACTCTGGTCCAGTTACATTTCCTGCTTCTACTTCCACATAATCAAGTCCATAGAAGTAGCATCAAACGGTCTGGCTGCAAAATATGGGAGTCAAAAGAGTTGTGTTCAATTCCTAGCTGTGCCATAAACCTGACCTGGGGAAAACAGCTCCCTTTCCATGACCATCTCACCTCATATTCCATTTAAAATAAAGTTTTGCTTCTCCCTCCATTCAGTTCAGAGATGCCTTGAAAATATGAAAGACATTTTCTCATAATGCTGTACTTGCTTTAGTGTTGAGGGGGGTGGGAGGAGAGGGAAGTGAGGGTGGGCTGAAGTCTTCAATAAATAAACAGCTTCAATGGTGAAGGACAGAAAAGCTTTAAACCTGTATCAGTCCACCTCCTATAACAGGCAACCAAACAAAATAAGGGCCTCGCTGTACTGTTTAAAAGATAAACACAACCAATACTATGTCTTTTTAGCTTACCTAATGATATTGAAAGCACTAGTTCATGGTATTTTAAACTCTTGGGGCAATGCTCAGTGCTACATTTGAATGCTTTGATGCTGCAGGCAACTAACTACTGCCTGATGCTTGTATGAAGTCCTAAATATAAACCTTTGCCTGTGAACTAAAATTACTAATGGAATTTGGCTCTAGGCATAGAAAGGGTTTAAAATCTCCTGTCTAAAGCCTTATTGATCATGTTTCCTTTGCTGGTTGCAGTATACTGTATCAGATATGTGACTACCCAGATTCTTGTGTTGTGGGTACTGCATTAATTAAAATTACCACAATTTAAGATTTATTATGATTAGGCCCATATTTCTGATTAAGAATTCCCACAAAGAAATATCAGTTTATGGTTAGGAAGCATATGTGTATTTACCCTGTTATGCCCAGCAGGTACTGGCCAGTGGAGCATTGACTTGCAGTCAGCCGTGTTGGGTTCATTGGGCACTCTGTGCTCAGGCCATACCTGAAGACCAGTCACCTGGGGCATCCTTCTGTCAGGGGCCTGGCCCAGATGCCTAGAAATTTTTCACAAGTGACTCAATTATTATTTTTCATCCTGGTCAACATTTCTGGAAAAAAACCGCCAGAAGTTATGTCTCAAAAAGCTACATGAATAGTAGCCCTACTGAGAGCAGAAGGAGGAATTAAGCCTTCTGTTAAACTTTCTTCATGTCCCAGACCAGTAATTTTCACTTTTTCCATTTGCTCCAGTGAATCTATCATGAAGAAGGACAGACACGCAAAGGACCAATATAGCTGCCTTTGCAAGTGGAATTTTTATCTCTGACTCAGGAGTTAGGTTTTATATGACAATGACATTCCACAAATAAGGAGAAATTCTGAAGAACATGGAGAGCCAGTTTAGGGTGCAGGGCAGAACTGGAGCTGAGCTTTGATATGTGTGAACATGTGTGTGTGATAACCAGCATATCTCTCAACAGGATGCCCAGAGTTGTTGTGGCTGCCCCAACCCTGGAAAAGCTCAAGGCCAAGCTGGAGATGACTTTGAGAAACTCGCTCCAAGGGAAAGTGTCCCCACCCATGGTAGGGGGGGTGGAACTACATGATCTTTAAGGTCCCTTCCAACACAACCATTTGGTAATTGTGAGTTTAGCTAAATGGATTATGTTCTATGTAATCCTGACATCTACCAATTGAAAAATTTTCTTAGTTGGGAGGGTTTGTAATTTTTTCCTTTCCTCTAGATGGAAGGGATGGTAGAAAAACAAAGGGAATAACTGCAATCAATCTTTAATTAAATATCTTTAAATTTATTCTGTTGGATTTTTTTCTCTAAATGTGCAGAAATATACTGTGCAGTGCATAATAGCATGGCTGAGGATGAGTCTGTTCAAGAATCAATCTGCCAAAACTCTGAAGGAACCAAAATTAAAGTTACATTATTTCTTAACCAAGGGGATATGCTGCTTGATTTCCTGGTTTGTTTGCCCATCAAAATCTACTCGTTGTTTAAAAGAGCCTATCTAAAGTCCCTTAAATTATGCCAAGCCTTGAAACATGCACACACAGAAGTTGTACCTGGGAGCAAACACTGGGCAAAAATACCTAAAAAATAATCATTTAGATGTCTGAAGAATTGTATATAGGATCATGATCTTAAATGTACAAAGTATGCTACAACACTTTGGATTAATGTGATCTGATAAGCAATTAAAATTTCCTATAAAAATCATAACATTATTAACTAGAAGTTAGATCTTTATCCAGTCTGCGGTACCTCTCTTCATTCTTCCTGTGTTTCTATAAAAAACTGAATTCTTGTGTTTAGAGGCACATAACCCATGTAATCTATAAAAACAAAAGCCACTTTTCCAGCTAAATGTCTCAATCACAGAACAGCAATAAACTCACAGAACTGGAACAGAGAACATATCAAGTCATAATTTCAAAATCTGTGCAGAGGAATGCCAAAGAACACATTTTAAAGCAATTACAGAAGATAATTTAAACAAAGGCCTAGCAATGGCCTTCAACAGTCAAATTGATACCTAGGTAGGTTACTTTAAAAGCCATCTTCTTCCATGTTGAACCTTTGTGAACCCTCAATGTATGCAAACAGACCTGGAGGCAAAATGAAAAAAAGTTTCTGCAATCTGTGGCACTGTTTTGTTCAACAGAAATATTTCTTTGGAAACACATCTGTTTAGGAAAGGAACAGAAATTCCAGAATCCTGCCTCATGATTTCTTAACATTTCCTTTCTAAATCTCTAATATAATAATGTAAATATAAAACCACATCACCACTGTATGTATATCATCTTCTCTACCTCAGAGAGGAAAAGGAGAAATGGCTACTTTTTTTTAGAGTGTTTTTAAAAAAGGATTTTGACAGTATGTTAATCTTAACTCAAGACCACAAACCAGAATGTTGAAACCTGGCTAATGAAAAGAGCAAAGTGAAGAGAAGCAAGGAAGGCATGTATTTACTGGTTTACCCTTTATTGAAGAAGTAGTCCAGCCGGGAATAGGCTCGTGCTCTGGAGCCAACCACACAAAAGAATTTCCAAAGATACCCTGACACGTGAAGTCCAAACATACCTCCACATTATATCCATGACTGAGCAACAGCCTCAGCATCATGTCACCAAATGCACTGGGGAAATGCATATCATTAAGCAACAAAATCAGCAGTTGACATCTGCTCCATAAGACAGGAGTAGCTTTACAATTCCATGGCTGTCAGCTCTCACTGCCACGAGAATACAGTTTAAAGGATCCCAGTTTGGATTTGATCCTGCTCTGAGCAATATTTTGGTCAAAGAATCTCATTGTTAGAAACAGCACAACAAAGTGCAGTCTCCCTTCTGTCATCACAAGTATTTGAAGTTATGTGTTCAGCCAAGACAGTGTTGACATCCAAATGATTTTCAATGACAAGCTCTAGACACTGGTTCTGGCCATCTACTGCAGAGTGACCAGTGCTTGATCCACTTTCCTGGATTAAAGTTTGGGATGTGGCTGCAATGAGATACTTCCTGCCCCTAAAAACCAGTGAAACAAAACCAGGCAGGTGTAACTTCCTTGCAGGAAGAAAATAACCCTCATCCATCTATGTCCTTAGTTATCACATAGACCTTTTACAAAAGATCAAAACACAGAAACACCAGTTTTGAGCACTGTCAAATGAGATGTGTTTGTTTCAGTGGTTTTCACTTTATTCTAAGGAGTATATTTTGCATTCTGATTTCTTTATGCTAAAAATAAAAGTTATTTAAATCTAATCTAACACAGGTACTTCTGAAATAGAAATGCACAAGAATACACATTTGCAAGTTTACTACAGCCATCTGGGATGTAACTTTGTGCCACACTATTTCTTAGAGAAAAAATCCAAGCTCATACTCACAGGTAATGTCCCTCACAAGCCATTTGTGTACAGGAAGCAGTCCTGCCTCACCAGGCACATTGCTACTTCCTCCATATTTCAGAATCAGAACTATGCAGTCCACACTATGTCCTCCAGCCCCTTGAAACAATACTGATTCACCATCATCTGCTAAGGCCTTGACCTCTCCACCTCAAAGGAGGATACAGAACTTATATTTATGTCCACAGTGATTTACAGACCACCATAAAAACAAACCCAGAGTACTTTCCTCCTTATTTTCAGATATATTTAAGTTACAAGTTTACTAAAGCACAAAATATTTTTTGTGTCAAACATAGAATTCAAAAGCAAAATAAGAGGCATATAGACACAAGTTCAGGTGCTCACCTGAGCGGGCTATGCTTTGACTGTAAGCATTACAAATGAGGACTTTCAAACCAGCATATTTCAAAGATACTTCATTAATTAATACCAATCTAATTCCATATGTGGAAGAAAAGACGGGAGGGAGGGAGGGAGAGTGGAGTAAAGAGAAACACAGCAGGGCAAGAAGGGCACATACAGCAATCTCTCCTTGACTGAAATAGATTGCTTTCAACACTGCCACTCCTCTCACACACATTACACAAACATGTAAGCATCACTCCAGCCCAGCAGGAACCCTCACCTATGCTTCCATTCCTTCTAGCTCATTTCCTCTTTCTTTGCTGAAAGACCTCAGCAGTCAGACAAGATGAATGCCAGTGCAGAGGTGTATTTCTCTTTTCCTGACTACATATAATTATGATTAAGATGCTCCACCATATCACAGAAACCACATTTAGCTATAAGCCCTAAAAGTGTTACTCAATATTTGTCCTTAATGTTCACATTTCCACCATTCTTCAGAATGTCAACAATGTCTTTGCATCTCTGTTTTGCAGCTTCTTGCATTGCTGACCAATGTTTTACACACATCTTATAAGTTTTCCAAGCTTTTCTAAGCTCTAGAAAAGCTTTTCCTCATGTTTTTACTTGAGGAAATTAGAAAGACTTACAGTCCTAGAAATCTGGGAATTCAATATATGGCAAATAAACAGTGACCTCATCTGCTTGGGAAATCAAGGTACTCAAATACAAGCTCAAAACTGTCTCAGTTTTAAAATTAAAAAGAGTAATTAAATAATGAGCACCATCTATTAAGTGTTAAACATCTGATCTTCTATTTCACTTAAACTAGGACTGAAATGTATGATGCACAACAATATCCACATCACATTTTCAGTGCTAAGTGACAGTAAAGCATAAAAAGCATCACATAAACAATACATTGATTACAGATCTCACTTTCAGGAGTTTGTACAGAGAAATATTTAGGAAACTAAACTGTTATTATAAGGGGAAAGATCTTTTTCATCAACTCTAGTTAACTCTTTGCAGGATTAATTAAAAGTAATGGCTGAATATAGCTAAAGTTTCACAGACTTACAATTATTGAAAAGAACTGAAAGTACGACATTTCCAAAGAACACGTTATAAATGCCTCAGGGCCTTAAAATGATAATACAGTATTTGCATCTGATTAAAATTATTAAAAAATCAGGCAAATTAATATTTCAATACTGATAATTGCATTATATATTTTATTTTCTTATATTAAATTCAAAAACTTATTCTCTTCAGAATCATGAAGATATTTTGATATTTAACAGAAATTGGAAGCTAATATAGCTAAATTACTCATGTATAGTAAAACTCATTTAAGTCTACCAATAGTATAAAATCTTCCTAAGGGATTATCTTTCCTTAGAGTGGGATATTACAGAGCAGTTGAAACCTGTTTTCAGCACAAAAGGGGAGGGAAATGAGATGAGAGGTTTTTCAAATACCTGCCTACTCCTCAAGAAGCTATCTGATAAAACCAAAAATCTCCACTAAGGTCCAGATCTCTAGAAAAAAGTACATTCCAGTTAAAATAATGGACTATTCTCATGTTGTACCTGTACCATAAGATGGCCCAATAGAACCAGACTGGTAAAGGTAGCACCTGACTGTACAGAGAAGGCACCTTGAGTAAAAAAATTGGTCCCCTTTTCTTAGAAGCAGTTCAGCCTTCACCTCAAACTTAAGGAGCATCTTAAAGATCATCTCAATGATCACCTGAAGCTGATGAGTGCTGAACACAATGCTGGGTGTTCACCAGGTGTTGGGCATTTACTTTCATCTAAAAAAATGACCAGCAGCTAAACCATGCAAGCCAGCAGGAGAGCTGGGGTGAGTATTGAACAGAGAAGTATTGCCAGTCATGTTGCTTAAACCCAGAGAGAGAAGTTACCAATAAGAAGTGGAGTTTCTCCTTGTAATTTATGGTATTGGGATAAACACCCTTTTCCAGGATCATCTGCACATTTTCCACAAAGTCAGTTTTTGCTGCCAAAGTTAATGTTGTTTTCCATCCCATGTTTTGTATTCCCGTGTTGATTCATAAGATGCTAGAGGTCAAAAAATGAAAAAATATTAAGAAGAAATAAAGCACAAGGCTGTTAACACATACATATATGTCAGAAATCCTTAAATGCTAGGTTTTTATGAAAAGTATACATAATTACTTAAACCTAACCAAGTACTGCCAAACACACTAAATACTGAATAGTAATTTTTGCTTTGTGTGTAAGTTTCTGAACAAAATGTTAAAAATGGTCCAGCTCATTTGCTGATGGAAATTGATGCAACTTTTCCAAAACCAGAAAATTTGCCTGAACATTTAAACAACATAAGCAAGATACTCAATGGAGGACTTGGTCATACTTCTCTTAGTTAACACTTCTAGCCTCTCAGCATCTTTATTGCTCTATGTTTCTTTGCTGCTCCCCTTATCTTATGGGATATTTTAACCTTTCTTGAAATCTAAAGTGACTTCAAATACTTGTGGAATTGGCCGAACTGCAACACTGTGCAGTAGAAACCACTCTCTTTGATCAGTTTCCTTCAAAACATATGTCAGGTTCACAAGTTCTTGAAGCCCAAATACTTGACCTTAGAAACTTGAACAGATAAACGTAATGCAGTTGAAAAAATAATCTGCCAAAAGCTCAGCTTTTCAAAGACACTATTTTATTTTAGGGTTTTGGGGTTTTTTGTTGTTATTTTTTGAGGGTTTGTTGTTGTCTGTTTGTTTGTGTTTTGTTTGTGGGGATTGTTTGTTGGTTTTTTGGGGGTTTTTTTATTTGTTTGGTTTCGTTTGGTTTTTTCTGATTTTTGTTTTTCCCCCAGGACACCTTGCCTCAGGGATGTTACAATTTTCATATTGTTCTCACTAAGTGATACAATAAAATGGTCTCATTTCATTAATTCTTTTACTAGTCCTTAATATATTAAAGCCCCCACCAAAACAAACCACAAACAGTCACAATTTTTTTTTTTATCTTTATACTGCCAAAGCAAAGTCTACTAAAGAAGAAAAAGGACTTTGGATTCTCTGCATTACTTCTGCAGTTACATGAGTTCTGCATTCACATGAGTTTGGTACACAAGGTCAGGCGATGGTCAATCCATGCCAGCTATTATTTTCAAGGTGCGAGAGTCACTGAAATGCTCAGTGGATTAGTAACAGAGCATGTCAAACCTTTTAACTATAGTCATCAACTTAAATTCAGTCTGCTTGTATCACCAACTGTAACTGTGGCTTACATTCACTATGCTTTTTCCTCATGATATCACATCAATGAACCAGCTTACCAGTAAGTTCTCATTATATCTGGAAGGTCAGGAATGTTGCTCTTTACGACATCTTCTAGGTTTTTGAACTGTAAAATGAAGTCTTTATATGTTGCAAAACACACAGAAAGAAAAAAGCTTTAAGTTAACATATGCTCTACCTACCTAGCTTTTTCCAAATGAACTTTGAGTTTTGATAGTTTCTTTGTTTGATTTGATCTTAGAGGTGTTAAGCCTGTTTTGCCCTGTTGGATCTTTTTTTTTTTTTAAATAACTACTCCCACAGTCATGTGCTCTACTACACTGAACACTTATCCTCAAAATGTTGAACAAATATTATACAATTATACTGAGTCCCTGCTGTATGTTTGTCAAAGAAAGATCATGGTTCTAGTCATCACTGGAAACGCTATTTGGAAGAAATCTTCTGAAACTTCTTTTCAAGGGGAAGTATTAATCAACTTTCTCTTCAGACTAGTTTCTGCATTGCTCTTGTAGCAGTAAGTCACTCGAAGTACCATAGCCAATGTTATAATCCCATCCACAAACACCTTACTACTCAGTATATTATGATAAAGCTTGCAAACAAAAATTAAATTAGTAAGGGCTTGTATTCAGATTGACTCAGAAACTAAAGGTTTCTCAGATTCAGATTCTTACCATAATACATTTTCTCACCTATTTCAATGTGTACTGGAATCATGGTCTGGGTTTTTAACTGCAAGGAAAGAAATCTGAAGGAAGATCTTAAAAAAAAATCTCTATTTCAATCCCATTTTTTCTGACAGAGAAAACGTACAACTTGTGCCTTGAGTGCCATCTCTAAACACAAAGAAAAGGAGTCCAAGAATAATAAAAGAATATTCATGCACACATTTTCATTTGGGGCTTAGAAAAACAGACCTTTATGTTGTACATAAAGGACAAGCTTTTCTGAAGGTTCTCTGTCTTTTCCTATTATGTCCACAGTCAAGGTTTCAGCACAACAGGCCAAAAGAAGATTTAACACATGAGTTAGACTGATGAACTGCTCATAACAATGTGGACACATGCACTACTCTCCGTCATCTCTTGTGGGCAATGCACTCCATTGACAGGCAGGAGAATTCTGAGGCAAGACTCTTTTAAGCATTTTTCCTCTCATTTTCACTAGCACAACTCAAATTCTGATGGCAGCTTAAAGCTTCCATCATTTAACTCAAAAATACATTCTTGTTATGAACACTCACAAACCTTTCAGAGAGCAAAGATAAAATCTCTCCTGGACTAGCAGTTTCAGAAGTATACACCAATGAACACAACTACAATCTCAGCCTGCCATCAACTAAAACGAAAGTACATTTTAGAGTACATTAACATCTTGTTGGCAGCTAAGGGGTGCTCCTAATTCAAACAGTTACAAAAGATAACTTATTAAGGAAAAAAAATGTAACATTCATAATCTCATTTCCTCCACAACTGCTTTAAGACAAAAGTTACCTTCCCTTTTTTTCACATCTTTCATTTTGAAAGCCCTCCATTTGAAGACTTCATGCCATTAAAATGATAAAACCCTTTTTTTTTAAATGAATCAAGATCACCCTATTGGATCCACACGGATGGACCCCCATGCCTTGCCAGCCTTACTGAAATTGCTGTCCTTAAGAGAGTTGAGAATTATTATATTCCAGTCCATTATATTGTATTTACCCCAGAGGCTGAACCAAAAGGGCTCCTGAAGATTTACATAGGCCTTAGAACAGACCCTCACACTGCAAACTCTCTGGAAAAAAGTCAGTTTAGTGCATTAAAAAATCTTTTTAACAATGTTCACATGTGATCTACTCCTGCCAGATGATCAATATGCTCCCAACATCAGTGCTTCCAGGAAGAGTTAAGAACACTAAGCAGGTAGGTTTTTTTTTAGTAACGAAATCCTTTTATTTGCATGTAGTTTCTTTCTACTACTCCTTTCTCTCCAGAAGATCAGAGGAATAAACCACTTTAGAGGTCACCAGAGAAACTTTTCTCTGGTTATGCAGTTTCCATACCCAAAAAGTAATATACTCCCCTTGACTGATTTCACCACAAGCACCACAAAGCTCTTGAACACGCACTTAACCAGAAAGGTCTCAGATGAAGAGTGTTTCAGAACTGCCGTGTGTACTATTTTCAAATTATCTTATCATATATGGTAAAATGAGGAAGTTGGTGAGGTAGGAAGTGACTGTGCCAGGTAGGGTAAGTATAATGCAAAGAGCTGCCCACAGCACAAGCACTGGACAAACTGCCAAGGCTCTACAGGCACTTGGAGAGCCTGATCTGCTGTATCACTGCTGGTAACACACTGTGCTGAGGGGACAAGGTCTGACCAAAGCACGGATGTTCCCTAAGGATCACAGACAGGGGAGCACAACAGCATGGCTGATACACTGAGCAGCAGCAGAAACATCGCTGCTACATTAGGTGATGTGGCAAGGAAAAGGCTAAAAAGCTCAGCAGGAAAATCTTCTTCCATTCAACGTTGGCAGTTTCTCGATTGCATGACCCACAGACTAGATCACTGGAAACAATTGCAAACGCTTACTCTAAATGAGTTTTAGTTAATATGAGAAAGAATATTTTCCTTAAAAAGCATTTTGAGTAGCCTGATATTTTTATGGTATTTTTTATATTCATACCTGAAAAACTAGGTATTACTTCTTGATGTTTTACTTAGAAAAAGTTTTTCTCTCTAAATTACTGGTCTTTTACTAGAAAAAATATTAACTACTTGCTAATCATGGAAGTTGCATATTTCCTTGGAAAGAAGTGTATCAAGCATTTATTGCTTTTAAACACATAAAGTTATGTGAGAGTTAATGTTATTCTAATTTCTTATCCTTAAAATCGACTAGACAATCTTAGCTTTACTCTAAAAATAGAAGGCCCTTAGGCATGCAGAGGTTATTCATAGCAAAAAAAAAATAAATACTAGCAATCTAAATTTAGACTCAGTCTCTTAAGTTTTTAAACTATTCCTCTGTTAGTCTAATTGGCGAGCATACCACAGTCTCACCATTTCAAACCATTATGTTACCAGTGTTACTCTGGGGCCTGTGTTTGGAACAGCCAGGAATGGTGCCCTGAAAGCTGAGGTGTCCTGTGATACTTCTAAAATTAAATACACAGTTGCTAGATAAATTAAGGTCTGACCTTGTACAACTGTAACATAAGCAGACTGGACCCTCAGGAAAGTATTACACATGACTTCTCTAAAATCTCATCAAATGTAACACGAGGTCTGGGATATAAGATTATCTGCGCCCCCATTGGTTAAACATCTCCCATTAAGAAAATTAATTATTTGCTAATTATTGTCAAGCACTACATTAACAACATATGGGAGCATATTTACATAAATCATAACAAATCTGAGAAGGTTTAGCCTTTAACTACTTGCAGATCCCACCATATTACATCACCAAACACTAATTTCTCTCTCTGAGGCTGAGATGATGAAAAGCTTTATAGATTCAATGACAGACAATTACAGTACATATTTAACTAGCTTAATAACTTGAAGCTGGACAAAGAAGCAGGAGGCATGGCACCACAGACAGCAGTGATGAAAATACAGAACAACCCCAGAGTAAGATCAAGAACAGCAGTACCCAGCAAGCTAAACCCAGGCATAGGATAAGGAAGAAGCTGGAAACTTCACTGATTCAAAACCTCTGTGTTGTTCTGATTTTAACCAATTAATTGCCATTTTTACCATAATGAACAGACAATAAGGGTACACAACAAACTGAACCCCCCCGCCTAAACTACTAGCTTGCCTTAATTGTTCTAATGAAATTAAATTTTACAGTGAACTCCTCCATGACTTTCAACTCACTTGCATTTATAAAACCATAAAAGTGTAAGCTTAACTAAGGCACTACATGCATTTCAATCTTTGCACATGAAATCAACAAAAACATTTGATGATAAATAATATTCACTGCAACTTCTTTGGCCAGTGTGACCTAGCTAAAGGTGGCATGCCTCTAAAAAACCCCAGCATAACAGAAGAAGACAGAAAGAATGCTGAGATCCTGCTCTAGTGCTTGCTGGCTATGAGATTATATGAACAGAGATATATTCTTATCCAATTAAAAAATGAAAAATATGTATGTATAATTCATATAAAGAACACAAATGTTGCAATTATTTACTTTCAGCTCTTTGATTTTCTTTATGTAACCAGGACCATCAGAATTAGTACATATCCATATTACAAACATGGTATTGTTTTGCTATTCAGATATTTTTAATAACATTATGCACTGTGCAGAAGTGCCTGATTCCACTCTTACATAACTACTAGACATAAATCCATCAATTATGTTTAATGCAGAATAAATAAAAATTTTGCCCAGCTACCAAATCACATGGCAATTTGAGATGTAATACCATGAGATAAACTCATTGGTGAGACAAACATGAGACGATAGCTATAGCAAGGCCTTCTTAGGTTACCTGCATACTGAATATTAACACATAGGATAATACTCCTAACAGAATCCCCAGAGTAAAACAGTTATAAATAAACTGTGAAATGCTATATGGGTGGTTTGGGGTTTTTTTGATTGTTTGTTTTCAAAGTCAGGTACTTGTTGACTGTACACTGATAATACTTTGTAGGTTTCAACTTTGTTATATTTTAAAATAATGACCAATTTGGAGAATTTCCTGCAGTACCACTTTGAGTCTGATTTCACAAACATTTTCATCAGAAAGGCCTACTGCTTTTCACCCTTTGCTAGGGCATGGCAAGGACTCCTATGTGCTTAGGCTGTCTAAAGAGTAGCTCAAAACCGCTCCTAGAATGATGCTAATTGTGTTAAAAGATCACCAGGTGCAGAACCATTTGTGCTGTGGTCTATTAGTGTGATCAGCAGACAGATCATATGGTTGGAGCACCAGAGAGAAGGGGAAAATACAGGCCTGATCCAACAAAAAAAAAGGCAGGAACTTTTAAAGACTGGTATTTTGGAAAGAGAAAGAATTTCAGTACCTTGGAAAGAAACCCCAGCTCTTTCCGATGCAAAGAACCCAGGCATGGGGAAACAAAAAGCCTGAATACTGATATAAACCGTATTAACCATTTTGCTTCAGCTGGAGATTGGTGGAAGTGCGTGTTTTATCAAAGCGCTGGCTTCCAGGGAGAACTCAAAGATATTCTGAAACTCGGTTTGTGCAGTCTTCTTACCAGTCACGGAAAAGAGGAGCTCAAGAGCAGGGCAAAGGAATCATAAACAAAAATTGTCCAGAATAAGATACAAACTTAAAACACAATTATTATGAAATATTACTATGCAAAATATTACTATGCAAAACACACCCTTTAAGTTAGCAACTAAGCATAAGACTTAACAGAGGGACAACTGGATCTTCAAATGACCGTCATGTTCACCTCTACCAATAATTTAAACTAAGTCATTTGCTCTTTTGTCCCACTGTCTCTGCCTCAAGGTCCTTCATTAAGTTCCCTATTTTCTGTTTTCTGTCTAGCTCTGTTTTCGGGCGGTTTTTGCTCCACTCAGAGCCGCCGCTACCGGAGACACGGGCAGCACTCGCACGGCGCAGCGACCCCAGGCGCACGCGCACTTTGAGCCGCACCGGCGGCGCCCCGCCGGCCGGGGCCGCTGCGGCGCATGCGCAGCCCGGCGCCCTCCTCTGCGTCCTCTGCGGGCGCCGCGAGCGCGGCCATGGCGGGGGCGCTGAGGAAGGTGAGAGCCGCCGAGGGCCTGGAGTCGCCTCCTGCTCCTGCGCGGGGTCGTCCGTTCTGGGGGGCGGGCAGGGAGTGCCCGAGCCGCGGGGTGAGGGCGAGCGGGCACCGTGCGAGGGAAACGCCGAGGGCAGCGCAGGGCCCGGGTCACCTTCCCGGCAGCCGGGAACGGCGGGGGGGCGCGCGGGGGGGGCNCCGGGGGCACCGAGCTGCCCCAGCAGCTGCTTGCTGCGCATCAGCCACAGCATCGCCAGCCGGTCAAAGGAGAGGATTGTCCCGCTCTGCTCTGCGCTGGGGCGGCCTCGCCTCGAGTGTTGTGTGTGGTTTTGTCACCGCGACCTGAGAAAGATACTGAGCTGTTAGAGAGCATCCAAAGGAGAGCAGTGGAGATGGTGAAGGGCCCTGAGGGGAAGCCCTGTGAGGAGTAGCTGAGGTAATTGGTCCGTTCAGCCTGGAGAAGAGGAGACTGAGGAGGAACCTCATTGCACTTACAGCTTCCTCACCAGGGGAGAGGGGGGGCAGACACTGATCTCTGTGGTGACAGTGACAGAACCCGAGGGAATTGCCTGAAGTTGTGTCAGGGGAGTTTAGATTGGATATTGGAAAAAGGTTCCTCACCCAGAGGGTGGTTGGGTACTGAACAGCCTCACCAGGGCAGTGGTCAGAGCAGCAGCCTGACAAAGCTCAAAGAGTGTTTGGTCAGTGCTCTCAGGCACATGGTGTGACTCCTGGGGATGGTGCTGTGCAGAGCAGGAGTTGGACTCGATGGTCTGTGTGGGTCCCTTTCCAGCTCAGGATATTCTGTGGTTCTGGTTCTGATTCTGGTAAGGTGAGCTGCTCCCTCTTGGGGCACTGGAACTCTGGGATAACGGACTTATGGCAGGAGGCAGGGCTGGTGTCACGAAATGACTCCTGTTAGGTGTATATTGAGTCAAAACAAATAATTAGTGTGGAAATGGATGCTTAGCTATGTTAAATATGTTTCTGCTCTCTCTGCAGACCACTGGACTTGTAGGATTGGCTGTAGCTGAGAACCCTCATGAGGTATATCACACGTTGTTCCCTAGTGAGATCTGAGGTTTTTGGGATGTGTTTGCATGTGTAGGTATGCAGTGTATCTTAATCTGGTGCCAGCTTAATGAAGCAATTAAAATTGTCCACAGTGATAAAGTTTTAATGCACGTCATTATAAGTCATTTTACATGTATACTTTTTGTGGCATGTGATGATTTCAAAAACCTCTCTAATGTAAGTATCTTTATGAACCAGTATTTGATTTCTTTCATCAGTAATGCCAAAACAAAGAGCTCTTTAAATTCAGTGTTTCATAAATAATTCCTGCTTCACAGGCAACAATATTTTTGCTGCTTTGCTGTGTACCCAAGAATTGAAATAACTTAGACTAAAGGGATAGCCTAGTCTCAGATGATGGAAACTAGCCATGTGGGGCAAAGCCATGCCAAGGCCCTGCGATGGCAGGCAGTGCTGAGACTGGAGTACTTCAGTGGTCCTTGAGAACTGCATTACATGGTTCTCCTAGCAACATGTGGCTTTCCTTTTACCTCCTCAGGCTCACTAGTGTATGTGTGCCACATCATGCTTATTCAGGAGGCATTTCCTTTGAAAGAACTTCAGCAATTTTTTAAGTTCTCCACTTTGAAATTTCTTATACGACAATTCTATTTCAAAAATACCTTTGACTCCAATACTTAGAATTGCTGTCAAAAACAACCCTTGAAAAAAATCACTGCTGTTTGGTAGAAATTATTCTAGCTCACTCTACAGCCTTGTCAGACACCTTCTGGGTGAACTTTAAACATTTTAGTTTTTTCAGCAACTTAAAGCTAAGAGTGAAGTACTGGACAATGTTTTAGCTGAAGTTCAGATTCTTTGCCAATCTTCTTTTTGCTTCCTTTTTTTCTTCCTTGTACTTCTTTCAGTATTCTGCTTCAATATTCTGCTTTCAGTATTCTGCTTATTGTTCCTATAGGACATCCATTCCTTGTCAGATAGATACAATTACCCAGTACAAAAGCGTCAATTTCTTCACCACAATGTGTCCTTTATCATAATCTGCATTTAAATCCAGCAATAAAAGATTCAGGTTTAATTTAAATCCATTTGTTACTCAGAACTTTGCACCAGCATGAGGAAAAGGCATGACAAAAAAAATCTCAGTTCTTTTTATCTTCCTCAGGTAGACTTTCAGTATCTGATTGGTTAGACATGAATTTGCCTCTTTTTTATTTTTTTTAAGAGCACTTTACAGCTATTACTTGTTCTTTTCATTTTGCATCAAGTGTGTTCAGATTGCAATTGTCTTTGTTTTTTCAGTTTTTTTCTTTGAGGGATGTGACAGTGGTAATTTTTCAGTCCTGATAAATCCCTCTTTTACCCAAGATGGATTTCAGTGGCTCAGACAATTATCAGTTAATCTCACACTTCTGGATTGAATACCACATTTTGTGTACAGATAGTAGCTTAGTAGGTTTAGTAGAACAAGAAGCAGGACAAGAAGTTCAATGAGTGTAGTTGTGTATTTTAACCATGCCTTGTGATCCCATCAGCGCCTGCGAATACTGTACACAAAAATCCTTGGTGTCCTGCAAAACATTCCCAAAGATGCAGCCTATAGGAAGTACACCGAGCAGATTGTAAATGAGCGGTTGGATTTGGTGAAAAAGGTGAGTACAGTGCTACTTCATTAATGCTGCACACAAAAATTTTGTAGGGTGAGAAAAGTGATTTCTGGAGTGCCTGGCTGTTTCTCAGGTGCACATGTAACTTTCAGGTATCAATTCAGAAACAATTGAAGTATTGAGGTTTATTTTTGTTATTGACTGGGATGTTTTGATGGCATATGAAAAGGAATTGTTAATTTCCTTCCTGTCCTGTGAACAAAAGAGGCAAACATAGATGTTTTCAGAGGTTCATAGAAAAGTGGTAATCTTGACACATTTGCACAGAAAAATTTATGTGCTCTTGCCAGTGTAGTATCTTAGCACAAACCTTGCCTTCGGTATTTACAATCACTTTTTGTTGAATCAAACTGTGCTGTGCTGGTATTGTGCATTTAAGGTGATAATTGAAAGCTTGCATGTAATTCTATAAAAATCTAAGAACAAGACTTTTTTCCAAGATAAAAAACTAAAGCCGTTATCTGCTAATACTTTTTTGGATTAATTAAATAGCATTCATTCTTTGTATTTGTCATTGAGGGTTTGATGTTTGATTTTCAGTAACAAATGAGTGTGAGATTTCTTTGATAATGTACAATGATACAAGCCAGCTAATTTGATAGTCGTTCTGAGAAGGACTGGAGTGTGATCTGGTTAAATTATTGTTTTCATGCTTTTTATGGACTTTTTACTTCTCACTAAAACATTTTATTATATGTATTTGAACACACAGGAGACTGATGTGCAAAAGCTGCAGGACAAACTGAATAGTGGTCAGATAGAAGAAGTCATTGTACAGGTAAAGAATGGAAATTTGAGACAAAGTGCAAATGTAGCAGTGTTTTTTAGTGCTCCTTTGGCTGAGCTTTTGTTCAGAAAATGGAAATTTTGTGTATCTTCCTTTGCTGTAAAACAATCAAACAGAAAAAAAAATACAAAAAACAAAAACACCTGAAAACAAATTGTCATGTAGTGATGGGATGGCCTTGCTAAAACCTAACAAATGAACAACTGTTTCTTGCATTATGCTCACAGATATACGTGTGTACCTACCTTGCTTCTTACAGAGTCTAAATCAGTGAAAAGGGCAGAAGAGGATTGGTTAATGTTGGCGGTAATCCAAACTACATGGAAAATATCATGAAGTTGTCATTGGGAATGTCTCACTAAGCAGAATGTCTGTTTGGGTATTTGGGGGTGATGCGATTTTTAAAATTTTTTTAACAACCCCCAAAAACATACAGTTCCTTGATATTTGTAGGTGAAATTTGTGGTAGTCTGTGATCATGATAGATAGTGACATCAGTGAGGTAATTAACTGAAATAGAGGTAGTTTAATATTTTGGCAATTGTAGAGAATTTAAGACTTTGTGTATGGTTTTTATTAACAGGCAGAAAATGAGCTGTCCCTGGCAAGAAAAATGATGCAGTGGAAACCATGGGAGCCTCTAATTGAAGAACCTCCTTCTGACCAGTGGAGATGGCCAATATAATTTTCAAAATGATGTAACCTCTTGAAAGTAAAAAGAAAAACTTAATAATCTATTGTTACTGATAGTTGTCTTTAAATTAAAGATAATCACTTCATTAAAATTTATTTTGTCCGCTTATATTTAGCAATCTAAAGACTGCAGCCAATTTCTCACAAAAATGGTTCTAAGAAAATTCTTCCTGGCATTCATACAATCTTTCATTTATTCAATTTTTTGTATTTTATATTAACAGGGTATTTGTGCCTTGTGCTGAGTTATTTTTTAATTTGTATTTGTATTTTAAAAATAGAGATATTACAGGCCACCCTCAGTCAAAATCCAGGTTATAGAAAAGTATGATGATTTTGTCCAACCTTTGGTTGTGTATTTTTGTTGACAGGGTCTTAATGGCCATGCAGATACTGTGATGAGGGATCGCATGCTTCTCGAAAAGAGCAGTTTTTTAGGTTTCAGCTGAATCCCTGTCTTGAATTGGCTGCCCGTGCTGCCCACATAACTGCACTGTTTCTGGCTGGTGGGAGGTTCTGGGAAGACTGAAGAGGGGAGGGGGAGAAAGAAGACTGCTACTCGAACTGATGGCAGTGTCAACAGGTAGGTTACCATACTTGGCATAACACGTGTGGCACAAATTCTTTGTGTAGATTTGTATTGGTGTATTATTGATTCACATCTTGAGTGTGCGGTGTTGCAGTAAATGAGGTGACTAACATCAGGCTGGCTGCCGGTCACCAGTTGGGTCCCCAAGGGGCTCCATCTTAGGCCCAGTGCTCTTCAGTAACTTCATTAACAACTCAGATGCAGGACAGGAGGGATACTCAGTGAATCTGCTTTGGGATGCCACTACTTTGGGAGGAGCTGTTGGCTCCCTCGAAGGCAGAGAGGCCTTGGGGAGAGACTTCAAGATATTACAGAGGTGGGCCATCACCAAATGAAGTTGAAGAGAGACAAGTGCTGGATTCTGCACCTGGGATGGGGCAACCCTGGATGTATGGACAGACTGAGGAATGAGATGCTGGAAAGCAGCGCCGCAGAAAGGGACCTGGGGGTCCTGGTTGATGGCAAGCTGAATGTGAGCCAGCAGTGCCCTGGCAGCCAGGAGGGCCAACCCTGTCCTGGGGGGCATCAGGCACAGCATCCCCAGCCAGGCAAGGGAGGGGATTGTCCCACTCTGCTCTGGGCTGGGGTGGCCTCACCTCAAGTGCTGGGGCAGTTTTGGGTGCCACAAGAAAGACAAAGAGTTTTTAGAGAGCATCCAAAGGAGGGCAAGGAAGGTGGTGAAGGGGCTGGAGGGGCAGCCATAGGAGTGGCTGAGGTTAGTTTACCGTTCAGTCTGGAGCAGAGGAGACTGAGGGGAGACCTCATTGTGGTGTTCAACATTCTCACAAAGGGAAGTGGAAGAGAAGGAGCTCATCTCTGGTGGGTAGGACCCAAGGGAACAGCATGAAGCTATATCATGAGGGGTCTAGGTTTGCTATTAGGAAATGTTTTTCAGCCAGAGGGTGGTTGAGCACTGAGATCAGCTCAGTTAAAGTGTGGGGCTAATCACACCAGGGTGTAGGTTCAGTCCCTGGATGGGCCATTCACTTAAGAGCTGGACTTGATGGTCCCTTGCAGGTCCCTTCCAACTCAGAATATTCTGTGATCTGGGAACTCAGGATATTCTATGATTCTTTTGAAAGCTTTTGTTTAGAAATTGAATCTTAGAAATCCCAGTTAAAATATCCACATTAGATCTAAGGGTACTGTGCAGGTTTGCCTTTACTGATGCTGTTTTTCAAGACCACTTGTAACATTCCTGAAAGTCTAAATACAGGAATATAGCTGTATTACAAAAATCTGCAGTTTAATAAGCATTAAATATGTGCTACTGACATTACACAACATACTTGGTAATAGCTGTCTGTTCATAGTTTGTGTGCTTATAAATTTACTTGTGACATCATTATTATAAATTATTAATTACAAATGTATATCATATTTTATGCAATGGTATTGGGAGTAGGTCAGTAGAAGAGAAAAACAGTATTCCCAAGGTATTCACTCTAGAAACTGTTTTCACTGCATTCTTTAGCATTGTTTTTTTTTTTCCCAGCTATTATTACTATAATTACAGAAATTTTTAGAATTTGAAAATTAAAAAAAGTGAAAAATACTAAGTTTCATTGTGTGGCTTTGAAGGATTTTTCAGTCTTGACCAAGGTAGAGGCTGGTCTTTTCCTAAGTCAAACCACTAGATGGCATTCCAGAAGAGGACTTTGTTAAAGTTAACAAACACAATTTTCACATGAGAAGTATTAAGGGATTACAGACTTGAATGAGGGCCAATGCTGTCACATGAGTAATGAAAATTAATGTATTTCGGTAATAAGTATTGAGCTGACCTGAGAAGAATCAAAATAAAATAAATTAAAAAAAAAACCCTAAAGTCTGGTATAAATGATAGTGACACGAAATACTGGAGGTGGGGGGGAAGGAAAGTTGCCAGAATATGGTAGCAAGTATTGGAATTCTTTCTATTCTTCCATAACTGAGACATTTGCTGAACTCTCTTCTTGTTCAGTTCTTTTCTCTACTTCTAAAGATGTAGTTGTTATGTGATTTAAAACACCTCTCCTATGAGCTCATTAGTTGTGCTCCAGGGGAGAGGAAGTTTTTTTCATGGTCCACTGCTGCTGAAATTTGATATATGGTCTTTTAAAACTGAGTTTCACAATTAAAAGTGTACTCTCATCTTCTCCCTTTCACAAATGCACATCTGTGTCCTCCATGCAGATCCTAATTTATTCCAAGAGGAATATGCTAGCAAGGTATAATTTGAAGGCTAACTAATGATTTTGCTTGATTTTTCTTCTTTAATTGTTGGAAATACATGATGATGGAAAGAATTTTATAATCTGTTGTAATATGGCAAGGTAAATCACTGCAAGCTTTAGAGTTAACAAACTTTAGATCTTTAAAACACTTTGAGATGATCTGATTGAAGTCATGTGAGTAAAAAAGTAGTTTATCTGCTAAGGATGGGGTCTAACAGAGACAGAGCCTGTTACACCAGAAAAACAACTTTCCCATCACCAGAGCAGAGCAAGTACTGAGGTTTTTGTCATTCCTCACCTGCCATCTGTGCTGCTTAACCTATCCACAGTGGCTGTGTTCTGAACCTGAAACCCAAACCAATAGATGAGTGAAAACGTCTTCGTCTTCTTCTTTTCTTTATATTATTATTATTATTATTATTATTATTATTATTATTATTATTATTATTATTATTATTATTATTATTATTCAATGCTTATATGCTATCTCATTAGGAAAAAAATGAAAAATCATTGCAACTTGAAAATTTGAATGTTTAATTGACTATACAACTATAGTTGTATATCACTATATCACTATAAAGTGATACAAATGACAGTACCTTTCTACAGGCTAACAGAATGGTTATCCTATTCTGGCAGTTAAAACAAGGTTTTAGAAAAAACAGCATTAGCAGTGGTAATGGGAAATTTTTGTCCTTTTGATGGGAAACAGGCCCACGTTCAAGTGCCAAACAATGTCTGGGAGCACATGGTAGCAATGATCATAGCATACAATTATTGAGTATCCATTTAAGTTCAATGCCTGCTGACATGTTTTTTCAGAATTCAACTGGAATTTCAACATATAACTGTGTATTTCACATCCGAAAGTTGTGTGATGTGACTATCCCCTCAGTTTTGCTGTAGCATGCTGAAACATTTGCACAAGTTGTGTCAGAAATGGCACCTCAAACACCAGGAAATTCGACTTCATACAGTTTTTATTCTGCTTTACATATCTTCAATTTCCACTTACAGCCTCAGTTCTCGAGGGAGAAGAGCATTATTAGGCACAACCTGTGTCACGGGCAGGCCATGCCACACAGCTCAGATTTGACAGTGTGTTGCACGAAGGCTGCCAACACTCACACACAACACCCTTTCTCGATATCCAACAGTTCTTGGGTTTAGTACAACTTCTGCTACTATCTACAGCATAAGGATATAAGGAAAACCGGTGTTTTCACGCATTAGTGCCGCTATGGGCTGGTGCGAGCTCATCATCGCCCTCCTCAGGGTCACAGCACAGGCAGGGCCACTCCGAGTGTGCCAGCACTGGCTGCTCCAGGCCGCCAGCACGGGTTCGTGCAGTGGGCACAGTGAGCTGGAGGGAACCAGGGCAGTTGCTCACCCATTCGCACAGCTTCCCTTTCCCTCTTCCCACGCGCGCTCGTCCCCGGTAGGTTTCCAGTCGGCCCGACCCGCCCGGCCCCGCTCCCCAGTGCGCACGCCCGTGCTCCCCTGGCGCCCGGCCCGGTTGTCGTGGCTACCCCGCCGCCGCCGGGGTGAGCAGCGCCGGCCGGAGTGCCGGCGGGCCCGGAGGTGCCGCGGGGCGGGACCGGGCCGGGGGGTGCGCGGGTCCCGGCCCGGACCAGGCGCTTTGGCATCCCCGGGCTCCCGCCGGGAGTTGCGTCCCGGGCCTTGCGGGTTTGGTTGTGGTTTTATGTGGAGGAATATGGACTTAAGACTCTTCCAGTCCGTGTCATTTCGGAGGCAACTCGGAAAACCGTAAAGGTATGCTGTTTCTCGGTAAGGACTCATTGGACCATCTTGTTCTATAGGCAGAGAACGAGACTTAAAAAGAAGTGTTCCGCCTACGTGCCTTGGAGTATTACGTTTGGTAAACAGCAGCCAGAAGTGCTTTCTGTGGAAGCAAAGATCTCATGCTGTTCTCAATAGGCCTTTTGGGAACAGATACAGGAAAAGCTTTTCAGGACAGTATGTTAGCCATAATTCTGGTAGCAGAAATGTGCTAGTATGCAATTTATAATAAGATCCTGTGATTATTTTTGCAGAAAGGTTAAAAGCACACAACCAGTGCTTTAGGAAATGGAAGATGCCTCAGAGGGCTTTGAAGTTGATACATCAAAAGGGTCAGGTGCAGAGCAATCACCTGCATCCACACAAGGAAAAGCAGTCAGAGAGGCTGGGGACCAGCAGTCTCCTCAAAATTCAGTACTGCCAGAGAATACAGCAAATGGGACACAGACAGGTAACGAAGTGTTTAAAATGTTGGGCATTCATGGTTTAAACAGATTTTCTTTCTTCAATTTGGTTATACCTTTTTGCACCCCCACACACCCTCATTATGTTTATGCTTGCTGGGATTTGGTCCTGCAGTAAATGAAACATACTCTCAAGATAAGAAATGTATTCTTTATCTCCAACTAGTAGTCAGTTCTAGATGACATTTTATAGGATAATACTTATTTCCAGAAATGTGTATGAGTAGGTATGCATATTTTGTGTGTGCATTCAAATTAATTGTTTAGCCAATTAACAGGAATCACCTTACTATTTTATCTTTCTTAGATTCCTCTGTAATTTACCTGCCACCCTTCTTTGTCTTTCTCCTGCAGTCCCCCAAATGCTCCATCATTTCCTACACCTATTCTTCAGTGTTCTGGGTGTCTTCAGTCACTTCCTCTTCCCAATACGAGATCCTATTTTCTCAGTTCTTCAGAGTAGATCGGAGTGTATCCTGTTCAGCACCTGAGCACAGTGAATAACAATTCCTAGTATGGACTTGCTGACTACTTTCCTCTTTCCTCTTGGCTGGGTTGCATTCATCTGCTCTCATTCTGAGTAGCTGGCTAGGAATGTCTTTATGTGGTGACAGTATTACATTAGATATCACCTTTACAATTGTATGTTAATACTATTTCAGCTTTCAAATAGACTGTCTTTCCAGCTGAAAAAAACTTGTGATGAGGGTGTGTTGCAGTGTTATAATAAAATTATCCTGGGGTAAACTTGAAAAAGTTATTTGTTTGTTTTAAGAAGCTTCTCAGGAATGAATTTTGGTTTTCTTTTTAGCAAGTATGATTGAGGATAATAAAACACTTAGGAAGACTGGGCCTAATTTTGATAAAACTGTCCAGTCTGAGAACCAGGAATGTTTTACTGGACAAGTCATTCGACAGGATTACCACATGCCTGATGTCATAACTGTCAGTGTGCAAACAGGTAAATGCTGGTTTTGCACGTTTTATTATGGTCTAAACTAGATATGTTACTGAAAGAAACAGTATTTTTATTTTGGAACTTCCATTTTAACAGATTCAGATTCATTTCAAGAAGTAGTTGTAACAATTGAAAGACCTACCTATAATAAACCTTTTCTGGGTGGATTTAGGAACCTGTCAACAGGAGTGGAATTTCATAATGCAGGATCACAAACAAAACCCATAAAACGACCTGACAAAGGAATTCAGTTATTTTCTAAGGCAACACAGGTAAAGGTTTTGTAATGTCTTTTTAGAATGTTTTTTTGCCAAATGGAATAGAATGCTGATGCTATTTCTAATAGGAAAGAGGAAGTAAATGTGCAAATCAAAGTATTTAGTGGATAAATATCATTAGTCTTGTGATTTTTATTGCAAATAGATAATTTTACCACTTACTGCAATGAGGAAAAAAACTTTCTGTGTATTTTCTTCTAATCTGACATGCTTTTTTTTTTCCCCAGACGACTGTGGAAAAAAGTACGCGACAACAAACAAGAAATACAACATCGACACAGATGACTAAAATTGGCCTTTATGTATCAAACATGACTGACAAACTAATAACTCCTGGAAAGTATTTTACAGCAGAGGAATACCATAAACGTAGACTTGAAGCAGTAAGTCCTTGTCTGTTGGTAGCTATCTGTAAAATAATATATTGTGAAGGTTATCTGAATATATAATTTGTGTTCACAGTGTTCAAAGACTGAATTGAAAAATGAACTGTAAAATATCTTCTTTTGTCATCTCTCAGACACAGGGGAAATGTGTGTTTGCTCTGTGGTTTTAGTGGCATTTGATACTTCAATCTCTTATATATTAGGAATTCTGAATTTATTGTTTTCTGTCTCACAGTGGCATTAAGTTTCCATGTAGGGCATTAAGGGTTAAAAAAGGCTTGTTCCGACAACATTCTCACGATCTCTTTGGAAGAAGCTAAGCTACATGCTTAATGTATGGCCTGAAACAGATGGAGTATTGGGTTAGGATTTAGGAGATCTTCATTCAGCTTTTGAGTTTTGTGTTGTTCGTTTGGTTGGGTTTGTTACCAGACTTAAGGGGTTACCTTGGGCAAACTGATCTGTTTTGGATTCTGTTCAAGCTCCCTGCTTTGACACTAAGGTAGGAATGGGCTGTTCAAACACACGCAGTGGGTCTATGGGGTTTTCTGGTGCATTGAGTTGCCTCATGAAGACAATTCAGCTTACAGATTATGCATATTCATTGTGCAGAGGACGCCATTTAGGCATTCCACACTGCTTTTTGGAAACCGTGTATTCCGTGACTGCATATCTAGCTCAAGTATGCCTTAAATTGTGTTAGGCGAGGCATTGCTTTGTAAATGCTCTAGTATTAATTTGATTGCTGAAAATATACTGAATCCAACTGAATGGAGAAACAGTTTATTCCCCAGATGTCTAAGTAGAATAATTGTATTCCTAATTGTATTGACATGGTTGGCAAGATCTTTGACATTTTCTGGGTAGAAGTTTTCTTGTAAGAACTTCTTAAATCAGTCAGCTTTAGCTGATGGCAATGAGCATCTCATAGAAGTGGAACCCAAGTAGGGATTAATTTCCTCAGGGCTACCAATATGTTTTACTATGGTCTTTAGTGACACTTAGTGAAATCTGCAGTGTTATCTATAGGTAATTTATAATGCACAGTGGAGAGATGTCAGCTAGGTGTTAGGTCAGGTTGATGGATTTGCCCGGTGCAGTATAGGTCCATATTGAAATACTATTTGAAGATAGATCGAGAGAAGTTTTAGATTAAGATATTGCCAGAGACAGTGTAACTGTATTAGTGTGATTTTGTGCTTGATGGCTTTCGATGCTGAACAGTGCTTGGTATCTCATGATATTGATCTGACTAAACTGCTTGTAGTGCAAGTGCTAACTCCTCCAGCAGAAGGTGAGGCTTGTGCTGTATCCTCCCTTAACATATTGTAGACATTTCCCCAATCCTCAATAGCCACAGCTTGGGAAGGTCAATGATTTAATTTTGTTTTTTTCATTTCTGTCATAGCAGCAATAGTAATTTCACTTTCCTTATTTTTTCACAAATGAAGTGTAGTTGATTTTGTGTCTGTGTGTTGATTTTTGTAACTAGACATTTAAAAAGAAATTTTGCAAATGTGTCTATATTGCCACTCTGTAAATTGGTAGTAATATAAGGGAAAGAATAACAATAGTACATGGCAAGAAACTTTTTAAGGGGAGATTTGAAAAAGAAAAATGGATGTATAAATGTAGTTTATATTTTGATTTGATTATTTGAACCTATTTTATCCGCTCTACTCGCTGGTTAAATTCCTGCAGTTACCTGAGTAATCATACTAGTGCTTAAACTTAATAGCACATGACTGAATTTGTAACATTTAAATTAGTTTCAGTACAAGAAAAGATCTTAGAAAATGTAGTTAGGCAGTTGTAGAAAAGAACAGCTAAGAAAAAATACTCTGCTACAAAATACTATCTTGTTTTGTTTTAAATTCACGATTCTTTGGTAATGTATCACATATAGGTAATAGTAATACAGAAATATTTCCGTCGTTGGCATGCTTTAAATTTAGTACAAAATTTGATGGAACAAAAGAGGATAAGGCTGGCACTGGAGGCTGAAGAAGAATTACAGAAAAAAAGGGAGAAAGAAGAAAAATTGAGAAGGGAGTATGAGAAAAAACTGAACCCTAAAACAAGAGAAGACTTTGAGCTACTGTACCATGACTTGGAATGTAAGTTTTCTTAAAGAGATATCCTTAAAGCAACAAAATATTACAGTTTGTCTAAAACAAACTTAGGTGTTTTACATGTTTTCATAGATACTTCCATGATTTTTTCCATTTTACAGTGGAATTTGTTTCATTTTAAAATAATTATTTTACTTTCATGTATTACTAGAAACAGGCCTTGATGCTCTGAAAGCACTGTTAAGCAATAATTAAACATCCCTGTGTTATCAACATCCAGCACCTTACAAGCTGCTGTGACTAAAAAGTAACTCTATTGCAGACAAAACCAGTACACCTTTTTTGGAAATAACTGGCCTGTAGAATAGTGCTATTTGGCAGTTTTATTAACATTTTTTTATTTGTGTCTAAAGTTCAGGTCAGCTAGAAGAACAAAAAGTGCTTTTTCTTAAGATCAGAGTTACTGTTATCTTTCCCTCTACATTTAAGAGGCTGAAAACAATTCTGTGAAAAAATTGGTTTTAAGATCCATAATTCATAATTTGCTATGGACTTCTTTCTAATGGATTAAATTTTTGTACAAAATTTTACAACATATGACAGAAGTTACTTCTTTTGTCTTAGTTGTCCTCTGCTGATACTTTTTCTCCTTTCTAGTTCATTCCATGTTTCACAAAACTCTGCTGTCAAAATTTTAAAAATCTCTTATGAGTTCTGCAGAACATTCTGAAAGTTATAGATTTCCTCCTTTTGGAGTAGATGACATCTAATATTGGCAAGCACCTCTAAACTTTTCCAGAAAAATAATGTGAATACTGCAGATAATTGACAAAAAACCTTACAAAAATCTAATGGTGCAAATTGAACAAAAAACTTGGAGTATGTCCTTTGGAAAAATAAAAATAGTCAAAAGCTCTGTACTTGTACCAACATATAATGAAACAGCAAGACAGATTTTGTTTTTTTACAATGTCTCTTTTAAAGCCAGAGGTTTGTATTGTGTCTAGGCTGTCTGTTTTCTAGGCTACAGTGCTTTCTGGTCTAGCTCTTTTACAGTTTAGATATTGTTGTTCCTGTAGCAGAACTGATCTAATGGATTACCTACTTCATTGCAAAGCCACCTGCCCTACCTTAAACCATCTCTGCTCTTTCTTCAGTGGTAAACTGAGCATAAATTCGGTCGCATGTGTTATTCATAGAGCTTAGGATCACGATTCAAGAATTCCCAAGTTATACACTAATCCTTTAATGCTGTCATACTTTGTGCGGCATTGAACAAATTGCTTTTTCTGAACTAATAAATGATTTATAAGTATCACTGTTCGTGACAAATGCAAAAATTATTGCTTGTCTTGAACTTTGCAGTTTTTGGAATGGTATCTTTATGAGATTTGTGGGTTTTTTGGGGTTGTCTACCCCCCCTCTTTTTCTTTGTAGATGTTTGCTTTTCACTTCCTAAGAGTCAAGCCCTTTTAAAGATGTATTTCGCTAAGTAATCAAAAGCCAAGGTACTCAAATAGTACTTTTTTCTTTGCCACTTATGAGAAGTCTTACTATTTGGCGTCTGATTTTCTGCAATATTTTCTTCGAGAAGGTGCTTCCAGACTAGTGTGCTATCAGATGTATGATCCACTTT
>VXBU01004136.1:129618-322189 GCA_013400315.1 Bombycilla garrulus
CTTTTTTTTTTTTTTTTTTTTTAAGTGTGAAAAGTCTTGCAGTAGAAACAACCAAGTTCAGTTAAAGTTATGGAAGAGTGCTGATCTTCATGATATTTTTAGTTTTGAAACCTAAGGTTATACATGTGTCTTTTGCTTAATTTAATGACTTTGGATTCAAAAATAATAAAACTTTCAGCCAATCATGTTCAGGAATTTCATATCTAGGCAACCAGAAAAAAACATTTGCCACTTCAGAACAGAACAAATTCCAGTATTTGAAATTATTTTTTTTTTTGTATTTTGTTAAAAATAATGGTCTGGTATCAATCTCATTGTTAATTGGTGTTGTCTAGCTGCTTCTCTACATTGATATTTGCTGTCATGCTCTTCATTTTAATAGAGCTTAATGATTCTAAGGAGTTGGGTTTTTTTCCTACCTGCATCTGAAACAATTTTATAGTGCCAGCAGTTTACACAAGCTAAATCATTGTGACAGTAATAGAATGAGACTATTGTCCTCCAGGGATCTGTGAAGGTTATTGCTGCAATCACAACAGGGTTCCTATTGCAGGGTCAGGCTGTACAAGCAATTCCTGGTCGTACAAAAACTTGCCTGTTGACTAAATAGTACAAATGAGTTCTATCTATATATTCAGCATGTCTGTATAGGCATTTATTATTTATTTGAAAATTATGAACTATTTAACTTTACAAACACTGCAGTAGAAATTGTAATGAGTAAAATCTCTGCCTATAGATAATCTATGAGGGGTGTTTTAACTTGGTTGCATGTAAATGGAGAATCAAGAGGTGAGTATCCATGATGAGTGATAACTTCTTCATTTCTGAAAGTATAAAATTGCTTAATGTATTTATTAGCTCCACCTTAAGTTGCTGCCCCCTTCAGGCATAATAAGGCTTCATGTAAATTAATTCTATACAAGGCTGTTGTTTGCTAATTTGGCTTTATTAAAAATATATATCTTTGGGTTCTCAGAACTTGTCAGACAGCTGTCATATTACAGCTTGGAGAGCCTTAAGGAAATGAATTGAAATATTTAATAATGGAAAACATAAGGTATTGTAGATAAGAAGCCCCAGGCAGAAAACAAGCCTTCCTCCTTTCCCTCCTCCTGCCTCTAATCTCACCTGATCCAGGATGCTACAGGCTTTTCCAGTGCATCACATATTGGATGGTTTTCTTTGACGCTGGGTTTTGCTTTTGCTTAACTGGTGTGGGATGATAGCAACACTTTGAGGTGTTATTCAGGAATGCTGAAGTTTTGAATCTTATAAAATTCCCTACAAAACTCCAGAAGTATTTGAACTGGATCAGACTCTTCAGAGAGGGTAGGAATTGTTACAGGATATGCAAAGGCAGTAAACACAGTTTGAATTTACAAGCAAATTTCTCTACAGCCATGTAGTCTGTATACTGGCAGCACAAATGTCAGGGGGTGAGATTCTTATACAACATATACTGATCCACGTGCTGCTGTCATGACCATCCTGTGGCTTCTTCTGTGGCCACCTTCACCCACTTGGAGGCTTACGTTGTAGAAAAGGAAAGGGAGAGTAAAGCAATAACTGTTGAGTTATTAATTATATTCATCTGCCTTGGATGGCAAAAGGTGATACCACTGCAATATCCAGTGTAAGACCTGGGTGCTAAATGTGACTGTCAGTCAAGTTTTATCTCGGTTTTGGAGGACTTCAAGCTTCTTTAGATTTTACTCATTTATGCAGGGAGAAGCAGTAATATTCTCAGTACTGAGGGCTTGTGCTACCACAGTAAGATGCAACCATTTCATCATATATTTCCACAGGAGCTAAATTCTTTTTCTCACATAGAGCTTCTTTTTCTCCTACTCATCCTTGAGTTTGGAGTACAAATTGGCAGTCTGGAATTGATGTACACACACATACTCTCACAGAACATCTGTATAATTTACATTCATTTCTAGGCCATCTTGCATGTATTGAAAATAGCCATACCCATCAATTCCCTAAAATGGAAACTGGCTCTTAGTGAACATTGAAAAAAAAGTCAAATATGTTGTTAAATATGAAAGCAGAAGTTTTGCTGGAAAGCATCATGTAAAAACTACCCCCAATATTTTTATCTGCAGTGTGGATGCGGGAGGAGACTGAGCGAATTAACAGAACTCTTACTGGAGCTGAAAGAAAGGCAGCACTTTGTGCACTTCTGGAAGAAGAGACACAGCTCATCGCTTGCATCGGGATGCATAAACTAGATGCCAATGTGGCGAATCAACAAAAAGCAATACTGCACCTTCTGAGTAAGGTCAGTAGGCTGATCATAAAGAATGCCAAACTATAGGAATAGAAAATATACCTACAAAGTACAAAAAGTACCTTTTGTAGTTTTTAACAGTTAATCATGTGAATGCTAAAGTTATATAAATATCCAAATTATGTGTATGTTCATGTCAATACAATTCAGTAAATTTCTTTTTCCAAGCTGAGAATTTTGTAGCTGTCAGACCAATTGAAGGTTGAACAGTGCATCATTAAGGCTGTTAACTATAAAAAATATAAACAATAAATACAATTAATTATAATAATATAAATATGTTACCCTTCAGGAAGTAGATTTGTCATTAATTTCCCAAATGAGCATAGGCCTCTGGTCATCATATGTCTGTCTTTAAAGAAAGCGTTTATTCTGTTTTCCTGTATGAAGAAGACTTTGAATCTGATGTTGAACTCAGTTATTAAATCACTAACTTTAGTTCCACTAGAACTTTAACTTGAGATGTCATTCTTGTATAATGTTGGGGATGATATTTGAGGTAAGTGTTCTTCATTCTTTACACCATATAAAAATATAAGAACTTCTTTATTCACAAAGATGACTTAAAATGACATTAAATTCAATGGTATCTTAATGTAAAATACAAATACTTTGTCCCTTTAGGTAGACATCCAGTAGCTGGAAAAAAGTAATAGTTTATTCTCTGGTTATCTTCAAAGTATTTGACATGATTATGAAAAGAAATACTGCAACATAAATGGTTTTTATCTATTTAAATTTTTTATTATTATTTAAAAATTTTTACTATTTAGGGATCAAAAGTAAAAATGGCCATTTTGCCCAAAAGAAACTTTTTTTCATTCTTTTCATTACTGATTCAGGGGAACTGTACTCTAAATGTTATTGGATAAAATCTATTACGTATGAACAAATTGCTTATCTGAAATGCTGGTGGAACTGTTACCACATTTATTGCTGTAGTGTGATTGTTTTCCGTCTTAATACTTCAAGAATGAAAAATTCCCAGAAAACCAAATAATTAGGAATATTTTCAGACCTTGAAACATTTCTGTGTTTAGTGTTTGCTTCTACTACTTACAATCTATTCTGTTACCTTTTAAGAAAAAGAAGCCTGGAACAGTCAAAGCAAATTTGTTTCTCTCTTAACTGACTTTGTCATTACTTTTCCCATAAGGACTGATTTCCAATGTCCTACCCTGTACAGATTACTTCCAACACATATCTGACAAGCTGTACAGTTTTCTTACATCTAGAATCAGAAGCAAAATGTTCTTCAGCACAAGAACTCTCAGTGACAGTTGATGTTTGGAGAATCAGGAGACACATCAGAGACAACAGATATTTTGTCTTTCCAAACAGTGGACATTTTTCTGAAGCAGTTGCTAATAATTTATTTATTCCTATTTTAAATTATAAATTATGTTCTTCATGAAAGAGACTTTAATCTTTATAGTTTTAAAGTCTATTGATCTTCTGAACTAGTGCAACTTTTCATGTTTTTTATTATGACAGCTCTAGGATTTTGAGTGTTTTTCTAAACTGTTGACACAAACAGCTCTAACTCAGAGGAAGAAAAAGTAACAATTTCTGCATTTTTAAAAAAGATAAAATAAATATAATTTTGTGTATCTCAAAATTAGATGGATGGTTTTCTATGACTGTAGCAGTGCAATTTAAGCACTTTAAATTACAGTATAAAATTTATTTTTGAGTGCTTGATTAGGGATTATTTAGTTTTTTCTTTTACTTTGAGCTGGTAATGTCTATCTGGACACTTGCCAACTAAAGCTGGAATAAGTTCTTTCATATCTGAAGACTGCAAGCTGCAATAGCCAATGTGGTATGAAACTTACTTCTCCATGGAAACCTTTGTTCCCTTCTTTGCTACTTTACGCATGTACCTCTACAGGCATGTGTGCTCTTATGAAGGTTGATACTGGTTGTGTGTGCTCTGTGTTCCAGGGGCTGCTTCTTTACGCTGAGCTCATTCTTCTTCAACATTTGTGTTTTGGAGAGGAAGTATTTGATTAAGCTTTCATACAGCAATCATATTTGCTTAAAGAAATTTGTGTAATTATCAACTGTCACTCGGTTCATACCTTTAGTGCTTTGCAATATTTCTGCACACATCCCATGGATTTTTTTTATTATACTTACCTTTTTCTCTCTGTGGTGGTATGTTTCTCTCCTCAGGCACTTTTTCTGCCTTCATGCATTGGCAGCAGAATGTAGTTGTAGTAGCCTTGCTTTCTGAAGTAATACAGATAACAGGATTATTGTAAATTCTACGGCACTGCCAGCAGACTAAAAGACATGAGAAAGCTGGCAGAAGATATCAAAGTTCTAGTTTTTCTTGTGTCAGTCTGGAGTACAGAAAAAGAGGCCTGAAATCAGAGAACTTGTGAATCTTTCTTTTTTCTGTAAAAAGATGCCTTTTTTATTTTTTTTTAATGTTTTTATTTAGTACCCAGCTATGATAAGGTAGTAAGAAAAAATACAGAAGTTACAGATATATTTTCAAAGAATTAATTATAATAAGACAATTGGTCAGTGTTAATGGTCATTTGCAGAACAGGATACCAAGAGTGCTTGCACATACTGTGTTTGCAAATTATCAGAATAATCTAATTTTTACTGACTATTTCCTAGGGTCTACTCTGGCCATTGATTCTTTCTAGCATAAGTGAATGACCTTTCTCTGTTATTGTGATTTTTTTGAAGAGGATAAAATGTAGGTACTGAATTTAACTACTACATGGAAAACAGTGGCTTATCCCAGTCTAACATACAAAGGATTGACAGCATAATAGGCCTTCTAAGTCACTCTGAATTTTATTGTTTGCAAAGTGTGGGGGGTTTTTTGTTTTGTTTTGGGTTTTTTTTAAGAATTTCTAGTATTGTACAAAGATAGTGAAACAAAATGAAGATACAGTAGAATGCTCCCTATTTATGACAGAGAAAAAAATTGCCTTGCTCTAGTTTTGTGGAAATTCAAAGATTTCACCAAGTGATTAAGGGTTGATTGGTTTGGGTTTTTCTTTTTTTAGCCTATGTCTGGTTTCGCTATTGCCTTTCTTGGTTTTGGCTCTGAAATGTGACTTCTGGTTAACAATAACTCCTTTAATTAGAGTTCTACCCCCACTGATAATGTAATTAGATGCCATTCATTTGAGGTTAAATCCTTTTTAAAATTATTTTGTCTTTCTTTTCCTTACCCAACTTGATTTAAAAGTGAGGAAAAGCCTGTTTTGATTGTGGTGATAAATAATCCTATCTCTTATAGCTGTCTAATATTCTTGGTATTTTTATTACTTATCACCATATCAAGTCTATTTCATCAAAATAATGATTGTGTCAATGCTAGGGTCGTGTCCAGAAAACTACTAGGCATGTGAATGGTACATGAAGTGTTGCTGTTGTTAGGTCACAGAGACTGCAAGGTGAAGTTTGTGAGTGTTAGTGAGCACTTAAGTTCCAAATATAGTGAAAGAGAATGCACAGAAAGAGGTTTCAAATACCTCTCCCCACTAAGAAAAGAAAATGGAGTTAAGTAAGGATGGGGAGAGGCTTTTGAAAACTTTTTTCTGTTGGATTGTCTCCTTATGTAACAGTGTGATTTGCAAACAAAACCAATCTTCTGGAAAGAAGAAAATGGTTGTACTTTCCAGACCTCATGGGGCAGGTGACATCATGTTACTTCTTACTGTCTATAAAAGTTAAAGATGTACAAAGAGATAATTGAAGCATAAGGCATATGGCATGTGGTTAAGTTAGCAAACAAGAAGCTAGGTGAAGTGTCTGATAAACT
This sequence comes from Bombycilla garrulus, assembly GCA_013400315.1. Classification (NCBI taxonomy): domain Eukaryota; kingdom Metazoa; phylum Chordata; class Aves; order Passeriformes; family Bombycillidae; genus Bombycilla; species Bombycilla garrulus. The sequence goes on from VXBU01004136.1 coordinate 135,705, forward strand.
GTAAACATGTACCTTTGCCCTAGCTCTAACAAAGTGTATTCCTTCTATCCTTCTCTGCAACTAGTAAAAATAGAACAGTTCCCTGAAGATTTTTTTTTACTGCAGTAGACTTTAAGGTCTTAAATTTGAAATCTTTACACAGTCAACATATCTATTGATTTTTACTGATAGTTTGAAGGGATTTATGACTGCAAAGTGAAATACAGAGCAAATGTATTCTAGCACTACTGTCAGTAAATTCACTTTAAAGAGGTAGAGCATATCCCTGTAGGAGAATATTATTTGCTTTTAATATCCTCTAAGTCGAAATTGTCATGACCTCCAGCTTTAAATAAAGTGTGCAATTGAATGCTTGCTTTGGTGGAAGAGGTGCGGTATGAATATCGACAATGGAATTAGAATTTTGCATGAGTCAAGCGCTAATGTTAGGACCCTATTTGCTCTGATGAAACTTGATGTAACATAATGCAATTGTTCAGCTGGTGGTCAGATTTTAATAGCTTAAGAGTTCTACCAATTGTTTCTGAAGTGTGCACAACCTAGGATGTGGAAAGCATTTGATGGAAAAATCACTGAAATGGATACACAGAACTCACTCCGTGGCAGAGAACTACTTGAAATCTACTGCAGTATTAGCACAAAGGACATCCCAAAAGATGAGAGAATATCTGTCCTGTTAACACTCAAATCTACAGTGAAGGTAAGGTTTATAATTTTCTATTTCTGTTTAGCTTGAAGCTGTGCTTTCCAAAGATGCTGTCACTTAATTATGTTGACACATAAGCAATACTGCTGCTGGCAGACAAGTGCCATGATGGTGATCTGGCAGCTAGAGAACCTCATGTATTACCTAGTGTGTGAATGTAATTTACATTCAAGGTACACTTTAAATTCATATTTCACTTTATCAATGTGCATATTTGTCTTCAGGTTGTGTTAGAGTTTTAACCCCAGGGTTATACGTTTTTGTATCTTAATACATAATACAATTTTAGTACAAAGTTTAGTCTACTAAATATCAACGTTATGAGAACCGTGGCAAGGATGTGTGTGGCAATTACCATTTATTTTTCTCAGTTCTTTGAAATATCTGTTTAGAACCTTATCTGTCTATTGGTTTAGATTACCAGTTTTATGGGTAGCAAATACTGATTTTTTTTCTTCTTCTCTTTTCCCCTTATTCCCCACCCCCACTCTTGCTGCTAGTGTCCTCAATGAATTAGAAGCTGGATGCCCTTTTTTTTAGTCTTTCATATTGGTTTTATTTATTTATTCATGTACAAAAAGAATGAGTTTCAAGGTCCTTTCAGTATGATACTGTTAACATCAGCCTAGAATAGAATGCTGCTTCCTGGTCTTATTAAAACAAACAAGCATCTTGCTGTTTATTTTAGTAGTGCCAGTATTTGATTTAAAGTCACTATGGCACTGAGAGCACTTCTGGTTTATGAACTCTTGCCCATCTTAATGCAAGTCAATATTGCTGTAGTGAACAAGTGAATTTCTATAAATTAGTACTCTCTTTTACCTGATAAATCACTGAACTCATTCAGTTCTTACGTCTCTCTCTGTGGAGAACCTCCTGCCAAACATTTGAAATATTGAAGTGACTAATTTCCAGGCATACTCTCAAAGTCCCCCATGCCTTATGTGGATTTTTTGTGTTTTCTTGTGGCATTTTTTTAAAACTCATCCATATTACACCTCCAATCTCATAGCGAAAGGAAGCTTCTTAGGGAAGTACTTCTTCAGGCTTTTGAATTACTTAAAATTTTGCACTTGTTGAGTACCTCTGCTAAGCATCTTTTAGTGCTTCCCGGCTTACAGTACCTCACAGCTTTGGTATACTTACACAGCCCCTTTGAAACAGAATCTGTAAGCATTCTCAGTTTGTAGTTCTACAGTTTTTTCATTGGAGACTTTTTTCCCTGAGATACTAATAAGTTTTTCTGTGAACATGTTCTTACATGAACATACAGAGGTATGAATGGTAATGGGCATAGAATGCATAGTTTGCTTTCATGTCTCATTGAAGGATTTTGTTTGCTTCTTTATTGTTATACAGTTTATTTTCCTTTCTCTCTCTTTTTTTTTTATTTTTTTCCAGGAACATGAATGTAAATTAACACAGGAAATAGTGGCATTAATTGACAGGGAAATTGATCTTATGTTAAGAGAGGTGAAAGAATGCAACTTGGAAGGATTGAGGAAAAGAATTTGTACATTATTTCTTCAGTATATCAAAAGTCCAGAGTTTAACCCTGGAGTTGCTGGGTTACTTAAGGTATTATTCTTATTTTGCAGCCTGACATAGTGGCCATTGAATTAAAGAGAATGGGCATGGAAAACATTGAAAGTTTTTTTATTTTACATTTTGCTGTAGAACTGGTGGAGGAGTTCCTCAGAAAGTAAAATGTAGCAAGTACATATAGGCTTCACACAAATAAATTTATACAGTCTTTTTAGGAAGCATGGGGCATAGACATGGTTATAAGCACCTGGCAAGTGGCTGTCAGCACTGAGAGAGCCCTGGAACTCTTGTGTCTGAAATAAAAAATCTGAAAGTTATAAATGGTAGATCTTATGAGATGGTATCAGTAAAACGTAATAGCAAAGTGGTACCAGTATACTGAGAGAGGAAGAGAGGAAGTAGTGTTTTTTTCTACTGGTCATGAGGCAGCATGCCATGCATCCAGAAAGGAAGAACATTGCCCATGTCAATGTCTAGTGAGCTTGCATCTAAGCAAAAACTGTTCTGGCCTTCTGTTGTAGAATCTGTTGCTACTGTGTGTGAAGAAGATGTAATTAGTTTTGTGTGAGTGATTTTCTTTTCTGACTACAGATTGCAAATAAAAATATGATTCACTAGCATATGTTGCTGCTCTAAGTAGCAATATCTGTTTTGCATCTGTCAGAAGAGCATTCTTGTACAGTGGTCAATGTTAACTCAGGAATAGAGTATCTGTCAGATTTAGATGCAGATTTTAGATTTAGAACCAACAAACAGTTAATTTGACACTAGGTTTATTAACAGATGTACCATAGCAGAGACTTAAGTTTATCAGACTACTCGAACTATCCAGATACAGACTTGGTCCCTCTGCACAGACTACATTGCATTCTTTCCAGAACCCATGAAGGAATGTGGGGATGAGGAGGTCACTATGAAGTTTAGTCTATTTTTCTTCCCCTGTGTTGTTTCTGGACATGTGGGTCTGATGATTTTATATCCTTATGCCAAGATATACATATGCCTGTAGTCTCAGGGGTTCATCTTTGCCATAAAGGGCAGATTCTACATGAAAAATCAAATACAGATCATTTAGTTTCTGTTTTGTCTGTGTTGTCATCTTTCCAGAATAAATGACAATCTGCATACATAAAAGCACCAGGAAGAGCATTGGAACATAATGTTTAGGATCTTCATATAGCTTAAAAAATGAATTGACTGATTTGTATAACTGATTTTTAGCAAATAGAGTAAGAAAATACAGTGACTCTTGGTATCCTATTGAAGAAAAATCACAACACTTCATTGGGTATTTAAAAATAAACATGTTTTACGTGTTAAATGTACTTTTAAATATTTATGTATTTTAAATGTAAATACATAAAACCTAGGTTTTGCATATTAAAATATGTGCATGAAGATATGCAAGACATATCCTGACAGTGTTAGAGTGACATGCAAGGAATACAAAGAAACCCTGTAGTAAATGAACATTTTTTTTTTTTTTTAATTTTTAGGTTCCACAAGATCCCTTAAACCTTTATAAAAAGGTTTACTTCTGTCATAGCTGCAAGAATTACTTACCATCTACTGAGTTTCCCCTTCCTGCAAATTCCCGCACCATGGGCAGATGTCGCTCGTGTTACCAGCTTGATAATGAGGCTCGGAAACGAGAAGCATATTTTAAGTACAGACTTATACTAGAAGATCTCAGGAAGTCTGAAGTTGATTATCAGGATGATAGTAAAATTGTTTTTTTAGTTCAGGTACTGTTGGAAAGAGCCTTGCTATTCATAGTAAGCAGTGGCTTTGACTATATGTCCTTTATTTTGTGTATGTTGTTGACATGTTGAGAAGTGGGCTAAAAGCTACAGCTTCTTCCTGTGATATGTAGTCTTCCACGCCATAAAGAAATAGCTATTATGCTCTTGAAGCATAAGTGTACTTTTAAAGGTGGTTTGCAAGCTGTACACTAAAAGAAGTCTAGCTGACAGGTCAAGGAATCAAATGTTCCAACAACTATGCCAAAAGTATATATGTATGTCAAAATGTTCTTTAACCAAGCGATCATATGACATGTACATAGAATTTTGTATTTTACCCAAAGCTTTATTTGGATTTTTCCATGGGTGCAAGACTTGTAGAATGAAACATGCTCTTCTTCCTTTTTAACCCTGTTTTTTATTTCAGCTTCCAGATCTGCAGTACCTGATTGACAACATATGGAACTGCCAGTCAGCTCTCAGTGCCCACAGTGACCTGTATGATTTGGTTATGGTCAGGTGGGATAAGCAGCGTGAGTGGTCTCCATGGAACACTATTCTCCTCACTAAAGAAGAGGCAGATGTGCATCTTAAGATGGATAACCTTCAGAAGGTAAATTTCAATAGGCTTTATTTTTTACGTTATTTATGTTATATTTTAATAGAATCCTGTGACTAATTATGTTGGGCCAAATTTAGTTGTTACACTCGTCCGTGTTTAAATTGGCTCATTGTGACTATTTAAAGGATTTCATCTGTACTATTAAACAAAATGTACACTAATCCAGAAGGCATCTGGCATGTACAGCTCATTCCACGTACCTGAACTCTTGTCTTGCCCCCATTCTCCCTCCTGAAATGCAAGAAGCTGGGTGGCCCCGTCCATGCTGCCTGCTGAGAACAGTGCCGTGTGTGCGCTCTTCCTTTTGATTCTTCAGATCAGATCAGACAAGAGCTAGCTTGGATGAAAAGCATACTAAAGAATAACCATAAATACTCTGACAGTTGCGTGCCTGAGCTCTTGCATGTGCTCTGGCCTCATTAGCCTCTGGTTTTCTAAATTTCTCATCAAATAGAAGAGTGGTTCCTCATCTATAACTTACCCATTTGTCATCATAAAAATTGTCACTACTTTCTTACATAGATATCAGCTGAGTATCCCTTATAACGTAACCTTATAGTTTGCATTTAAGCAATAGAAACATAATTGCTCTTCTTAGTTACAACCACTTAGGACTGTGTTAAACTCATAATCAAAACTGTTTTTTTACACCAATCCCCCAAATTCCATATCTAAACATGGTAGTCTATGAAATATCTTTTCACTGAACATCTATTTAAGAGTATTTAGTTTTGTAAGGCATTTGTAGGTTTTTACAGAGAATCTTGTGGGCTGTGTTTGTTCTGCACTTAATAATGGCTTATTAAGCTTTTCAGCTCCAGGTTATTGATATATGTAAGTAGTGATCTGCAGTCATTGTTGCCTAGTTCTTTTGTTCAGAGTGTTCTTAATTCAATTTTTAACACAATATATGCACATCAGAAATGCAGCTTCAGCTGTTATGTATTGCTCTTCTTTTTGCAAGTCTTAAGAGCAAACTAAACAGACATAGCAAATCGTTTGCTCTCTTTAAAGTTTTGCTTTATGGATGAAGTATATCAGGGAATTCTAAAGGCAAAAGGATTTCTGCCATCCATTATATTTCTGTGTGAGTGCCCAGCTTGTATCTTCAAGCAGACACATTTATGTGAGCTTTAGCTTTAGAGGTTAAAATCAGTTTCAAGCTGCAAATCCCTTTATTGACTCCTCTCACTAACTGTGAAGTCAAGAAGGCTATTCAGACAATCTGAATCTAGTGATGGTCCTCAAAGATCCTGACTGAGCACGTCTCTGGTTTGATGAGTCTGGATGTCATAGTCAAAGAAATGCCATTAGCTTGATTAGGTCCAGGGCTTCTGTGGATGGAGGAGTTAGTTCAGAACAGGTAAGTTACACAAACCTACATAAAAAGCATGAGATATTTTCTTTAGCTCTTGCAACAACTATAGAAGTGAATTAGTTGTAGTGAGGACTCAACTTTCTTCATCTTAAAAAAAAATGAAAAAAAGTGTGAAATAAGGAAAATGAGGCAAAGATAGAATGTTGTAAATTGAATCATTGTTTTTCACTCACTGAAACAAAAAAGGCCTCAAGCCATTTATTTAATAGCAGTTACTCAAAGTGATGACTACAGCAATAGCAAAAGGTTTTTTCAGTTAAATATTCGGGTTATTTATTCCACTGTCTAAACTGCTACTAATAACTAGGAATTTGGGGAAATGTCACCACTGCATGCAAGTGCTCGCTGAAATACTGCAAAGTACTTGCTGACATGATTAGTTGAAAATAAGGACTCTGATTCTTATCAAGGAATGCCCCTACAGTCTTCACTTTGCAAATGTTGCTATCTAAGTATTGCCTTATTTATTTTTCAAATGTAAGCACAAATGTTCTCACCTAAAATAAAGAAATAAATATGTTTTATCTTGAATGGATAAAAAAAGTTACTCTGGTTTTAAAAGATGACTAATATTTCACAAGGAGAAATTTTTATTACTGGGCCATAAGATAGTACTACAGAACTAGAAAATATTTCATTATATATATATATATATTTACACACAAACAAATTATCTGCCTTAGTTTATTAAAGGGACACTATTTATAATGTATAAAATGTGAAGCAACACATGTGTTTTTAGATATTTTAATTGTATTTATGGGATTTGAATTTATTTTTCTTTTCAGACTTATGAAACTCCATTTATTTCCAAAATAGAACAAAGGCATATCCGGGCAAAAAACTACTTTGCTCAGGTTTCTGTGATATCATCATTTCTGCATAGAAGTAACAACCAGGCTAATGCAAATTCCTACAAAAAACATAGTTCTTCAAAGTTAAAGAAGTAAACTAAATTCCTACGTTTTAAAGAAATACACTTTTTCATCAATACCCTAATTGTATTACACAGATCAAAATAAACTTCTAAGGATAAAATAATTTTATCTCAATCAGTTAATTTAACTGTATTTTAAGTTTTGTAACCTCATTTTAAATAAAATATTGTTAAAGAACTTTGTAAATTCTCAGTTTTTAGAGCAATGTTTATTTTTCTGCCTATTCCTGCATTACTGGGAACATTCTGTCTGTAGTGTATTATTCCTGTTGGGAAAATTCTGTTAATTCTTTGTCACCCTTTAATTAGAAAATTAATACTATAGCACTGTATTCAATTTATTTTTCCTGTCTTAAGCACATAAGGCAGAAACCCCCTCAAACCCTGGACTCTTACAGAACAACAGAATAGATGTAGCTTTCCACATATAGCTGCTTTGCCTTGGAAACATTTGTGCAAAAGAACAACTTTACATTTTGTAGGTCATCTAGATGGTCCTAGTGGAACTGCCAGGATATAATTATTGTATCAAAAATGTTGAAATTATTGTAATTATTATAATTTGAGTATTACAATTTAAATATCATAATTTGAAATACACATTTCAGACTGTTTGAAATATGTTGATTTTTGAGGAGTCTGTATTATTTGAAGAAGTAAATTCTTCCCATAACTAAAAAAAGTTTGTTTGATCATAGTTATAGAGAAAAAAATTGATGTGGTGTAAATTCAAAAATCCAACAGAAAGTTGCAAGGTTCTTCTTGAAACCTCTATTATAGATGTGGTTTTGACCCAGCCTTTTGCTCTAACAGATGAAACTACCTAGGAAAAAGCAGTAGCATTTACAAAGAGAAATAAGCAGATATGTGGCAGCAAACAGCTGAAAACAGAGTTGACTCTCTCAACAGAACACGAACTGTAGAACCAGTACCTGCCTGACAAGTGCATTTTAACATCAATGAAACCTTTCCACTGGTTTTACCATTAAATTCAGAATTATAGTTTAATTAAATTCTGGATTTTAGTTCAGTACTGAACTAATTGTAGAATTGTAGCACATGAGCATTCCAGCTGACTTATGTGCTTTCTGACATCTGAGCCTTAAGATCCTCTTCCAGTGCTTGACTGCCCTTTCAAGTGAAGAATTTTTTCCTATTATGCAGCATAAATCTCCTCTGGTGCAACTTGAGGTCTTCTTCTCTTGTCTCTAGACTCTTCACCAGCTTCCCTGCCCTTCTGTGGACATGCTCCAGCTCAATCTCTTTCTTTAGTGAGGGTCCCAAAACCGTATTCAAGGTGCAGCTTAATAGTGAACAGCATTTGAGGTGTGACCTCACCAGTGCTGAATACAGGGGGACAATCCCTGCTCTAGTCCTGCTGGCCACACTATTTCTCATCCAGGCCAGGATGCCATCCACCTTTTGGCCACCTGGGCACAAGCTGGCTGATATTCAGACCGTCATCAGTCATCGACCGGCACCCCAGGTCCTTTTCCACTGGTCAGCTTTTCACCCACTCTGCTCCCAGCCAGTAGAGTTGCCTGGAGTTGTGATAAAAGGGCAGGACTCAGCACTTTTCCATATTGTACCTCATACCATTGGCCTTGGCCCATCAATCCAGCCTGTCTGGATCCCTGTGCAGAGCCTTTCTACCCTCTGTCAGATCAATGCTCCTGCCCAGCTTGTTGTCTGCAAACTGATTGAAGGTGGCCTCGATCCCCTCATCCAGATCATTGGTAAAGATATGAATCAGAACTGGCCCCACTACTGAGCCCTGGGGAACACCACAGGTGCCTGTACACCAGCTGGATGTAAACTCCATTCACCACCATCCTTAGCTCTTTCCTGGCAGTGCCATTTAGTCACATTGTGAAAACCTCTGTGTAAATAGCTAAAAATCTGTGCTGGAAGTACAGTGAGGTGGATGCTTCACAACTATTCGGAACACGCTTTTCCACAAAATAAGTGTCTTCTAACTAATATCATCCTTCAAATCAGTGTCCAAAAATGGCATTTGATGGCACAGAAATGGAGAAAATGTTGTATGGAAAGTGAGCTATTGCAAGACAGAAGAAGTATCTTCAACACTTTGGATAGCTGAGCTATTTGTTAGGGCAAAGGCAAGTAAAACCAACATAATTAAAACAGTAAATGTTTTTTTTTTTTTAATGTATCATAATTAAAATTAGCATAAAATCCTTCATGTTAGTGGTCTTTAGTTGTTAATTTTAATTATTTATATTTATATTTATAATTTTTTTGTGGATATTGTTACTGAATTTAAAACAAATAACTTTTTTACCACTTTTTGCCCATAGCATTTGTAATTGCATTCCACTTCGAGAAGGAATGAATTAAAATTTTTCTCTAATAGTTACTGTATTGCTTTACCTGTTTATATACCTTATATATAATATAAAAAAGGTACTGGACAAATATGAAGAATGAAAATGTTCTCTGTATAAGCTGGTGGAGAATACTGGGAAAGCTGACTGAAAATACCAGAGTCAGAGTAAAGATACAGCATTGCTAGGAGAGGTCATTGCATTTTATTAGGAAAGCTGTTCAGCTAAAGGCTCAGCTTCTAACAGAACTGAGTAAATTGTTTAAAAGCACAGCTGATCATCTTTGCTAGTACTTCAGAGAGTTACTCAAAAGATGGTTTTAGATTCTGTTGGTAAAAAAGGCCTTTTGGGGCATAGATCCTTCCGGGATAATGAGAACAAATGACTGAAAAGTGCCAGTACCTCTTCAAAGAAGAGAATGTGAGGTGAAATTCTAACCTTCATTCACTTACGGTAAGTGGCTGAAGTGATAAGTCTCTTTAATAGCTTAGAGGTTGAGATCACAAGGAATCCATCCTCCTGAAACACCCCTGAAGGGCTGATGAGAGATGCTGGGATTGACTCAGTTTTTTCCCAAAGACTCTCACTCCCAGGTAAAGGGGATCAGCCCGTATGGCATGAATGTCCCTTCTGCACTAGCAGAGACACAAGGCCAATCAACAACTTTTCTCTCAGGACACATCTGACCAGGAGTTTTGGAGCATGAATCAAAATTTGCCTTCTCCCCACCTCCAAGACCACTGCCAATCCATTTTCAGAGGGAAAGGTTCTAGCTTTCTTCCCACATGCACAAGAGATTAGTATGGTAATTTGCAAGGAAACACATGTGTTATGCCTCCCCACTCTAGAGAAGAAAATCCATGCTTTTTTCAGGATGTAAATTTCCCTATTCATATCTCTAAGGAAGAAGATGTCAGAATAATTTTTTTCTCCACCTCTTTGCCCCCAAAAGATGTCCCAATGACCAAAATATTAGGTCTCTTCTTAGATAATAAAATGATTATGAACAGTGATAAAGTAGGATTCTAAATTGGTACATGAGGGTAGCAAAGTAGTTGCTTACTCCCATTTGGCATATGGAAAATACTTTTTCAACAGGAAATTGTATTAATAATAACTGAGATAAAAGCCAATATCATCTATGTCTTGGGTTCTTTTAATTAGTTATTTATTTTTAAAGAGCTTAAATTTAAATATGTCTATTAGCTGAGCTGGGAGTTCTTTAATATGCTACTGTAGTACCATGTTAGCTCCCAAACCTGTTGCCTAAGGATGAAATTTGCATGCCAAATGGATGCGAGTTACTTTTGTCACCTCTGTATAGATAGTTCTCCTAGCTCATCTTGTACTGTCAATTGTCCTTATTACAACAGTCATCCCTAGCATGTCTTGCAGGCCTAAATGTACTTTTATCATTCACACTTCTTTTTGAATCCAATTTTTTTTATATCAGGAATGTAGAATTCTGAAGTTGAGAGTTTTGGTGGGGGTTTGTTTGTTTCTGTAAAAAGCAATGCATTAGCAAAAGATATTAGGGTTCCATCATCTTGGTCTTTGCTCTCCAATTTTTTTTTTTATGATTCCTATCTTCCATCTTCAGCAGGATAAGAAATACAGATGATATGTGATAGGCATACAGTTGTAAAAGAAAGCATGTAAAATCCAGAGAAATGGATAGGAGGAGAATATTCATTGCAGTTTTATAATGATTTCACAGTAGTTTGATTTCAGTTTTTCAAATCTGTGTCACATTTAAAAATATCTTCATGATAAAGCGGTTCTAAACCTGGACTCAAGGAAAAAACCCTGTGGAAATGCAGCAGTAAACTGTGTGTACTTTTTTGTACACTGACACACATTAATAAAAAGTGGGTTTAGGTTCCTGTTCATAGATAAAAAACCACTTTGATCTTGTCTAATATTAAATGAAAGAAAAGAATATTTTTGAAAATCTCTTTGCAATAGGTATATTTTTTTCTCATCGTTTGGCAAAACCCCACTGTTTTTAGCAGTGAAGAAAAAAAAGGAGAAAATATATGCAGATATATTTGTGAGCTAAATTTACTTAGTGAAGCAAATTAAAATCCCACTCAATAGGTTCTTCTCGTGCCTTTCTTTCAAAGCTTTCTTCACTTCAGTTGTTCCCAAACTGTGGTTTGTGGAGAATTATTAAAAAGGAAAAAAAAGTTAGTTTGTTTTCAGTTAAAAGTTTGTTCATAAGTGATATGGGAATCTGAGAGAAAACAATCTGGTTATGTTCCAAGAAGTTTTAAGACTGTTTCTGTGAGGCAGAATACAGAGTATCCCCACCAACTGTGCATCTCCCTTGTGTGTGTCGGAAGCACAGAACAGTTCATGCAGCGCTGACGGAACTGGGCAGAGTCCTGCGCTTTGTGTCGCCACGGCCACGGGGAGGAACAGGAAGTGAGTGTAGAAACTATGTGGTTGTCTTCTACTTGTTGCTCAGAAATGTTTTGTACAAAGTACAGAGTACACTACTACCAGGAAATATTCGATGCAACTGCACAGAATGGAAAGCTGGACCACAGTCCCACCAACAGCGCTTTGCACAGTAGTGGTTAATAAGGTACAAAATTAGGTACCTCAATTTTGTAACTCAGTGGGGGATGAGAATTTGACACAAAATTTTAAGGGACAGATTGACAGGCTTGTCTTTTTCATCCTCCACAAAAAGGATGCCTTTTGGTAAGTCTTGGGTCATCAGTTATGCTGAGTATTGATCCAGGAAATTAAACTTGTGATTTCAGTGGTATTGCTAATGCTATATATTGTGCAGTAACTGCATTTGTCACTAGCAATCCCAAGAAACATATAGGCTGCATTCAATAAACCATTGATTTGTGAACCCAACTAGCTCTTCTAAATGTGACCAGACCTGCAGACTATTTGTGCATCTGATGCAGGGCCTAGGGTGATATTTTTGCAACAGTGTGTGAATTGGTTAGTGTGTCAAATATGGTCCTTCTTCAAAACTTGAGTTTTTTTGGAAATTCTGCAATTCCTTTATTCTGTCTAGGTGCTTCTGTTTCTACCTCTGTCTTTGAGGTCTGGTCTGGTATCTTACCTGTACACACGCTTAAACATAAAAACAAACACTGGCTTGTTAAAGGGAACAGGTAGGATTTCTGATATATCTCTGATGAGAAGAGGAAAAAATACAGTTAAAAAGTTAATTCTGTGTTATGTAAAGGTAACATGGAGAAGAAAAGGGTTTTTTCTGAGAAATCAGATTTCAGATTGAGTTGATGAAAAAAATTGCCTTATATTAGGCAACCACACTATAAAAATTTACCATGATTCAAGGCAAATGGATTCAGCTGACGTTAATCTGAGCACTACATGTGCTCAGATTTAGACACGCATGTCTTCTGACCTCTATTTGTGTCTTCTTGTACAATTTTTATTGTGCTTCCTTATTTTTCTCTTATCAAAACCCATTTTAACATAGCTTGGAGCTTCTTTTGAGTATGATCTCTAACATCCTGTTCTGATGGTGAGGAGGCATTTGTGCCCAGAGCCAAACATGTGCCGAGGCTGCTGCTTCCTAATGTAGTCACAAGGTGTAGAAACTGCTCAGTGTTTGGCAGGCACAAAAAAGTGCGCCAGAGAAATTTGCTTCCAGGCATGAAGGAATTCTCTAAGACTATTTTGATCTTGCATGAGACTTGTGAAATACTGAAGTCATGTCACATTCTGAAGTGATTACAATTTGCTCCTGACTTTAGATATTTTTGATTTCTGGGATAGCATTGCTCCATGCAAAAGACAGCTTAAGAATTCTGTGTTTCAGTGGCTCTGAACATGCCGTTTTCTCTCTCTCTTCTTTCTTGGTGAAATTTGCTGTTTGTTGCAGATTTCAAACCTGTCAACACCCAAAAATGTGACGCCAGATCTCAATACATGTGAAAAAACTAAGCTGAGGGACATGCTGATATGTAGCAGGGGAAGAAGACAGAAGTTCTGCAGAATATATTTTGTGCAGTACAGAAAACTTTTCTGTAAACTCCATTTTGAAGTTATATAACTGTTATCAGCCTGCGTAGGGCAGGAGTTTGGACTTCATGACTCTCCCTTGCACTTGAAGATTAGAGGAAACTAACAGTGCTTTCACTGCAGGGAGTTTTACAAGCTGCTTAAATCACAAACCTGAAAGCATTAAAAATACGAGTAACTCCCAAGTTCAAGTGAAGGAAGTTCACGTTGTGCTAACTGCCCCTGCAGCTGGGAGCAGCGTCACCCTTAGCCCGGCTGGATCCGGCTGCCAGCAGGCGCAGCGGGAAGTGCAGCTGTGCACTCGCTCGGGCTCTCTCTCTCCCTTGCAGCTGGCCAGTTCCGCACGCACTCGCCCGGAGCCATGACACGGCTCTGCCCTGCTGCCCCGGCCCTGCTGCTGGGCGCCCTCGCTGCGCTGCTCCGGCCGTCTCTGGCAGCGGATCATGTGCCGATGCTGCTCTGGTCAACTCAGAGGTAAGAAATCGAATAAAAGACTATCCCTGCTTATGCTTCTGCTCAGCGTGTGTGTGTGTGCACAGAATATATTGTGCCATCGAATATAGTAAATCAGCTCTGGGCGTTAAAATTACCTGGTAAATAAAAGTGCACCTTGGCCATCAAACAAGCCAACAGATGATTTTATACATTTTTATTTAAAATTTTAGTGTTCTAAGCTGAGCAGAAAGAAGAAAATAAATTCTGTAAACTAAAAATCTGAAGTAGATGTGCTTTATTCACCCTAAAGCATCTTTGAACTCCACTGTTAGAGATGTTGTGACTTAAAGCCACAACATAAGGCAGGGACACAAAAAGGAGCTGACCAAAAACTCTGTGGCAGTTTTTTAAGCCTTGGATTTCTTAACTTCTGAGCCCTGACTTTTCACTTTAATGTTCTTTTTAATACAGGTTCTTAAGTACGATGCTGTATATGTATCAGTTGTTAGAAACAACTGCAGTCCTAGCAGAGACACATGAAATTCAGGCGTTTGCATATACTTATGAAATAGGGGTTTGAAGCTGTTTTGAAAGATCCAGACATAGACTTCTTTCTTTCCAAACAGGAATTTTATTCACGCTCACTTTAAGGATTTTGTACCATTACTTGGGACTTCCAGAAATATGGCAGGTTGGGCAATGCAGTAGCTTCAGGTGGATACTGTGTATGTAAAGTTGTCAGGAAAATATGGGCCACTTATTTACCACTTTTGCCAGATTATTTAGTCATCTTTTATGGATTTCTAAAACATGAAACCCTGCATATAGAAATCTGAAAGTTTTGAAAAAATCTGATTTTATAGCTTTTGCTTTGTTTTTATCCCCTAAAAGAAAAAAGAAAAAAAAGGAATGTTTCAAGTTCAAGGCAATTTTATATTCAAAATACTTTGTGATTCACCACTATATAACACAGGCACTCATATGAGTATTTAACCCCTGTATTTAAAAGCAAAGTAAATGATGGAAAGCATTGTTCTTAGGTTAAAAGCGTCTAAGAAAACCTCAGTGCTTCCTTTGTCCTACTTCCTTGTTTATGTAAAAACATACCTGCTGTATATATAAACAAGATCTTAGCCCTTAATCCCATGTGGTCATAAAAGCAAACTTTCCATCAAGATGCAATTAGCAGCTTGTTCTACTGCAGATTTTTCTGGTTTATACAAATCTAGAGCAAGAAAATCAGTATACTGGAGTGGGTAAACAAGTTCATGTCTGCAGGAACAGAACATTTTGTGAAAGAAGTCTTCCTCCAACCATGACATTTGCATTTTGAAAGAAGTTTTTGTGGGGCCAAAATTAGTTCTGGTGAAGATCTATGAAGCAACTGAAAAGAAGCTTTTTGTTATTTTATAAAATAAAGTAACACTACCAACAACTTTCTGTTGCTAAGCCATAACTCTTTACATCTTGGTGCTTCACAGTGATGTGAGGCTTGCAATGTGTGATCCAGAGGCCTATAAAATTTGGAAATTACTATTAAGAGTCTTAGGAAAGTTAACTACAGAATTGCGGTAATTATGGATATGTATGGGTATCTATTCACTCTGTAGGAACATGTCCCACCAGTAAAAAGTTTAGCGATTCGTTAATCAACAGAAGTTGCAATTCATTGATCTATTCCATCACCCTTTCCCAGATTATGTTAGGATTTGATACTGAATAATTGAAGGATACTACATTTTGTTCTAATTTAGAATTAGCCAGTGTTTGCTAAGGCATATCTCAGGACAGCTGTATTAGAGAATGTAACACTTTAAAGTCTCTTTTATGCATTATTACTGTACTGCAATCATGCTATTAAATATGATGTTAGATGCCAGAGGTGAAACTTGCAACTGACAAACACATGCAGTGCACAAAGCAAAGGCAAGTGGGATATCAGTTCTCAAAGAGACATTAGTAAATCAAATACCTCTTTCCTCTAGAAAGAAAAATGCAGATCCCTACTTGGAGAAAAGTGGTTTTTTAAAAAACAACATTCTTTCTGAATTCAACTAGGGAATAACTCAATATGTCACACTATCCTGTTTTTCATAAAAGAATATATCACTGGATGGTCTTCAGGTAACTTTGGCGTGGAAAATTTGACCTTTATTTTAAACCAGCCTTTAAACTAATATTCCCTGGTTGGGTTTTTGAAGCATGTGATCTTCTTGCATCTTCTTGCATGTGATACGCGGAACAAATTTGATTTAGCCATTTTGAAACTATTCAGAAGAATTTCTTTACCTCTATAGATAAAGAGAAGGAGTTTGAACAAATAAATTAATTAAAATTAGCTTTTGTGATTGCCCCCTCATTTGTTTGTTTTACGAAAGATTTTTGCCTACTGTCTTTCAAAATTTGTTACTTCCTTATTTTTTTTTTTTTTTTTAAATGCTGCGCCTATATAGGGAAAATAATCCTTTAATGGCAAACCCAGGTTATAAGCGACTTTGAGAAAGTGTTAATGCCAATTAATACATTTGCATTGTTTCCTAAACTACAGGGACTTTACTGATAAATCTGCTGAAAGAAGGTGTAACATAAAAAGCAATTTTTTTTTTAGCTATAATTTTATTGGATGCCTATGGAGATGCTGTGTGCCAGCATGAATGCTATTTTACTTCTGCTGAGCAGGGGAAAACATAATTTCTTAGATGGTAATCACAAGGTGACTGATAGAGATAACTGACAAGAATAACTTATACGAAAGAGTTCTGAAGCCAGCTACAAAGCAAAAATGTGAGGTCATGAGTTAGACTGCTAGGAGTCTTGTTATCTTCCCATCAGCCCTTCTGGTGGGTCCAGATACAGGAAATCTTGAAATCTGCACTTCCATCAACCTAAATTGCTCAAATTCCAGAAAGAATACTGTTCAGGAAAGAACATAATGTCATGTCAGAACAGTGAGGTATAAGAAAGAAACAAAATATCAAGCTAAGCTTGCTTTCCTCACTTTCTTTAGAGCATTGTTTGACTGTTGGAGGAAAAGGAGAGCAGTGGAGTTTTAAGTTTCCTCAAACTTAAAGCTTCCTTAGGATTCCTTAAACCTATGTGCTCCTGCACACACATTAAAGAGCTTATATTAGCAAGATGCTTGACATTTTGAGCCCCGCTGGTGCTGTGGCGGCGAGTCTGATGCGCTCGGCGTGTGGATGGCTGCACGAGGCTGCGTGCCTTGGGACACAGGATTCTGTGTGAGCAGTCGATAACAGCAATCAATACTATTGTGTGTTGGCCCGCTGCCGGTTTCACAGCGTGGCTGAGGTGAGGAGCTCAGTAGGATGGGCTGCCTTGGTGGCGTTCAGGGAAGCGCTGTGTGGGTGTATCCACGGCCCCGTGGCGCTCGCAGATCCCCGTTTCACCCTGCAGCTCACAGTGAAGCTCCCAGTAAAACGTACTGAACAGGCAGGGAGCCTGGTGGGCGGCTGGAGCTCAAGTCTTGTGAGGAGTGGCTGAGGGACCTGAAGAAAAGGGGGCTGAGGGGAAACCTTATTGCTCTCTACAACTCCCTGAAAGGAGGCTGCAGCCAGGTGGGAGTTGGTCTCTTCTCCCGACTAGCAAATGATTGGATAAGAGGAAACAGCCTCAAGTTGCACCAGGGGAAGTTTGAGTTGGATATTAGGAAAAACTTCTTCAAGGCAAGTGTGGTCAGGCTTGGAACAGGGAAGTGTTGAGTCAGCTGGAAATGTTTTAAAAGCACGTGGATGTTGCACTTAGGCACATGGTTTAGTGGCGGATATGGCAGAGCTGGATTGATTGTTGGACTTGATGATTTCAGAGGTCTTTTCCAGCCTAAATGTTTCTGTGGTTCTGTTTCCTCTCTGAACCACGCTGATAATTATTGCACTGAGCAACAGCCCCCTCAGTGAAGGATGTAGCCCTCCCTACTGTCATGCAGAGTGCTCAGCAAACTGTTAAAAAGAAGCAAAATAAATGCATGCATAATATTGTGACTATAAATATTAGGCAAATGCTGCATTTTAATAGAATTATTAACCAACTGGTGTAGATTTTTTTTTTATGATGATGGTTACTAAAGTTGACTGCTTGAAAGTTAAAAAGTGTCACAAAAGGTGTTTTCAAGGTTAGATGGCTAACAAGGACTGCTTCAAGAAACAGGGAATTTCTGAGAAGAAAGTATACTTTAAAAGGGGATCATTAAAACTTCTGAAGTTTTGAGTTCACAGCAAAAGCCTTTACCATTGTGCTGCTGCAAATAATTTTGTTTTGTTTGACGTCCTTTCTGTTGACTTTTATTCTTAATTGCAAGTCCCTAAAGCTCTCAAAAGCCTCGTTTTTTTCCCTAAGATTAGGTATGAAATGGATTTATTTAGTTATTTTAAAAATAAATATACCAAGATATTCAGTGTCATTTTCTTTTGCACAAGCCATTTTTATCATCTCTTAATTTAATCTATCTGCTTTTTCTTTAGTATCATTAGAATTTTGATGTGGCCATGTAAGGCACAAAGTCAGTATCAAAGTCAGTTCCTGAAGAGTCATTCAAAATCTTTGGGACTTTCTGTGTTTTCAAATATATTAATTTAAAAGAATATGCCTAATTTTTTGAAATTGTCAGGTTTGTCTTCTCTGAAAAACTGAGGCATGCCTGTTAAAGTTTCTCGGTTGCTTATGTTCATAAATATAAATTAATGTGGATTTCCAAGCACAAATTAAGAAAGAAGGGAGGATGCTGAGTAAAACTAAGAAAATATCAGATCATTTCAACCAATAAAAAAACATTTCCTTCACCTCAGCAAGATTTAATTCTAAAGCTTGTAAAGTGACAGGCAAAAGTTCTACTTGAATTTAATTATCACATCTCCAGCACGTTGTCCTGAAGGAGTCTTCCACATACAGAGTTTGCTGTAATGCTTTCCCAAACCCCAGAGTCTGAGTGAGATCGGTAGGACTGCTCTGGGTTTAGTTCTGCCATGGGTGCAATTTGAAGCTTTCAATTAATTTTCAGCAATCTTCATTTGAATTACAGGGAAGACTCAGAGTGCAATTTAGATTTTCTTTATCCAAAAAACAACACTGAACCCCACCTATGTGTTCATTAACCCTGTTCTGCCTCGATGTTAAAGGGCTGCAAAGGATGTTCTCATTCATAAAAGCTTGCTGTGCAGTGGTCATTTGCCACTTGCTTTGGGTTAGAAAATTAAACTTTTATCTCAACTTAATCAAATTGCAATCATATAATAACTGATGCTAGAGCACACAAAAATTGCCTAAATTTGAGTCTGTAATTAGAAACAGAGTGTCCAAAACACCTGTTTTCTCAGGTTTTAACAATTGATGTGTACCTGGATAAAGATGGAAGAATATGCATCAAGTTCATGGTTTTCCACAGATAATGTTCATCAGTCACAACACCTAGGATAAAAATGTTCATAAAAAGTTTCATCCCTATAGACCCATGTTGAATACTGTTAAAATCCCAACGAGGTGTTGCAAGAATAATCCCACCTCTTGTTCTGCCTGTTTTCTGTAGCAGTAGAACTAAATAGATGAGTTATTCTCTGTCCAGTCCTCATAGTGACAGGTTGGCAAAAGAGTTGTAAACTGGGTGCCTTCAATCTTTCCACTCAGAAGAGTTCCTGCTGCTGGCAAGGTGGCTTTTCTGAGTGGCTTCTCTGGAGTGGCTCCTTCATCATGAAAACCTTAGGAAAGAACCTCTTTACAATAGAACTGAAAGACACTTCTACTAACATAAGTTTTATTAAAAAATACTAGCTTATGACAACTTGTGATCTAGTCCGAGTTCTACTCCTCCTGACCTCCATCTGTCAGCACTGCAAAGTGTTTTGGGAGTGGGATGCCATCTGGGAATTCTCTCTCAATGTTTTCAATGTATTCTTCTTCATTGCACTTCGTAGGTAACTTTTTTTTTTCTGTTGTACACAAACAAGAACACAGAGAGTCCTTACCTCTATTCATTCTTGCTGTACTATGGTCAATTTGATACAGGCGTAAATGGGCAAGTTCTTTTTCTCTTGAGTGGAATAAAAGTAAACTGAACTGCAAAGTTTATCATAAATGAAAGATGGTGATTTCATTACCTGCCACTGCACATTTAAAGAAAGAAGAGGTGTCATCACTGACAGCAAATTTTACAGAAAAAGGAATTATTCCTTTGTAGATCACAGTGGAATCCAGACACTGCTGTGCATGAAGGACAAGTTGTCTCAGCACAGGAACTGAGTACCCTCCTGCAACCTCTTTTTACCCAGAACTCCAGAAACCTCGTCTTGTTCCTGCAAGATAGGGTATGTAAACCAATGTTTTTCCTCATCAATACTGAGCATAAGTCTGCACCTAAATGAGATGCCATGGCTCCTTCTCACCAACCTACTCTTTTTGTTTTTCAGCTTAGCATAGATGATTTCACATACTTCAGTGAATCCTATGGCAACAAGAATCTGTTTCAAAATGTTCAGGCAAGCATTTATCTCTTTTATTTCTTTATGTGCAGTATTTTGAAAGAAAAAGAAAGATGTAAGAAAGATGCAAAGAGAATAACTAGGAAAAGGGCCCTGAGCTGCAGAAGTTTTCCTATTTAAATTATTGAGATTTTTCTAGTTTAAGCAGATGTGTTAAAGAAAATAAACTGAGTTTGCAGGTACGTGCTTTGTAGATATTATATTTTTAAAGACTGAGTTTTCACAGTTCATCATAACTGACAAATTTTTTCTTATATACACTGCAATTTTCTGTTGTTAAAAGCAATGTAAACTTCAAGACCAACACCCCAAAATTCTGTTGTGAAGCCATAGGAAGAAAATAACTCATAGGAACCAATCTTTTTTTTTTTTCTTGTTTTCAGAATTTAATAGCTATTTTGTTTTTACAGAAATTTAAGCTCATTCAGGGAGTTAACTGTTTTATATTTGTATTAAGTTATTACATCACCAGATGCTATATTACTTTAATCTTAACCAAAAAATTAATGCTAGTTGACTAACTTGAAATAAACTCCAGGCACAGAATTTAAGATGGAATCCTCCTGAGCCAATACACAGCTTCAAATTCTGTCCTCACTGAGAAATTTTATAGATTTTGTGCAGGGCATGTATGGTTGTACTTACATGACAGTTTATTGAAATGTAATTAGACAAAATGTTCACTTGTGGAAGTCACAAAGACATTCCTGGAGGCAGTGCAGGATGAAAAGAGCTATTAGTAATGTAAATGGTATCAGAGCACACAGGGAAGTGTGAATTCCTAAGCACCACACAGCAAGCACTATATGTAATTAAATACATAAATATTCACATAATACTTGTCTCTACATCTGTTATAAGAACCTCACATCTTCCTTGTATAACTGGAACTGGAGATATTAATCTCTTTGTCATATAACAGCATTTTAACACTGATGCTGGAAGAGAAACAATTATTCAGAGTATCTACATGGGTTTTCTGAGGAATGAATGGGAGTCATAATCATCTGTTCTGTAAGGATCAGTGGTTGTGTCCACAGGCAGATGCAGTGGTTCTTCTCTGCTATGCCTTCTCTTCTCAGCATTTAACATCTCTCCAAGGCCGTGTCTGGAGCAAATTCTTGTTGCTGCCTGACTACAAAACTGGTTTAATTTAAGCTGTTTGACACGCATTGCAATGCATGACATTGCAAGTTCCTAATAATGTGGTGGTCTTATTTAAGTAGACCCTGGATGTTTAAGAGGCATATCAAAGTATTTAAAATATTCTGCTTTTACCTTGTAATCAGGACTCCATCAGCACTGTAGGTAGAGATTAAAGGCTTTAAAGTTTAGAGATAAGGCTGGAGACTGATGCATTTAGAAATCAGGTGGCATACAAGGGGACTGGGGACCTAATGAGGGCAGGTGAGGAGGTCCTCAGCCAAACAAAAGGTCATGTTTAATTAAATCTTTGTCTGTATCTTGCAGGTCATAGACTTATATTCAAGTTCTTAAGTATCTGAATAAATGTCAGCAACTGGCTCTTTTCCTGACCTTGCCTCTGTTCCCTCTCTGTCTTGTAGTTGAGAAATTTTTCCATGTTATGGCTTCTTTAAAACTGGAAAGTTTAGTTTTACAAATTGCTCACCTTAACTCCAGCACTTCCTACATTTGTTCTGTTGGACTTGGCAATCTTAATGCTTTTCTAGTGTAGTTTGATGGAGTGAAAGAAAATGAGATGTGTAAACTACATACTTCTTTTTCACCTAGGTGCCCATAGAGAGAGTTTTGTCAATATCTATTGCATAGGGTTTAGTTCTTAGGGCTAGAAAAGGAACTTTATGGTCATCCATATTGAGCGTTTGCCTGGTTGCTATCCTATTACTTGAACTCCACTTGAGATACTTTGGATAAGAAATCAATTCTTAATCATGCTATGAAAGATTGCAATAATATTCACACAACATAGGAGAAAGTGAAGGTCGGGTCTGTATTTTCTCACTGGGGAAATTAGAATCCTTGATGTTGCAAAATCACAAGTTTTTTACCTACACAGTCTATATTATACAAGTGATCAGTGAAGCTATAATAAATGTTCCTTTGCTCTCAAGCATCCTCCTTTATGGACTTCAGAAATTAAAACTTATTCATAAACCTAAGCTGGAGATTTCATTTAGAATGTTTAAGTGCATGTAACAGCATGTGTACTACAATAAGAAAGTGTTATTGGGAAAAGAGTTATAGGCTTGTAAACCCCAGAAACGTTTGCAAATATTCAATATTCTGAGCTTTTGGTATCAGTGGGTTTGCAGTGGGTATCAGCTAGATAATTTCTCTTGAACTTTCAAACAACTTCTAAATTAAATAATAAAATACAAAGATTAGCATTTGGGGAACTCCTTTTTCAAGCAGTCACCTACCCTACAAACTATTTTTCTTTAATATTATCTTTGGCTTTCCCCAGACAATGCTCAGCTCCTTAGAGCTGCAGTGTGTATTAACACACTCCAATTAGTGGCCAGCTGTGCAGCTACATAATTATGACTGTAAGTCATTGCCACTTGTAGTCTGATAACTCCATCCTCTGCTCACTCAGTGGTCATAGACTGAGCAGTACTATTTAGTCATGTGTGATACAGAGGTTCTAATAAAGTTTTGTCTTTATTTCTTTTAGTTTTATTATATTATTTTTTTGACAAGGGAACGTGCACAGAACTGCATAATAATCAAGATAAAAGTTCAGCATAGATTTATTCAGTGACATGACAATGTTCTGTTCTCTAGCCTTTTCTAAAATACTATTAATATTTGATTTTTAAAAATCCTGATCACTATCAGCCTCTGAATTACCATTTTCAAAGAGCTGTTGTAACTCTCAAGGTTTCATTATTGAAGGGTAACACTCACTTCTGAGTCTCTTACCTATTATTGTGTGTGTAAAATTAGATTTGTTTTTCTGTCACCCTGTACTGTGCTAAGACCAATTTACCTTGAATCTTATCAGTTACTCAATTGCCCAAGAGGTTGTACCAGAAGCTGCTTCTGTAGTTCATCAGTCAGCCACTGCCTTTACTAACCTGAAGAATTCAGCATAATGGGCAAGTTTCATTAGCCCAATATTTATATTTTTAGCTGATAGTTTAGGAACATATGGAACGGTACAGATCCTAGTGCAGTAACAGATACTTTTTTATTCTCCTTGCTTGCTAAATCTTTACCTATTCTTTAGCTATCTTCATGTGAAGACTGCCTTTTTCTCTCCAAAGTAGCTTAGTTTCTTTAGTAGTCCTTGCTTCAAGATTCTGCCAAATGCCTTGTGTGGGTCCAAGTAGACTGTACCATCTAGAGCTTCCTAGAGTACATAGATAGGTACAGATATCTTCAGCAGAATTGTTAGGCAAAACTTTTTTGTGAAAGCCACATCAATCTTTTCCCTGGTACAGCCCTTTGTTATTGTTATAGTCTGTATTTTGTTCTTTGGAATGCTTCCTCCCATTCTTGGACTTGAGGTTTTTTTCTTCTCAACAGTCCCTTGGATCTGTCTGTAACCTTCAGAAAAAAAAAAAAAATGTTTCCCACTATACAGTACAGTATGGAGGTTTTCTTTAATAATACTTCCTGTTGTTGTAACACACTTTATCAGGTAAAGTACATCAGATCAATTTTCATTAAAATTATAACTTACAGCTTTTTGCATGCATTTGAAGGGCATAGCTACAGTGTAAAAGTTTGTGGGATAGATAATAATTGGAAAGTTAAAATTAAACCTTTCCCTTCTTCTTTCCCCCTTCCTCTCTCTCCTTGTCCCTCTCTTGTTCCTAGCTACTCTGTGGTTTTCTTTAGCAGAATGCAAAATCAGGTGTTTCTCAATATCCTCTTCATTGTCCACCCCCTTTTGGAGTTTTTATGTTTTGAACAAGCCTGGTAGCTGAAATCCTAGAATGTGTAAAGCAACATATGGGCACTGTGAAGAAGAGTGCACAGTTACCAAATGGCAAGAAGAACAAAGAGGCATGGGATCAGACTGCCTACCTGAGGCTGTTGGGTTGATACCCAGCTGTGTCTACCCTTCAGATGAAAAGCAGCTGAATACCAGTGGCTGGAAGCTGAGACAGATGGCAGTGCAGCACTAGTTAGGAGCAGAGGCACAATTAAGATATTACTCTGTAATGATACATTTTATGTCTTATTGTACATTAAGTGAGTAATCTGCTTAATATATATCCTTGGATAAAATAGCTGTTGCCATTCTGGCTGCTGCTATGGGACAAGGGATTAAAATATTGAAAATAAAACAAGATTGAGCTCAGAATTTGAGTTCTAAATTCAAACCTGTAAACAAATCAAAACAAAATGTTTAATCTTTTTCTTCCAGGAGGTGCTAAAAACAAAACTTGAAGACCTGTACACAAGATCAGTGTTTTCTGCTCTATTTTAATTTGTGCAGTTACTTTTCTATCAGTCTGGTAAATCAGACAATGCTGCGTAATCCCCCCTTATGAGCTTCTGTAGAAATGTGAAAATACCTATAGCCTTTGCCTGGAAGGGAAGATGTGAGCAACTAGAAAGAACCAGAGCAGGTCAGAAAAGTGGTAAGCAAAGAACAGACAAAAAGGAAAAAATGAATAGTGGGAGAAAAGTGTTAGGAACTCCACAACTCTTACATCAGAGCAGGAGAAAGAGTCTGTAGCAGCCTGAAGATCTGAATGTTGGATCAAGGGACAGACTAAATTTAGACTTAAATGTAGAAAATACAAAAGCAGAGGACTCAATGAAAAAATAACTTCTAGCATTCATATTTGCACTGGGTTTCAGTGGCAAGACTTTGCTAGTGAGTGCGCTACAGGGGTGGCTTTTTTGAGAAGTTGCCAGAAGCTTTGCCCATGTCCAGAAGTGTCAGTGCTCCAAGAGGGACCCCACTGGCCAGGACCGAGCTCGTCAGAGACGGTGGTAACATATTTAAAAAGGTGAAGAAGTTACTGCACAGAAGCAATTGTGTTTCAAAAAGAGAGCAGTGAGATTGTGTGAGAAACCAGCACCAAGGTCAGCAGGGGAGTGGGAGGAGGTGCTGCAGGCACTGGAGCAGAGATTCTCCTGCAGCCTGTGGTGCAGCCCCTGCTGTGACAACTGTGCCCCTGCAGCCCATGGAGTACATGGGGGAGCACAGGTCCACCTGCAGCCCAAGGGACACCAGTGCCAGGAGAGGTGGATGCCTGAAGGAAGCTGTCACCCTGTGGGAAGGCTCCTGGCAGGACCTGTGGAGAGAGGAGCCCGTGCCGGAGCAGTCTGTTCCTGAAGAGCTCACCCCATGGGAGGGACCCATGCTGGAGCAGTTCATTATGAACTTCAGCCTGTGGGAAGAACTCATCTTGGAGAAGTGCATGGAGGACTGAATCCCATGGGAGGGACCCCATGCAGGAGCAGGGGAAGAGTATGAGGAGGAAGAGGTGGTAGAGACAATGTGTGGTAAACTGACCACAGACCCCATTCTCTATCCCACTTCACCACTGCAGGGCAGGAGGTAGAGAATTGTGGGTAATGTTATACGTGGAAGAAGAGAGGAAGGTGTTTCTAAGATTTGGCTTTACTTCTATTATCATACTCTGATTTGTTTGTTAATAAGTTCAATTAATTTTCCCAAGTCAAGTCTGTTTTTCTTGTGTAATTGGTTAGTGAACTCTCTCTGGCCCATGAGCCTTTTTTTTCCCCTCTCCTTTGTATAACTGAAGAGGGCAATGATAGAGCAGCTTTGGTTGGTACCTGGCATCAGGCATCAACCCACCACAACATTAAATATGGGCTACATTAATTTTGATAATTTTCAAGTCTTCATCTTGCATTTTGTTTCCCCAAATATTTCAGGTTAATTTTGTTATCAAGAATAATGCTTGGAAAGATGTTTTTTGACTATGGAGGTTCCAAATTTATAGAATGATAATGTTTTTCAATTCATTTCACTTAAATATCTTTATCAAGAAGTCAGCTATCAGAATTCTAAATAAAGTGAAAGATACCCCGATGCTTTAGCTGAACCAATTCAGCCTGAGCTTTATAATTTGTACTTTGAGTGAAAGGTGGAAAGTAGATTACATGAATTTTGTTTGTGTGTGTCTGGAGGCTCTGTAGATCCTGAAATCTTCAGCTTTCCTTAATTAATAGTTACAAATTAGACATTTTTCTGTACCATGTGCTGCACCACCAGGATGTACACAAATGCAGGGTGTTTATTATGCAAAGTATGACTTAAATGAATGGAGCTGCTGGCACTGGAGGTGTCTGACATTGATCTTTCTCACCTCAAAGGGCTTTTAGTTAGAGAGTCATATTGAGCTTTGCTTCTGGCAGCATTCATAACCACTACACTCTTAGCTTGAGAACTTCTACATCATCTGTCTCTCCTCTTCCACCATACATGTGGAAAAAACAGCAAAAATTTGGTGTTATTGAGTGCTTTAAGCTTACTGCAAGGAAGTTCAGGAGCAGCCTGCAAGCCACCATCAATCAGGCTGGTGAGAATTCACATGTTGTTTACTGTGGACATTCCTCACTTTGAATATTAAATTAAGGATGCACTAAAAAAAGAAAAAAGATTGTGTTTAATTATTAAGCAACTAAATATTAAGCAAGTAAATAAACTTCTGATAAATTTATTACAGGAAATTCTTCAGTCTTCTCCTTCATCTTTAGTTTTGCCAGCTGTTGACTGCAAGGCTACCAGGTCTCTCCTCAGCGTTCTTCAAGAATCAGGAGATTGGAAATTAACAAATGTAACTAATCTCAATGTCTCTCAGCTGGAAGTGAATGCATCTGATCCAAACTTACTGGTGGTTCAGCTACAACCATTTGCCAGGTAGGTGCTTCTCAAGAACAGAACTGATCCACATATGTGCATGTTTTTTAGAGCTTTTGAAAATGTTAGCTGTATTCAAGAAATTCAGGAAAACACAGTGGAAGCTTGTAGAGCTATCAAAATTGTTTCTCTTACAAGGATGAATTCAGTGTTTTTCAAAGTCCCCTGATGAGCTTACTAGGTGTAATAGATGAATTATTTTGAGAAAGGCAGTCAGGCATTCCTATTTTGTCTGCCTCATTATATGAGAACAAAGGGGCAGCTAATAAAACTAAATGGCGACACACTTTTTAGCAGAAAGGCTCAATTATTTCACTCAACACATGATTAACCTGCAGAATTAATTGCTAGAAGGCATTCCTGGGGTCAAAAATACTGGCAGGATAAATAAACAAGCAAATAAACATACAGACAAACCTGAAGCTAATAAAGAGCCTGATTTTCCATCACTATGGAAGGAAGAGGAGGGCTATAATTCTTCATGTTTCCAGCTCTGTGAGGTCTGTGATCTGTCAGAAATAGGGAGAAACTGTTCCTTCAGGTGAATATATATTTAGAAAATATAAGGCATAGGTGCTGAGCTTCTTCTGCTTACTTTTCTTCCCAGCTTATTACTTGGGCATTTGTATATGTTAGTGTAAGGTGCAAATTATCAATGTGTCCTAAACAAATGCAAGTGTAGCTCTCACTACACAAAAAGAGGCATGATAACTACTTTAAAGAGCTCCTGTACAAGTGTTAAATAAGGGGCCAAGACCAAATGAAAAAAAAAAAAAGCTTCCCCGAGACTGATCAAAATACTGTCAGTAGTATGGCTTCTCTGCTGCCTAGCAAATTTGAGGGGTTTAAGAATCAGCTGAAGATGTGGTCATTATATTTTTAATGGCTTTGCAGAAGAAAAGGGTCATTAAGCGGAGATGAAAGAATAACAGAGGGACTGACAGTAATCCTTTTATCACTCAGTATCTTCACACATTTCTGATTCACATCATTCTTGCCTAGGAAAGATTTTTAATTATTTTTATCCCTCCTTTTCTCCAGTGATTCAAAAGAGATTTCCACCCTGGAAGCAATTGCTGAAAATGGTAAGTAATATTACCTAGACATAACTAACATTTCAT
Source organism: Bombycilla garrulus (assembly GCA_013400315.1). NCBI lineage: Eukaryota > Metazoa > Chordata > Aves > Passeriformes > Bombycillidae > Bombycilla > Bombycilla garrulus. Next base: position 163,870 of record VXBU01004136.1, read on the forward strand.
CATTTGTGTTTTCACTTCAGCAGGTTGTAGTCTCTAGTTTGAAGGCTTTGCTATGCTACTACTATTTAAAGGCTCCCTCCCCCCTTCTACAGTATTTATGAACTGTGGCGGTCTTAGTTTCAATCAGACACTAAGTATCTGATTAAAAATCCGCCTGGCTACAGCTCTGTGACATTAAATGTAGCTTGAAAAATTCATGTCTGCTTCAGACGTGGGCCCTTGCTCATTCTCTGAGCCCAAACCCTGTACATCTGTGCAACTTGATGTTAGTCTTTTATTGGTTTTGCAGTGTATTAGACACTACTCGTTAAAGTTGAATCTCTCAATATAATACTATAAAAATTTTTCTTGCCTAGCATCTGGTTGAAAAAGTGGTGCCATACATGAAAATGGCACTGAGAGGCATCTCATTGCAGAGCTTTCACTTACTATTCTAAATTAGAAATCTAATTATAAAGCACGCAAATCACTGAAGTGGTAGTTTTGGAGGTTTACAGTGTAGTGGGCTGATAATTCAACAGTGTTCTTAGTGGCTATGACTGTTTCTGCTCAGAACTGGGGTTGTAAAATCAAAAGAAGATTTGAAAATCAGGAGAAAATACCTCAGTACTGAAATTAGTTGTGTATCCTTTTCTGTTTGTTTTTGTACTAGTCCAAAATGAGTGGGTTTTATACTGAAGTTGAGTTTTCATCTCTGAATTGCAGAGGAGTTGTTTTATTTTCTTGTCCCCAGAGCATACTGAATAGTTGAGCCTTGGCCTAATTTTGGTCTTGGCTAAATAGTGGCTTTTTCTTTATGGGACATTTCTTTCATCAGTTGCATGGATTCAAGAATAAGCTTCCCAAGCCCTAGAATCATAGTATCATAGAATATGCTGAGTTGGGAGGGACCCATTGGTACCACTAAGTCCATCCTGGCCTTACATGGGACACCCCAAGAATCACATCATGTGCCTGGCAGTGTTCTCCAAATGCTTCTTGAGCTCTGTCAAGTTTGGTCCTTTGCAACTTCTCTGGGGAGCCTGTTCCAGTGCTCTGGGCAGAGAACCTTCTACCCAAAATCCAGCCTAAACCTCCACTGACTCAACTTCGTGCCATTTCCTGGAGTCCTGTCACTGGTCACAAGTGATGAGATCAGCAGTGCTTACCCTTCCTCTCCCCTCATGAGGAAGTTGCATACTACAATGAGGTTTCCCCTCAGTTTCCTCTTCTCCAGGCTGAACAAACCAAGTGACCTCAGGCACTCCTTATCAGGCTCCCTTCCCTCTTCACACTCTTCACCATCCTCATTGCCCTACTTGGACACTCTCTAATAGCTTTATATCCTTGTATTGTGGTGCCCACAACTGCCCCCAGCACTTGAGGTGTAGAGCAGGACAATCCCCGCCCTTGCCCGGCTGCCTGATGCACCCCAGGATATTGTTGGCTCTCTTGGCTGCCAGGGCACACTGTAGACTCATGTGACTGCTGTGTCAGACTTTCTTTTGTGAAAGCAAAGTCAAGAGGTGATCTGTGGGAGGATGGAAGAAAAGGCTATACCAACTTTTTGGTTAGTCTCAACTAGATGTTAATTGGGAAGAAGGTATGTGGATTAGGGAAGATGTGCCACTTTGTTTGGCCAGGTACAGAATCTGCACTATTGTTCCCATGTAGGCACCTAATTTAGGGCCCTAAAACATGGTGGACAGTCTGAGCTCTTTGGAGAATTTGAAAATACTTCATGAGAAAGGTACAGTTCTGATCACAGGTAAATAAGAGATCTATATCGACTCTGTTGTCATAAGAATGTTCACAGAAGCTTCTCTGGATGAAGGAATTACCTCTAGAACCTTCCTGAAGGCAAAAGTTATAGATGTTACTGGTAACTATATTTACGTGTAGCTCCTTTCTGAAGGGAAATGCAGATAATATGTTATTTCAAAAAGCTATTGGTTGCTTTAATGAAAGAAAACCCAATGTTAATCTCTGCATTTTTATACATATTATTTTTTTTGTTCTGCAAATTTTTGCTAGGGCTGAAGAGAATTTCCAAAATCTATGAATACAGAATACAAAATCTACATTATACAATGCCTTGGATTGCCACAACCGATGTAATTATGGCAGTAGTTTTTAGGCAGTTGTTTTCTAAGTGCATTTCTTAGAGTAGATTCTCTTAGCAATAATTTTTATAAGGAAAATTTACATAGCTATGATTCTTGACTGATATGAGGAAATCAGTTCAGTTGAAACCCTGCAGAAAAAAGCAATGCTTGAATTCTTACAAAAGTCAAATATTTTACTCAGCCAGGAGACCATAATTACAGTAAATAGAAGTGGTTAAAGAGGATAATAATAAAAACTCTTTATTTCAGCAAATGCAAATAAAACATAATTTCTGTAAAGTACAACCTCAAAATCTGAGAGGCTTGTATGTCCAGGTTATAAAATATCCATCTGCCAGGCTGGTACATGTATTGGAAGTGGAAATGCACTGAAACACTAAATGCAAGTCTGCTTGCTTGCTTCTCAAACAAGTCCCAAAAACAACACTAATAATAGTTCATGATTCACAGCTGTTGTGCTCCTTATAAGCAGATGTTCATGTTTCTGCATAAATATTGAAAACATTTATCCACTGTAAGTATTTATTGCAACTGCCTGTGGTTTCAGAACTAGTAGAGGATCTTTTGTAGAGGCATGTTTGGAGCTCATTGGACTTTTCTTTATTTGACTTTTTCCTTTATTCAGAAATATTCCACCATATATCTTCTTTGGCCTCCTATGGAATGAATAGGAAAATCTTCTGTGTCCTGTTGGGGGTAGAGAAGCAGGCTTTAAATCCACAGAAGGCAAAATAAATATTGCTACCAGTATTATAAATATCATAGCCCACACTAAACACTCTGGTTTGGGTGTTGTTTCTCAGTTGTAGTTAAGTGTATTTTGTAATTCACAGTACAATACTGCATTCATTTTATTATTTATTTATTAAATGGCCACTTGACTTACAGTTTATGCATCCTGCTCTCATCTCTTAAGTGTTTTCTTCTGCTCCTGCTTTTAATTGCCCAAAATGCAAGCTTGTGAGTATATTTTCCTTGGTTTTACTTTTCAGTTTCAAAATCACCCCTTTTTCTGAATGGTTGTATTTTTTTAAAAATATTATCTCACTGAAATTGTGCATTTTTCAAGACACTGAGCATGTCTTACCCATTTGTACTTAGAATGAGCACTGAAGTGGCTTAAAGAAACTGAATAAGCTTTAACATCTAGCTCATTACTTCTCCAGCTACTGTAAGATTTTAGCTTTCTCAGCTTACAGAGTTTGTTGAATTATACATGTTTCTATTTGCAGACAAAATAATTGGAAGAGTGACCATGGATCTGCAGGAACGAGGGATTAATTTTTCAGTGATTTATACTGCAGTGAGACCTTCAAGGGTGAGTAATCTTCAGTGTCTAGAACGATCAGATTTTCATCACCGAATAACTTAATGTTTAGAGAAGAAATCGGCAGATGATTTTCAAGATTATACAGACAAGCAATCTCTATTATATGAGGTTTTGACCAGAAATGATTGCCTGAGTTTTCATATATGATAGCTATATCACATAACTGTTGAAATTTTACTGTTCTTGGAGACTATAAATCTGTCTTTGTCTGTAGAATTTATTACTGTTTTTAAGAACTGTAAATTAATTTTTTTTCAGTAGTGAGTTCTGTGTGGAATATTACCAAGCTTCCTAGTGTGGCTCATTAGTATAGACAGAGTGTTATTAATTAACTGAAGACTACTCAAGTACCCATTTTAAAATTAATTGGTTTAATTTCTTTTAATCAATACTTGGTATTTACAAATGCAAGGTAAAGTTTTCACCCTTGCTAATAGTCAGAATATAATTTATAGATCATATCATATCCCATTAACAGTAAGTAGCTGCAGGATAGTTATTTACACAGAGTTTTCTTTTTGTATGACATACAGGTTGCACTCAAAAAATATGAAATTTTTAATTTTAATGTGAATAAATGGAAGACAGTCTTACCTTGAGGAAAAAAAGAGTTCCCATTAAGAAGAGAGACATTTGAAGGATAGGCTGAATTCTAAACAACGCAATTTTGTAAGAAACATGTATATTTGTTTCAGAGGTAACACATTCTGAGCTCCTAATATGATAATGGAATCATAGAATCATTAAGGTTGGAAAAGACCTCCAAGATCATTGAATCCAACCTTTGACTGATCACCATCATGTCAACTAAACCACAGCACTAAGTGCCACATCCAGTAATTTCTTAAGCACTTTTAGAAATGGTGACTCCACCACTTTCATGGACAGTCTGTTTCAATGCTTGACAACCCTTTCAGGGAAGAAATTCATCCTGATGGCACCATCCTGATGTCCCACTTGAACTTCCCCTGGTGCAGCTTGAGGCCATTCCCTCTTGTCCTGTTGCAAGTTGCCTGGAGGAAGAGGTTAACCCCCACCTGGCTACAACCTGCTTTCAGGGAGTTGAAAATGATAAGATCCCCCTGGGCCTCCTCCTCTCCTGGCTGAACATCCCAGCTCCCTCAGCCACTCCACCTGTGACTTGCTCTTTAGACCCTTCCCCGGCTTCACTGCCCTTCTCTGGACACGCTCCAGCCCCTCAATGTCTTTCTGGTTGTGAGAGGCCCGCAGTTAGACACAGCCCTCGAGGTGTGACCTCACCCATGCCAGAACAGGGGGACAATCCCTGCTCTGGTCCTACTGGACACACTATTTCTCATCCAGGCCAGGATGCTATTGGCCTTCTTGGCCATCTGGGCACACATTGGATCATGTTCAGCTGCTGTCAACCAGCACTGCCAGGTACTTTGTTACTAGCTGCTTCCTCTTGGATTGCAGGTCTATTCTGCTCCCAGAATAGATAGCTGTCTACCAGCTCAGGGGGCATGTTGCCCTGAGGATAACCAGTCTTGCTGTTAAAGGCTGAGGCAAAGAAAGTACCTCAGCCTTTTCCTGGTCCTTGGTTACAATGTTCTCCCCTTCCCCACATCCAAGGATAGAGAATTTCCTTAGCTCTCTTTTTGTTGTTAATTTACTTGTAAAAACAGTTTTTATTATCTCTCACAGTAGTTGCCAGATTGAGTTCTAGCTGAGTTTTAAAGTTTCTAATTTTCTCCCTACATGACCTAATGATACCCTTGTACTCTCCCCTGACTTGCCTGCCCCTTCTTGGAAAGGTAATCTACTTTTTTTTTCCCCTCTGATTTCCAGTGAGAGCTCCTGTTCAGCCAGGCTGGTCTTTCTGCATCGGCTCATCTTCTGGCACATGGTGATGACCTGCTTCTTTGGTTTTAAGATTTCCTTCTTAAAGTATGTCTAGCCCTCCTGGACTCCTTTGTTATTAAGGACTGTCCAAGGTAGAGGTTTTGTTGACCGTCTTCCTCACTTCACCAAGAACTGTAAACTCTTTAATTTTAGGGTTGCTATGCCCAAGGCAGCCTCTGACCGCCACATCTCCCAACAGCCTTCCTCTGTTTATAAACAGCAGGTCTGGCAGGGCACTGTCCCTGGTAGACTCACTCACCAGATGTGTCAGGAATTTATCTTCCTTGTGCTCCAGGAACCTCTGAGACTGCCTCTTCGCTGTGTTGAGTTTCCAGCAGACATCTGGCAAGGCAAAGTCTCCCACAAGAACAAGGGCTAGAGATCATGAAACATCAGCCAGTTGCTTGTAGAATATTTCACCTGCCTTTCCTTGGTTTAGGCAACATAAAAGACATTTGTGTGATTGTCTAGATCTAGCATGAGAAATGCCAACAGAATCTTGAGAGGCTGGAAGGTCTTCAGGACGTAGCACAATGGAAAATGCACTGCAATTCTTATTACAAGAATAAAACCTAGGAAATCTGTCTTCAGTGGGTGTGAGGGAAGTCCCTTTATCTTATCCAAAAGAAGCGTAAGAGGCCACTTAAATGGACTTCATAAATGATCTTTAAGCCAGTAGAGGATGAGAACTTCAAAGGTGTTCATTCAAAAGTAGTATGTGTTTTTGCATGGAGGTAGGATCTTGAACCTCTGACTAATCCAACAAGGTGATCACAAGAGTCTCTTCAGGCTCTGGGTCAAAGGCTAATTCTACTGAAGAAAAGCAAGAACTTTCTTCAGAAATTCATCCTGTGAAATCAACTTCCAGAGACAGGATTTTGGAGACCAAATTTAGGAAAAAACCCACGGGCAAAAGGAAGCAAGCTCATATTGATATTCTGTGTACTCTGTGTGTTTTTGTGGCAAAGTAGAGAATATTAATCCAGAACTTGCGATCTGCCTTTTTTCCTATTTCTTTTTTAACAAAGATCCAAAATAAAAATAAAATTTACTTTGTTATTGTGGCTCTTTACTGTTTGAAATCAAAAGCACATGGGCATTCTTTGCTGAAAATTGCATTTAGAACAATTGGAATGAAAAATATTTTTAATTAATGAGAAATTGGAATTAAGAGTGATTTTTTTGATCAATTTAAAAAATATTTTAAATCTATGCATATTTCAATAGGCTTTCCAAATTAAAGTAAGTTAGTTTGAGCAGCTGAAGCAGTTTTAAATAATTAAAGCAATGTATTTTAAGATATTCTACATTTTTAAAATAAAAGCAATTTAAAATTTTCTCAATTGTATAAATGTAATACTTTATAAAACCATTTGAAGCATTTTTTTGACCCCTCACAATAACTTTAAGTTATTTCAGTGCATTCAAGGTTATCAGCTTCTATACAAATCTAGAAAAACCGAAGCAGAATGTACTTTTGAGGGTTCATCACTCTGTGTATTTGCATATAACCTCTTCTTGGTATGTATTCCATATCTTCGGCTGTGCTTGAAATGCAGAAGGTATGAACTGTTTCATAACCAAAAGTGAATGAAAATACTGACTTCCTTCTTTTAAACTATGAAGACTATATTGCATGATCGAGAAGTTACAGGATCACTCCCAAGTGATAGCCAAGATCAATATATATGAGAAGTAAAAGGCTGTAATCATGTTGAGAATGATTTTCAAATGCACTATGTAAACTGTATAGCTGTCATTCACTATGGAAGATTTTGCATTCTGTAGTGGCCTTATTCTCTGTGATGAAGGAAATTAGCTTTAGGTATTACACTTTTTTTAAAAAAATGGTTTTAGTTAGGTTAATTAATTTTATACAATAAAGCTCCCAAAAAGGGTGTTTTTTAGATGCTTCTCTTCTACTCCTTGCTTTTGGACTGTTTGTGGCTTAATAACATTGCTATATTATATTCGTTTATTCTTCTATTGCCTCAAGCAGAGAAAAATAGATGTGAGAAATGCATATACTAGAAAAGGTTCCAGACTGGTATTGGCTTCACAGAAAGTGAAGTAATGAGCAAAACTCACCTATGATTGAGCATCTTTTCTGACTTGATGATCAAGAACTATTTAATTCAGTCAGTGCAGACACAGATGCCTTTAGGCTATTATAATTATCAATTCATTACCCCAGTGCATGATGGAGATTTGTTCAAACTGGTTCTTGTTCTGTTCCAGTTTCAGCATGATTGGAGGGCTAGAGCACCCCTTCTGTGAGGAAAGGCTAAGGGAACTGGGATTGTTCAGCCTGGGGAAGACAAAGCTTCAAGGTGAGCTAATTGCTGGCCTTCCAGTACCTGAAGGGAACCTACAGGAAAGCTGGAGAGACCTTTTTACAAGATCGGATAGTTATAGGAAAAAGGGAAATGGTTTTAAACTGAAAGAGAGTAGGTTTAGATTCGATACTAGAAAGAAGTTCTTTACTGGGAGGGTGGTGAGGCCCTGAACAGGCCAATGCCCCATCTGTAGAAGTGTTCAAGGCCAGGCTGGATGAGACCCTTAGCAACCTGCTCTAGTGGAAGGTGTCCCTGCTCATAGCAAGGGGCTTGGAACTAGATGATCTTTAATGTGCCTTTTAACTCAAGACATTCTGTGATTCTCTGATTTGAAGCTGGAAGACAGAACTAAGGCTCTGAAAGAGACACCACTTGGTGACTTACTTGAAATGTTTTCACTAACCAGTTGATGATTCCTCCTGCCATCTCGTAAAGGAGCTACCTTCCTTTAGCAAGGCAAATGCTGGGTCTTGTGGCTACTCTTTTGAAATGTTTTGCCTTGCACGTCTGGCTGAGTTGGGATGAGCAGGAATCCCTCTGGCTGAGAGATAGATAGCCCCCTAATTCTGGGTAAATGAAGTCTATATGTTTGTATCTGAAGTCATCAACCAGGGTTCTTTTTAAAATCAGGAGTTTTTAAAAATATGATCCTTCTGACTGTTTTGTAGGAGACTGCTGCAGAATGAGATGAAACACACCCTTAAAGGCAGTCATGCTTAGGTTAGATCCTGACATGCACATATAGTCAGACAAATCTCACTCAACATCTCATATTTTTGTATATTAAAAACCAGAAACTTATCTCAAGATATGAGGAGTATCTGTCCAAGACTTTCCTTCCCTTTGAAAATCATTTGATAGCTTATTTTTCTTCATGAGAGCCAAACCCCTTGGCAGTCCTTTTTCTACTCTTCCATCAGCAGTTCTTATGAATATATGAATTTCTGTGTTCTTGAGGAGTTTGAGATCATGATCACCCCTCTACTTTGCTTTCTTCTGGTTACCTTTTTGGCTTATGGTTTTAATGCATAATTTTACCTTGTTGTAATTGGAGAGGTTAAAAAGGCTGCAGTGATTTAAAGACAGATATGCTTCAGATCATGCATCTCATCAAGTTCCCCATCCTTCCAATACTCATAGGTGTCCTTGTAACATTTTTGCTAGTTTTCTTCTGAAACTGCAAGGCAGTTTTATAGTTGTTATCTTTTCTTAGTGAGATTGAATGCTGAGGGACCACATATTGCTAAAAGGAGATTTATGGCTGCGTTCCAGCTGATACTCATTTTGTTGACTCCACTTTTTACAGATGCATTGTGAAATGCTGTTTAAATTTTCTGTATTGCCTCCGTATTTTCAGAGAGCTTCAGTTACCATCAGCTTTGGACTCCTTCATTTTACAAGCTGTCTGCTGTAGTTGGTATTTCTGTCTGTTGAGTCTTTGATACCACTCAGAGCCAAGCAGTATGAGTTATAGGAACTTTTTACAGCCAGAAGTAGCATTGGAATCTGTCACACAAGTGGTTACTTCTGACACTTAAAAAGTGTCTCTTGGAGATATCTTCAGGTGCTATTGTTGTGCACCTCAGCTGAAAGGGGTATGAAAAGTTTTCATCTGCTTTGAAAAGTGCTTGTAGTTATGTTTTCTTTGTTTCTGTCTTCTATCTAGCACATTTTTGAAAATGCATCATATTTTGATCTGCTGCATCTTCCACTTACATCCAGCTCCCCTCTGTTTTGTTGACTGTGCAGTTTAGCACTCCAAGGAGAGTAAACGCTGCAACAGCCACCCCACTGACTTCACAGCTTCTGGCTAATGGAATGCTTTTGACCACTTAATATACTCAAATATTACATGACATGAGCTTGACCATGAATAAACATTAGAGAAATGTTTATAATGCCATTTCAGGAGCTGGGGTGTGAATTAAATAACCTCACACATCCTTGAATACAGGAATTGCCTTATTCATTTAGTCTTCTATTTTTACATTTGAAGGAGAAACTGTAGTCTGATGGAGTAAAATAAAGCATTGGTGTTTCCAGCCTAAAATGAAGAGGAAAACAAAGAAAAAGACTTCCTTGTCCTTTGGTCTCTCCTTTTCCCACCTAAAGAATACTGTTATAGTAAAGCATAGACCTTAACTTGTAGATGAAGAACGTACATTTGACTGTTTCCAAGTAAACTCAGTTTTGATATTTTTTTTCTGACACAGGTAGAGTATTTTTAAATAACTACAGAAGAACTCCTTGAGGCAGGTTGAAGCCAGTTAGTTGTCACTCTAGATGAACAAACATTTAGCCAAATTAGTTTCAAAATTGAGTGATGAAAATGTGAGAGATTCTTGTTAGCAATTCTGTATGATTCATTCCATGTGTTAGCTGAGAAGTCAGAGAAATAACTAGTGTTTTACCTTTAACTCCAGACTTTTCACTAGAGTGAGTTAAGATTCACTTACTTTAAACATATTTACAACTCTAGCTTACATTTTACATTTTGTGTGTATATATATATATATATATATATATATATATATGTTTACGTGCTTCACTGGTAAGTGAAGGGCAGCATGGAACTAAGCTATTATTTTTATCTGATCAGAACAATTTTGTTATTTTCAGATGATAAGTTTTTAAGGCATAGATGAAACCTTTACAGATGCCCAATATAAATCAAATCAGAAATCTGTATTTATTTTGCTTTTAAAACTAAGCACCAAGAAAACTGGGGTGGAGGAGGTATGGTGGAGAAGGACACAGGTAAGGATGAATTGTGTCTTAGGACTAAAATTTACCAGACACTGGAAAAATGCAGGGATAAAAATTGCAATGAGTATTCTAAAAGATACTGTCATATGTAAGCAGAATTTATAAACATAATGATACAGGATGAAATTAAGGTATAGGGGTAAAATAGGATAGATTAAAAGGAATGTGTAACTGTAAACATGCATATTTATATGAGATGGTGGTAGGCATACTAAACCCTTTCTGGAAGGAAAATGCCTAGGTAAAAAAAAAGTATTGGAGTGACAGAATACATCTGTTAAGGACTGATGTTGTGTCTTAAAGGAATTTTGGATTCCAGGAGACAAAGGTCAATATTTTGAGAATCCTGGAGACCTATTCTAGGAACAGTCTTTGAAGACTGGGGGTGAATGCAATATCCAAGTGATATGTCTTTAGCATGAGGATTAAAATAATCCATCTATCTGTGATTTGATAAATTGCCCAAAAATCTCCACTAATTGACTGACACTGCTTATGTCTGGAATACAAACTGCTTTAACACAACATATTAACAGGTCAAACTGTATGTCAAAAAAAGCATTTTTCCCCTCACCCTCCTCCCCACATAGAAACATCCCAAACTGTGTCATAATTACCAGAGTGAAAGAGGTGAGACTATTAATAGTCACACTTCAAAAAGCATAGTCCTGTATAATGCAGAAAATTAAAAAGAATATAAATTCTTGCAAATTTCGTGCAGTATCATATGGCAGACCTAAAGAGATTCAGAGGAATAATGTGCACAAGACCCGAAAACTATTCATAAAAATGCATTAGACAGGAATTCTTTCAGAGAGTACTGGATCTAATAAAAAAGAGGAATGCAGAAAATTAGTGGCAATGCAAAGTCAAATGGCCTGTGTGTTGATCATTGCTATGACAGAACATAAAGAAGCTCTCACTTCAAACACTTTTTCAATAGTCATTGAGCCTCAAAACATTTTCCTGCCACTCCATTAGCAATAGAAGAGATTTCAGAATAAATCAATAAAATTAATTGTGTCATATTATCAAGGTCATATATTATTCACCTAAGTTTAAACTAAAATAAGAAACTGCCAAGCTGTCATCATGATTTATAATTTACAATTTTTGAATTACATTTTTTATAATACATATGAAAATTAAAAAATAGTTTAGCCTTCATCGTGGAGGAGCAGGATGTTTCAAGTGTGACTTGGGGCTTGAAAAGAGGCTCCACAGGCCTGGAGATACTTCCAGGAAACCTGCCTTCCATACTGACAAAAATGATTGAAACTGTAGTCATAAATATGTGGATGTATGAAGAAAATACAATGTGGTTTCAGTGTTCTCTAAGAGGCATAGGATGTGCAAGTAAAAGTGACTGTATTGCTAAAGGAAAAAGGATAAAAAGGTACAATTATTTGGTAGCAGAAGTAAAATCTTTAAAGATAGGAAACAAAGGATAAAAAGAAAGGATTCATATCTACAGTGGGGAGTGTATGCCAGTGGAACTCTGTGGGGATTGATGTTGATGCCTGTGCTGTTCAGCAGAGTCATTAGTGTGGAAAGGGGGCTGAAATCTAAAGGTGCCAAAGTTTGCTGATGTACCGACAAGTTGGAGAAACCACTCACAGCACTGCATTGCTTAGTGATAAAAAGACAGATACAGTCCAGTCTGAAGGAAAGCAACACATAGGGAAAACCTTAAATATGCACATTACGCTAGTGTGAGTGGCTGCTATTTCTCAGAAGAGGAATTGCAGTACAAACGTGGGTAGATCTTTTGGAGCATCTCAGCAGTAGGATGAATAGCAAGCAGAGTGTTACCCACCATTTGGAAAGGAGGAGGGCAGAGCAGCAAGTGTCAGTTCACTAGCCCCTTACTGAATACAAGTCTGCCAGTGGAATAGTGCACGTGGTTCTGGCCATCCCATCTGCAAAGGATACAGTAAAACTACACAATTAAAATATTTCAGCTAGGAAAAGTGAGGGAAATTCAAGATGGATATAATAAATAAAACTGCCAGTTATGTGGACAGGCTCAACAGCCAATATTACTTGTTGTCTCTGCAAAATATTCATGGCAATCACTATTCAGACCATAACTCATGAATTCAGGGACAGCAAAATCCTTTAAAGAAGAAAAGTGAACTATTTTTTGGATGACAAAAGCACACAGATTTCAGTGATTACATAAACTAATGGAAGAGAGATAGGAAAGATGGGTGGAAAGAACGTCCTACTACATGTGTTGATTTGAAAGCAGCCTTCAGCCCTGAAAGTTTCCAACCAAAAAATTATAGAAATCAAAGAGGGCATCCTAGGACAAGTATTGTTTGTATTTATCCTTTCCTTGTTTCAGCTGCCAGTTACTATCAGGAGCTCTGGCTGTGAGAGGTAGGTGGACCTTTGCCCCCTCACACAGTTTAGCTGGTCTCATGTCTTGGCAGTGGAAGGTTGGGATATTGACATAGCATTTCTCTGGGATAGGAGTGTGAAAAATAATATGTAACTTATTTAACTAAAGGCCAAGAGCCAGAAGATGCGGCCAACAGAATAAGCAAAGCTTCCCTATAAGAAGCTCATGGACTTTCCTCCTCATGCTCATCTATTAGGTTGTTGTAGAACTGCCACCTCTGAAAATGAAAATAATTGCCACATCATAAAAAAAAAAGCCTGTTGCACATAAATCATTATTCTTATGGCAACCAGGAAATCCATACAGAGAAGTGGCTGTGTCAGCTGAAAATTGAGTAGGTGGCAGCTCAAGCTTGGTGCAGTCTTCCGTACTTTCAGTACATTGAAACAGGCTGGATTCTTATGATAGAATTATCCTCGAACCAGCTGTCAATGAGCTCTCAGAGGCTCTGTCACTGTTTGGGTTTTCTGTCCTGCAAATCCCAACGGCATAAAATAACTGGGATTGGCACCTCAGGTGGTGTTGGAAACAAAAAGTTTATTAACTGCAAAAATAACAAACTCTCTCCAGAGAAAAAGTTGTGCCAGAGGCAAAGAGGTCCTTATCTCTGCTAAAACACCCCAAAAATGCCACTGAGGTTCCTTTGTCCCGTGCTTTTAGTACTGATCGCCCAGGCGGGGCTTTTGGCACTCGTCCAACCAGGTAGCCTCAAGTTTGAAATGAAGTCCAAGAGGTCCTATGAGGTGTCCTGGTTCAGAACACTTCCAAATTGGGAAAGAAAGTTCTGGCTTTTCCACCTTTTATGGAAGACAAAGAGAATTTCAAATCCCTTCCCAGTCTGGGCACCCTGTCCTGGGGGGTGCATTGCTGCATTCTCAAGATCCTTGTGATTAAGCACCTGCAAATTACCTCTATGAGCTCTGGATCCTTTTCCTGTTCATTGCTACTGGTGAGCGCAAAAGCTTATGTCTTCAGTGCCTTCTCCTGATACCAAAGCCCTTGGTGTGATCTTTTCCACAGGGAGATTCACATTCCCATTTTAGGGAATGCACAGGGTTAGAAACGGTAAACAATTTCTTCTACCCAGAGGATGACAGTGTATGTGAATCCTGCCATGAGATATCTGGGGCTGAAAAGGAACTGAGAGATGTGTGGCTGTGTGGTTGGGTGGCCTCTGCATGTGGTCAGAGTGAGCCTTACCCGAAGTATCCACCTGCAGTACTTCTTGTCTTCCTTCCCTCCAAAGGAAATTAAACTAAAGCTTGTGAAAGAACAAGCTGCTGTAATCACAGGGATGCCCTGTGCACTGAAAAAAACATTTGTATCCTGTATCACTGGTTTTGTACTGCAGTCTCTGTTGTCTGTAAGAAACAGCTGTTAGAGGAACAAAGACACACTTCACTTACACAGGACATAAAAATTTGCTCTTAATCAGTAAAACGCGTATACTGGGAAGTGTGAGATCTGATGGCAGAATAACAAAGCCCTAAGTTACAGTGCATCTAGTCTCTAATACAGGACTAGTTAGAAGAAACCTGTATTATTTAATTTTAGTTTCAAGTGATATTTCATATTCCTTCTTTTCACTTTACAAAAAATTCTGGAAAATAATTTCTTTATGTAGTGCCACAGAAAGTTTTGATTTTGGAAATTCAGTGTTTTTTGGTAGGAAGATATTTTGTTGTGCTGTTCTAGATCTCCTATATTTATGCATGTAGCAGCTGTGTTTTTCTCTAATTTTTAACTCTTACCCTGAATGTGACTCCCTGAAGTATTAGACCATTCAAAGCCATCAACTAAATTTCCTGCCATTTGAAAAAGTAAAGAGAGGTCATCATTATTCATACATAGTCATTGTATATACAAAACCATAGAATCATTAAGGCTGGAAAAGATCTCTAAGAACACTGTGTCCAACTGTCAAACTATACAGCCATTTAAACTCCTAAGTGCGGCGTGCATGCCTCTGAAGTTAGGACAAAGTATGATAATTTCTTCACAGAACTGTCAAACATATTTTTGATTTTAGCAGAGGAATGTGTCTTTCATTTAGGGATGGATATTGAGATATTCTCTCTAAAAGTTACTTCTATTAAATCTTAAAGGCTTTTCCATAAAAATCTGTGAACCTGGAATTGCATGCAAGTCTCTTTTTCAACTTTGTACGTTAGACCGCTAGGCATACAAAGCTATGAAATAGCCAATGTGTTAACAAAAGGTTAACAGAATGTTAATGCAGTGTTTTGGTTTTGAAACATAGAGCTTATTTATTTCTGAGTACTGTCTTATCCATTCCTGCTAGCTGACAACTTTAAATTGAAATGGATATCAGTCAATTACTACATTATATCTTTCCTTTTAGAGAGCTGTCTAATTAGAAAACCGACTGATTAAAGAAAGCTGTGGTATTAATATCCTTTTAGGAAATAGTCCTGTATGGTCAGATCGCTGTACAGTCACCTGTGCTAGTAGCATTAGGAGTACAGCAGAGCTAGAGGCAGTGGTGGGAGAGCTCTGGGCCTTGCCAGTGCCCCCCTGGGCTGTTAGCTGGGGATGCTGGAAGAGGCAAATTTGCCCTGTATGAGGTTGGCAAGTCATTGTTTCTTCTGGGCTCCCACCTTGTATCATAGCACTGCTCTGACCCATGCAGGCCTAACAACTCTCTCCAGCCTCACACAGGAGTCTTTGTTATTGACTTGCTGTTTTATGTATGTCCTTAGTGCCACTGGTCTTGCAGACCAGAAAGAAGGCAAGAAACTAATCCCTTTCCTGACAAAATGCCACAGACATATTTTTTAATTTGTTGATGGAAGCATTACTTTCAAAGCTGTACATAAAGTGATGCCTGACATCAAATTTGATATTATTTTGTTCTTGTTCTATCTTTTCTGTTTTATGAAAACCTCAGTGTTTCAATTTTATTGAAATACCGCAACTATTATTCTGTGATTTGATTTCTGATTTAGACCAAGTAATTGAGTGGTTTCCTAGATTGATATTTAATGAATCAGAAGAAGTACATTCTACTTTTTAGTGCACTACAGTGTGAAAGTTAAACTTCAGTTATTTTAACAGCTACATATCTCTTCTTTTGGGGCTTCCAGCCAAATCACTTGCAAAATTATGCAACAGACCAGGGAGGGTTTCTTGCCTTATGTTGAGTAGAACCATTGGAGGGTGAATCTTGGATTCTGCTGTGCCTTCTTGCTGTTAAAAACTCCTTCCTTCTCCCCAGTACATGATTTCCTTAGGAGCCCAAAACTATTCCTTGCTCCTGATCCTCAGTTCTCTGAATCTGAACTTCCAGCAGGAGTAACTGACTGTGGTTGAACCAAATCCCAGCCAGGCTTGCCATTGCCTGCCATTGAAGCTTGGATATGATGTAAGAACAGCAATAGGCATTAAGCTGCTAAAGCCATCCCTCAAGTATGCTGGAAGGATGTTGGTGTTTTTCTTCTAATAAGTCTCACCTTATTAATTTCCATTTTTCAAAGTTTCATATCAAAGCATTCTGACAAGGATCCATAATTAGTAGACACAGAGGTGGTAGTTCCACCTAAATGCTGGGAAAGGGGAAAAATTGCGTGCTTTGGTCTCATTTTGGTTTATTTGATTGGCTAGCGACTGGTAGGAGATAAAGAAAATGAAGAAACTGTGGTTGATGACATTGGCTGAGGTGTGTTAACTGGAAGATTTAACTAGGTTTTGGTGGAAACATCTTTACTTTGAGAAAAAATTGAAAGTGGAAGCAAATTTTTTTTAGAGAAACAAAAGCATGAAAATCTTAAGAAAAAAGCATGGATATTATTTCTAAGATTTTTCTAGACTTTCTGATGTGGATTTAATTTTTATATATATACCTTCTAGCTTACATAGCCTAGATATTAAGTGCAAGAATGCAGAGTAGAAATTTAAAACCTTTTTATAGATCTTCTGTGAAAAAAATGCTTGATTTAACTTCCCTATTAAAAGATCCAATTTGCAACATTTATTGGCCAGTTTTGCAGATTAGTCCTCCAAAGTCCTGCAGGATCCAAATATTAAGTCGAGAAAGGGTATATTTTAAGGGTCTTCAGATTTTTAATTTCCCTGCGACTAGCCTACATCTGGGACAAACAGTGCTGGCAATTCTCCCAGCACTATGAGTAACACACTTTGGCTCCTGTCTGCATTTTTCAATTAAGTAACCCACCAGACTCCTGTGTAACCTCTGTCCAACTCTCGCTGCATATCTGTTCCATTTTATTGCAGCAGACACTCCTCCATCCTTTTTCACATCTCCCATAGCAACTTGAATTCTACATATGGACATAAAAAAAGGGGGGAAAACAACCAGCTGGAAGTGGGTATTCCCCTAGCAGTCTAAAAATTATGCAAAATCTGTAGCTTCTTTTATCTCTGTGGCAGAATTGCCTGAAACAGGGCCCAAAATCTCATGCTTAGCCTGGGGACATTGGCATCAGCAAATATTTCTTGAATGATACATCTGGTAGATTCTTTTCAGGCTTAGTTTTGTTTTACAAGGCAAGTTCTTAATGTATTTTTTTCTCTCTTTTGTATATTGCTTCCAAAATCTGATTTACTAAAAAAGTGTATGTAAGTTCTAACACTTTTGAAGATGACTAATACATTGTTTTTATTGAAATAATAGTGTTTGGGTTATTTGTCCTAACTGAAATTTAAAGTGGCGAATTAACTTTAGTATCTCCTTCCAGGTGCTATTCCAGCTTATACATATCCTGTTTTACTTTCTAAAATCAGGATATTTTTATAGATAAATTCCTGCTCTTTCTTAGATTAGATGAAAAAGTATGGTATAAAAATCCACTGAAAGTTGTAGCAAGAAAATAGCAGGAAATATAAATTTCTTCAGAAAATGGGAACTGCACTTAGAGATGTTCTTGTATGTGCCATGCATTGTTGTATTTGAAAGCCTTTTCAAGTGGAATTGTTTTCACAAGTGTGCATCACAACACCTTGCTCTGCTCTGGGTTCTGTTGCTTGCCTGGTCCCTGCTAACTCTCTTGTCTCTGCACAGTGTTGGTAGCACAGAGTAGTTCCATTCTCTGTAAATGACAGTCAAGAGATCTTTTATGCATCCCAGTGCTGCTAAAGGACAGGCCTGAGAAGAAGCACATCTAGCCATGAGTACATGAGCTGATAGTGCAGTGTTTATGCATTCCTCTGGACTGAGCAGTGTAGTAAATACTGCGGTTTTATTGTCCCTTCTAAGAGAGCTTGCTTGTGAAGTGCTGGTTCATGACTTGTGTACTCTCCACCAGTCACAGCAGTTCTATCAATTATAGAAGAGAACATTATGTTTTACAGTGAGTTCATTATCTCTTGCTGTAAGACGTGCATTTTGACTTTAAAATTCGTGTCCCAGCCTTGTTTTTGTGAAGAACTATGAGTGATGCAGAACACCAGGTACAAGCTGAGTGTCACAGTTGCCAAGCCATTTGGCTTGCCGGTAGAAGCGTGCATGGTTCAGCAGGGAAGCCATCAGATACTAATGTGAGCCAGTAAGGTTGCTCATACGTCCTGTGAGGCACTAAAATGATAGTAATCACTGTTAATAAAGGAATGCACATTTCTGTGCATTCTTTTTTACCTGCTTCATCAGAGTAATAATAGAAGTGGGAAACAGAGGTCAAGGATTCTTCTAGGAAAAATATCAGTATGTTATTAACATTTATTCTTATGTCTTGTTTAGGCTACAGTTGCTGTACAAATATGTAAAATAGGGTTGGAAGGGACCCTAAAAATCATCCAGTTCCAATCCCCATGCCAAAAGCAGAGACACCTTCAAGTAGACCAGGTTGCTCTAAGTCCCATCCAAGCTGGCCTTAAACACTTCCAGGTCTGAGGCAGCCACAAGTCAGCCTAGAAGAGAATTAAAAAACAAAATCCCAAAACATTTTAGAAGTTAGAAGTCATAAAAATGTAAACAGTTAAAACTTTCAAAAATAGAGATAATTGGTAACTCTGCTAGATGTTCTGGAGTTTGACAGCTTAAAACACTGTTATGGTACAGTCTTCCACTGACAGGTGAATGAAATAAGTCCAATCAAATATATTTCTATTTGCTGCGTGTGTGATTTTGTAGACTTGACACCACAAAGAACATTTTTACAGTTATGCCAAATTCTAATGCTTGCCTTTCAAATTGTTGACCTTTAGCAGTGAGATTGCCTGCATCATAGATTCGTGATACACTATCCTGCAGGAAAATGGATGTATTAGCAGGGGTGGTGGTGGTGCTATCCATAGTGAGACCGTGATGCCACATCAGATAGAGAACATGGAGGAAAACTGATCTATTTTTGTGGGAAGGAATATGAAATCATAATTTCAGAAAAAAAAAGAAAACAAAAACAAAAAAAACCCAAAAACATTTGAAATGTGCTGATATTTGACTGGTATGGGAATGTTGAGGGGCTTCTGATATGCCACAGCCAAACCACAGAAAGAAGCATGATCTGCCATTCTGCAGTACCCCTCCACTGAGCACATGGACTGAGCACTCCTAATGTCATTTTTTTGAAGGATAACTTGCAAAAAAAAAATATATTCTGGTGGTTTCTGTTAAAGAAAATTGAGAAAAAGCAAGCATACAGTTCTTTTGATATCCTGTGAAAAGAATTACACTTGGTACATCACATGTAGATGCAGTTCCATCTACCAAAACCAAAATCCAGCTCAGAGAAAAGCTTTGTGGTGTTACTGTAGCAGGTGCAGCCCCTGCCCTCTCTCCCATCCTTGGACCTTTCACTTCACAATTTAGGCCGTCTTATGAGATCCAAAAACATTGTGTCTTCATATTTACAGTGTATTTTTAACTTTTCTCTATGTGCATTCTCTAAATATTTTCAGGTTCTTTTCTTCATTTGTGCTATTCTGTGGAATGCTAATAAGCAATATCTGGCTCTAATACTGCACTTTTTTGTTGTTGTTATAGAAGCTAGGATTCTTGAGCAGTTTTGCAATGCTAACAACTGGCTTAATCACTTTATGACTAAAATTGGAAAAAATTGCCATTTGCCATCCAAGTCAGGTATATACAGAGAACATATTGTAGTGCACCGTGTAGTATGGATGTATGGACTAAACTATGGTACAGCCTAAAAAGAGAAAGGGAATGGACCCTTCTGCCTACTCACCTCCCTCCTTGAAAGTATAGAAATACCTTTCCAATAAGAGCAGCAATCCCACAGAGAGGATGTGGTCATAAATCTATGCCGTTAGAAATGAAAAGGAGCAGCAGGCACCATCAGGACAGTTTTCTTATTCTTGATGTTCACACCTTAACACAGCAAAAAGAAGTCAAGAAACAAAAGATTGAAACAGAAGACACAATAATCTATTGAACTGATATGCAGAAATCACATTTTATAACCAGTGTAAAATATGGTCTGTTTCTATTGTTCATTACCATTCATCATTTCGGAAATGAAAGTTTCATTTTCACAGTATTCTGTATGGTTCTCATATGTGTTTACAACTTTTTGATTTATATTTGTTTTCAGCTGTAATTTCAAATGTATAAAATGGCCCCAAATCTTTTTTCTTGTCTCTAGCCACTCTGTGTTGGAAGAGCCACGAAACTGTGGCAACAACAACCTAACAAGTAATTTTGGATGCAAGGTCTGTTTGCTTTAAAAAAAAATTTTATGTTCGTTTATCAAAATGTTGCCAGATCTGCCTCCTTTCTCATTTCCAAGAGAAATTATTCTGAATTAGGAGGCTTGAAAAACAGATCAAAGGGAAGAAGTTTTTTTACAGGCTACCTCTATTGCAGGTTCAGTTAGTAATTACAACATTCCATTGTGGTCTTGGAAAATGTAAGTGGCACCCTTTCTTTTCTGTACATTATTTAATCAAGTCTTGCTTTTGTTCACTGCATGTCTGAGATCAAAAATGCCACTGATAAATTTAGGGAATAAGACAGTGATTCACACATCCCTCAGTTCAGATTAGGTGAAGGGGAAGGGCGCACTGAACAACAGAATTAAATATGGTTTAATGATTGGCAACACTTCCATGATGTATTGTTCCTAAATAAACTGATTTACAGTAATTCAGTATAAATATAATCCATTTGTCAAGGAAGGCTCTTGTAATTTATAGTTTACGATGAAATATATGACATCGGAGAATGATTTTGATTTGGTAAGCTCATGTTTGTGCAGCAACAAAAGGAAAAGAAAATACTCCTTAAACAGAGAAACAGGGATATACTGAGGAAGTTCTCAGCTTCCCACTCCAGTTACCTGGAAGGAGCAAATGCTGTCCTCGGGTCTCCAGTGGGACCCAGGCTGGGCCGTTTCAGAGATCCTCCTTCCAGCCTGAAGACTAAAGTTTTTAAAATGTCTCTTTGATTTTGAGCATGCTTAATTCACAGAATCACAGAATATGCCAAGTTGGAAGCAGATTGAGGGATCCTGTTAATGTTCATTTCCCCAAGTTTTGGCACACCATCTCATTGCTGATCACCGGACAGCCTGGTTTTGTTCCTTTCCCCCTTACAAGTTCATTTAAAGCTTTTTCATCAAGCCCCACTAGCTCCTGGGCTAGAGCTCTTCTCCTCTGAGGCAGGTGCATGCCATCAGGTGTCAATGTTAAGTAGATTATCCCATAGGCAACAAATGCAAAATTTTTCCACTGATGCCAACCTTGAAGCCGTGCATTGACCTGATGGATCTGCTTATTCCTATCAAACTAGTGGATTTCTTTGTCTCTGAAAACCCTTATTTCTAGGTTTACACTCTTTTTGATTCATATGCCTTCTGAGAGAGAGAAGGGAATCTGTATGTAAGAGCCTCATGGCAAAGTACTGCTCAGAGAGCAATAGAAATAAAGCTGTAGTCTCATGATTATATCTTAATAGCTTTCTTTTTATTTTAAGGTACTTTGACCTAATCCCCCAAGTTATCCCGATCACAAAATCCAATGTAGCATTGTTTTCGGCTCTTAGCAGGTGGTTTTTAAAGCCCTCTTTAGATGATACATGGGGCCCACATAGTGAAGTCAATAGTTAGACAGGATATAATTTAGACTTCATCTTTTCCTCTCAGTTTGAAATAAAATTATTAGATTTCAGGAAAGCCTAAGGAAAGATTTAAAGTTTTGTATCAAAAGTTGAATATTTTCTTTTGTTGTACCCTCTTTTTAAAAAGAAAATGGTATTCATTTAAAATAATGCTTGTTCTGATGTATTTGAAAAGACACTACTCTGAATTAAAAAGAAATTCATAAAGGATACATGTATGGGAGGGGAAGATTGCATTCTTCACTGGAGCATTTAGTCAAAGGGTTTTAATGCAGCCCATTCTGTTTAATTAGAAGTGCTTGCAAAGACAAGCTGTAAATAACAGATGGCCAATAGCATTTACAGAGAAGCTGTTAAGGTGACAAAATCTTCTGGGGCTCCTCTCCACAGGCAGGTTATAAAGTGATGTTGTAGTCTCTGTTTTGGACTGGAAAATGGTCCTAAACTGTCTTTAAACCCATGAAAAGTAGTTCTAGGCAATACCTCCACATAATTACAGTTCTGATAACCCTTGTGATGCCTTTCATTTCTGGTACAAGAGTTATACAAGGGTAGAGGCCACTTGTAGCATACAAAGTTGTAAAGATGACATGGGACTCAAAAATAGGCAGAATATCCCAGATATTAATAGAGTAAGGAGTAAGATAAGAACAGAATGAATTCGTTGTGTGAAAAGGTAAGGTTGCTATAACTGTTGATGTCTGTGGGGCTGTTTTACCAAGGATGTCCTAGGCACATTTTTTAAAAGCATTACCTAATAAATGGAATACCTGAAAATATCCTAAAAGCAGATGTGTCTCTTGTAGGAGTTCAGCCAAGTGAGCAAAGGTCTTCTTTTTCCAGAAGCCATCAGAAGAGTCTAAAAATAAGCTTGCTGTAGCTAAATAGACTGCTCTCATGCTTGTGAAAATGAAGTCTGCAACAACTGTTACTGTTACTTATGGGGAGAGTATGACTGAACTAGCAAGTTGAAGTTTTGCTATGATTTTATTGCAGAAAAAAAACCCAAACTAATTTCTTTCAGTATATTTTTTGAGGGGAAAAAATAATAAATTCTTCTACCTGTTAGTGCAAATGAATACTACTATCTTAAGGCAACACCACCAACATTGTTTTATATTTATTTGCTGAGTATCAATGGTGCTTATTTTCACATGTGGATACCTGGCCATGGGAACACTTAGGTTTAACATTGCCTCATTAGCCTCCACACCACCAGTTAAATAGACAGACAGTAACAAATACTGAGGTTGATTGAGGATTTAAGAACAGGTACTCATGGTACAGAATGGTGAAGATCTTTTTTCAACTGAAATGACTTACAAAGGGATGAATTGTTTAATGTGTTGTTGTTCCAGATTTCTAGAAGAATTGATGTGGTGACAGAATTAAGACGACAATTAATGGCTGATGAGGAAGAAGACAGTTCATCATATCCTCCTCTGAATGTGACCAATGGAAATTATACATGCATCCTTTTTTATGCTAGTAATTTTAGCCTCAAAGCCAACGGTTCAGTTTTAATAGATTTGACAAATGCAACATTTTTAACACAGAACGTGGAGATTTCTGCCCCTGAGTGCTCAGACAGCAACTCAACGTGAGTAGCATAAGAAATTTCTTATCATAATACATGTAATTCTGAAAACTATCAGAAACATTGCAATGTAAAATTAGTGCTATTTTAATTTTCTTCTTCTAAAGCATCCAAAAAAAAAAGTATTAGAAGAAAATAGTTAAGCCAAGACCGCAAAAACTATTCAGATGAGGCCTCTTATTTTCACGATTTTTTTCTTCCTTCTTCCTTCCTTCTTCTTCTTTCTTTCTTTCCTTCCTTCCTTCCTTGTTTGTTTTTGGTCCAAACAGGTTTCCCTGTGCCTGATCTTGCAATCACAAAAATCTCCACTGGCATTAATAAGGTCAAAATTTCATTTCCCTTGAGGGGAATATTGCCAGTTACAATGTAGTAACTCAGCTTTAAGTACATTTATGAAACATGATCTCTGTTTTCCTTTACCTTGAAGCACCTGCTGTTGGGTAAATAAAACCCTAGAAATATTTAGTCATATTTTTCTATGTACTGAACCTTTGCTATATGACTTTTGTAATTGCCTACTGATTTACAATATATCCCTCAAACTGAAATGTCACAATGATCTAATTAAAGCTGACTACTCTAACATTAAAAATCTGTTTCTTATTCTTAGACTGTCATTAAAATACAGAGAACCAGTGAATGGAATCAGAAGCCTAGAGATAAGGTAACTTTTGATTTATTTTAAATAGATCTTTTGTGCTTTACAATACCTGTTAATAAATTAGGAACAAGAAATAGGGAAGAAGTTAAATGAAAATATTTTTTAATTTGTTATTTGCTTTCTCTTCTGAGGAGTCATGATGCAGGAGAGCAATAGTGCTGTCTTTATACTGAAAATATATTAATATGCTCAGATAAAGTTCTGAAAAAATCTTGTAGGCAAGCATCCATACCAGTACCTTTACTGGTATATGCAGTTTCCTGTTTTACTAATAGGATCAGTCCACAGTCCTGTGAGGTAAATCTAATTGTGAGTTGTAAAAACTTTGAGGAGTTGAAGTCTACCTGTATGGCCCAGGCTGTATTGAGTCCTAATGTGGATTGCCAGTATACTCTGTTAGTGCTAGGTTGTGGTTAATGAGGGGTGCAAAAAGTTTTAAGAAGTCTTTACTGCTTCAGGGATGGTGACAAGCCCGTATTTCTTTTACCAAGACAAAAGGGAAGAAAAGCTAGAGAACTGGAAGACCTGGGAAGGACAATCAAAAGAGAGAATCACATAATTGTTTACATTGAAAAATATCTCTGTGATCATTGAATCCAATCTTTAACCCAGTGCTGCCAAGTCCACCACTAAACCATGTCCTAAGTGTGATGTCTTCAAGGATGGAGACTCAGCAGTTTGCCTGGAGAACCTCTTCCAAGGCCTGTCAACCTTTTAACTGAAGAAGTTTTTCCTAATATCCGACCTTAACCTCCCCAGCTCAATCTGAGGCCATTTACTCTTGTTCTGTGTCTTCTTACTTGGAAAACTAACCCCCACCTCACTACAACTTCCTGTCACACTGTGGTAGAGAGTGATCAAGTCCCCCCTGAGCTTCTTCATCTCCAGGCTAAACACCCCCAGCTCCCTCAGCCATTCCTTGTGCCACAGGACTTGTGGTCCAGCTCCTTCAACAGCTCTGTTGCCCTTCCCTGGACATGCTCTGGTACCTCGATTTCTTTCTTGTAGTGCGGGGCCCAGAACTGAACGCAGGATTTGAGGTGGAGCTACACCAGTGCTGAGTAAAGGGGGAAAATCACTGCGCTGGTCCTGGTGGCCACACCATTGCTGATACAGGCCAGGATGGCATTGGCTTTCTTGGCCACCTGGGCACAGGCAGGATCAGCTGCTGTTGACCAGCACCCCCAGGTCCTTTTCCACTGGGCAGCCACTCTGCCCCCAGCCTGTGGTGCTGCCTAACATGGTTATGACTTGAGTGAAGGACTTGGCACTGTTGAACCTCTTACCACTGGCCCTGGCACATCAATCCAGCCTGTCCAGATGAATGCTCAAATGAATAAATACCATTATTTACACTGAGACAGAAAGACATTCTGTGTTTAGGTAAAAGGACCCCAGAAGAACTTGTCTTGAGGAGAGTCAGTGATATGTTTGGAGTGGTATTCAGAGTGCATAGAGACACCTATAGTCAGTATCAGCAATCATGGCAGGTGGCAAAAAGACAGACACACTTTGTTATTTAGCATCTCCCTTCTTCCTCAACCAGCTAAAGCTTTGTAAGAGAATGTGCTGTACAGATAAGATTGCTGTTTGTATGGTATTTTTACTTGTTTGACTATTGAAGTTAGCTGTGTATAGAATCCCTGGGAATTGTTCTTGGTGATGGTGTCGGTCTCAGTCATGTAAATTATCAAAGAAACATGCGTTTCCCTAAACACTCTGGGAATTAAAAAAATATTTTCCTTGGATCCCATTCAAAAGATACTGATCTAAAACCAAGACTCTGCCCAAGATGTATTTTTCCTTTTACTACAAGTCCCAAAGTAGCACTTTCTCTGGTGCTGCCCTGATGCTTTTCTGTCTGCTCTTTAGTGCTCCTGTGCCACTCTGATAGAGAAAGGCCCTCCAAAACACTGCTCTGATTCTCATTCTTCATCTTTGCACATCCTAGCACAAGTTTTTGCTGGTCTGCTGTAATCTCCTTCTCTATGAATCAATGTGTTTGTTTCCTACGTTTGTCCTGAATCTGGCTGTCCTCAGCATAATACCAGTTATTATAAAATTAGGGTTCCAAGAAAACAGTACAAATCACAAAGCATCCTATGGAGCATGGTACTGTGCTTCAAGGCTAGTTAACAGCTAGATCTTTAGTGGTCAACAGGCTTCACTTAACTGTGCAATAGCAAATTGCAAACCTTGAGACAATACAATAGAAACAAAATCCTTTGGCAGCTGAAACGTTTGTCTTAGATTTTGTTTTCTGCAGCTGGCAGAAGATCAAATGTGATGTTAATGCACACATGGATTTAGTGAAGATTATTTAGATTTATGTTTAATAATCTGTTTTGTTAAAAATTTATAATTTTAATTAATGATTGGATGAAAAATTTAATGTAGTCATGAATCTGAGTTGCATCTGGAGAGAAGAAATTTGAAGCAACTCCACAAACTGTAATTTAAACAAAAATGCCAGTACAAAAGGTGAATGGTTCATGTTTTCTTTCTTTTTCAGGAAAAAAAAAATTATATCCTTTGAGCCTGTTGTAGTAGAGGCAGAAATATTCACAAACTCTTTCTTGACCTGTGCTTCTACTTGAACACATTATAGCTAAATACCAAAATGTATAAACAGCCCTTGAAGCTGGAATAAGAAACTCAGGCTCCACAATAGGTGAGGACTTGAAAAGAGAGCTCAGGTAAGGTCCTGAATGTTTTCATGCCAAGAAAGTAAGAGTAGCATAGACTGGCTCTGTTTTGCAGGAGACTTTCATTTATTCCATTGGGCCATGTGCGATCCAGGTTTTTAACAGACCTTCAGGGCAAATACACACAAATGTGTCTAAATTGATCAATTTTTATTTATGACACAGGTGCTTAGAAATATAAAATGGACTAGAGGAAGAATGCAGGGAGTAGCTTCCAGGGTAGCCATTTCTTGGCCCTTTGCTCTGCATTGGCCTGTATGTAAAAAATGCTTCTGTATTGCTTTTTTCCCCCTCTTCCCTTAACTTATTAAGTTGTCTTTACCGTGACCCATAAGTTTCCTCATTTTTGCTCTTTCTATTCTCCCCTCTCCTGTTGAACATGGGGAGTGAGCAAACAGCTACATGTGTGCTTGTCTGCTGGCTGGTATCAACCCATAACATCTCAGAGCCTTTAAAAATTAGCAATAGTTCTAAAGACTCACCTGATTATTTGTAGTTTTCTGTTGGTTTGTCCCTTGATGGGACAAGTCCCTTGATGGTGTCATTTTAGGCCTCTTTTAGCTACCACAATACAGCGTTGCATGCTGTATAATGCAAATAATGAGATACACAGAAGAGAACCAGAACAAACCATTGACTTTTTTTCATGATTTGCTACAACTTTATTCACCTTGTGTATCTCAGCGTGTCACTTGTAAAGAGCTTCTAAAATCTATAGAGATATGTTAGAACCCCTCTTTTCCTCTTCTGGTTCATTTTGATTAGATTTCTTTTTCAAGATTACACCTTGGTAAGATCATGCTCTCCCCTAACAAACAGGACACAAGCAGGCCAAAGAGGTGGAAGGAACAGAGCTGAGAATCACAGCTGCACTTTTTGCCTCTGTAAAGGCCTTTCATTTAAATGTAGGATAGCATATCTTGAAGACAGAAAGCGGCTCCAGAGAGGACTACATTCAAGTAGCTCAGTTTATTCATCAATAAAAGAGGTTCTAACTTCAGCAGCATAAGCAGGATCCAGAGCCTGCCCCCTTACCAGCACCAGTCTATGCCCACGTACAGAGCAGCTGGTCATATCCCACCTCCCACTGACAGCTGTGACTGCTGCTTCATCCTGTGCACACACACAGCTGTCACCTCCCTCTCCCTCTCTCTAGCAAGTGCTACAGTTTCACTCATCTTCCTGCGCTCGCCCTGGGAGATGAGCTGTAAGGGATGGTTGCAGAGTGTTGTTGTGATAGTGTTAGAAAAGCAAACTACCACTGCAGCAGGAGTGGGAACAGTGGGCAGTAGTCCTTCGCTGGAAGAAGCACCATCTCAGCTGTCTCATAAACTGATCCAACTGTTCAAGCATTTGTTTGTCATTTTATCTGGGAAAAAGTGTCAAAGTGAATGGAAGTGCAGAGCATTAGTATTCCAAGCTTACACTGATACCTACTTGGCTGCTGTTGTTGCTCAATGTATAGAGCAGAGCACAGTTGACCAAAAAAACGTGTATTAAAGTCTTTGCTTAACAGTTGTGCTTTTCTTTGAATACTTGAAACAGTAATTCTAGCTATCTTCCGCTTCAGAAATACCTCTGCTTGTAATGATTAGCCACATGAGACATGATCAGTGGTGGTGACATTCAGAGTTCATACAGTTATCTGGCACAAAGGGAGCCTGGCCCATAACCAGGAATTTTTTGTGCCACCGTATATAAAGTACATAATGTCTCTAATGTACATAATTGTCTCTAATGCTTACCACAAAAGTAACATTTCTTTAAGAAGCCAAGGTGCTTTCAGTTCTGCAGATGAAACCTTTGTTCTCTCTCTGCTCCGTATCATTAATTTGCTATAATGTGCTCTATTTGCAGTCTACTCATTTGAGAAAATATTAGACTAAATGAAATAGTAATAATTGTATAGATTTTTGTTGTTTGAATGCCATTTTTTCTTGTAATTTAATGAACTATAGTTACATCCATTATCAGTTAAGTGTGTGCTTGTTGGAGGGTATTCACTGTTAGTTTGGAAAAATGCTAAGGATAACAGCCTTTATTACTAAGTTAACTGTGCTCAACTAGTTAACCAATTAGAATGTTCATTTTCATGAGTCTGCAAGTAACACAACATTTTAGTCTTTGCTGTAAGGTGAAGAGACAGCATTCCCTTCAAAGTCATTTTAGATTGTGCTCACATACATGGCCTTATAAAACTTTTTGTTCATAGGGTCAGTTTCCAAGGAATTTCCTTCTTTACCACTTCTCTCATCTTACCAGCAAAAGTACAGACCACATCCAACCTCTGTGGTTGTCATAAACACTTAAGTAAATTTCTCTGTGTTTATAACTGGCTTTCAGAAGTGCCTGCAGCACTAGATACTGGGACTACAGCATTACTACTGGGACACCATGGAAATTCTGTTCAGATTGTAGTGTATATCTGCAAAAGGTTCCTTTCTTCTAGCAATAATATCAAGGTTTTAATTTTGTAACTGTATAAGAATAGAATATTTTCTATATATATTTGTAAATGTGGACTGGATGGAATTCCATTTTTTTTTCCTTTTCACTGATGCAGCTCAATGTTTAATGGATAGAACTGTTCAGGCTTAAAATGTAAGGAATGCCATAAGACAAAACATCCTTTTCTCACTTCAATGGCACTGTGTTCTGGAATTCCTTCTGAGCATTTTTAAACTCTTGGGGTTTCTAAACTTATATGAATCAAAAGCCACCGATTATGAATAAATATTTTTTTTAAAAAGCATAATGTGGATGACAAGATATTAAAAGTAACTAAGTTGAACAAACAAGCAATATTCTAGGTATATTCTCTCTATATAAATATACCCTATAGAACATAAAATAGTCTATATTGTGGCTCATTTAAGATGACTATAGTTTTTTTCCAAACCAATCATAATTGCATCTAAGTTATTACTCCAAATTTTAAAGTCAACATACAGTGTTACTCGTTGTGGATAGATATATTAGAATATTTCATTTTTTAGCAAGTCTTATTTATTGCTAAATAGATTTCGAAGTCTTTCATGGTTACCAATAATCAAATGAAATCATCAGCAAAGTATGTATAGATATTAATGCGCAGACCAAGTATGGTTAAAATATTAAACAATGCACACTAAGGAGAAAGGTTTATAATTTCCTTATGAAATAGCTTGAATGCATAAAAGTGGTAAAGATTAGCACAGAGCTCTGATCTCTAATGGATCAGAATGTACTTCTGGATGTCTGGATGTTCTCAATTATTTCTGTTGGGAGCTGTTCAGACTGCATTGGTCATAACATAAATTCCATGATTATAAACTGCTGCAATATCACACATACACAGATGCTTTCAAAATAAGAAAATACTTTTTTTTTGTGCCTAGTCTACTTCAAATTGTGAAACTAGAGCTGAAAATTCATCCTGACCCACCAATGAGAGAAAGCTCTGTCTTCTATGCCAAATTCAGATCTTTGCAAAGGAAATTGCTACTTAGGCATTTGAGCCAAGAAAGAACTGCAGTGATAAATTAGAATGGCTATCATGCCTCTACCTGTCATAAAAGTAATTTTCCAAAAATCCCATAAAATGTTTATTCAGAACCACTGCAGTCTTACTGACACTTTCTCAGCTTCTCCTCCACTGATTATAAACTGTTGGTAGCTGATGAAATACAGCACTGGCAGAGGCCCTTGAAGAATGAAATTGCATTTGCTTCTTGCCTGCCACAGCTATAGAAAGCTTTGCTTGTGAGGTGAAACTCTAAGTAGTAAACACATTCACAGGACCTCTTCACTTGTGAGCAATTTTGACAGCATGGGAGGCCATGTTATCATCAGCTGTAGTGTTTACAGCCAGCAATAGTGAACTTTTATGTGCTACTAGTACTTTATCAAATTTATATTAATTTTTTCCTTCTAACCTTTTGACTTTTTCTTTTTGTCCTCTGTTGTGTTCCTAGGTTTTTAATGACCAGCAAGTTATATGAAGTCTCAGCTAGAGAATGGTCCACTTTAGATTCAATTGAGATTATACAAGATGAAGAAAAGTTTGCTAAATTTAATGTTTCTGGCATCTCTGCCCCTGCAGAGTATTCATTTCATTGTCAGCTGGTGGGAACAAGCAATCTCTATCCTGCAAGGCTGGTTCCATCCAACAGTGAGGCACAAAATTGGGATGTTTTCATTTCTGAGTTGCAAGTGAGTATGCATTGCCATTTCAGAGATAACTCCAAGAACTATTTCTTGCTGTTGTAGGTGGTGAATGACACACGTTCATAATGCCCTTACTTTCATTCCAGCCTGAGGGAGAACATAAAAGAAAAGCTGTTTCCCTAGGTGAGCTATTCAGTAGAAGGGTAAAAAAGACGCCAGTTGCTGAACAAGGAAAACATGAAAGCACAGCTTTGAAAAACATAACTATGAAGTTGTCCACAGAAAGAAAACCCAATTAAACCAAATGCACCTAATCAGGCAAAGAATGACTAAGTCCTTATGCCTGTTTAATGAATTGAGCTGCTCTTGTAAACAGGGGCCTCTTAGGTGGGTGGCTTTATGCTGCTTATTTTGTTTGTATTTGACATCTTGGTGCTTTGTTTACCTAGGAAAATACAGCTCAGTGTGGCTGCTGTTTTCTGTGACATGGACTGTCTGTGCTTCTGCAGATAGAAACAAAGCCCCATGCAATTAGATTTAATGGGAGGTTTGCCATGGACTTCAGTTGGGAAAGGTGCTGGTTCCTGCATGACCCAGAAGGAAGCAGATGGCTTTTTTTGGATGACAGATAGCTTTTCTGCATATTGAGTAGACTACATACGTGAGGTGTAGGTGATTGCACATTTACTACTTTGAGCTTTGCTCTTGACATAAGAGAACCATAACATTTATATCTTAAACCAATATTGTACTAAGGGATCTTTTTCATGAAAGAGATAATGAAAATAATATGAATAATTCCAAACTGTACTCTGTTTGTCAAACATGAGCTAACCCCATGATAACTGGATATAAATGCTGATATAATTTTGATAACAAACTAAATCTCAGTAATCTGACTCCAGACTTCACACTTCCGCTTAAGCAATGACAGTCTCACAGAAAGAACGTTGGTGCTTAGATTTATTTTCCACAAATTCCAGTATCAAATCTCACAATTTTTTGAGAAACAATGTTGCAATACATACCAGTGTTGTAAAGGTTCCTTATGATGTTATTTTTATGTAAAGGCCTGAAAATGCCATAGTTCTTGCAACTGTACTTTTCCTAGTCAACTCTTTGGAGTTAGGCTTTCACATCACTAAGGTATGAAGGGACGTGACCTATGAAATTACAAAGTGTATAATTACCACTATCTTTTCCTTCAGTTTTTATGCACTGATATTACTGGCTTCTTAAAGTTTAAATAGGCCTTACTCCAACCTTAGTAGGCATCCTTTCATTGTGATGTTAACCAAGAGTAGTTGTTTCCCACCTTCCCTATTGATTTGAAACAGCTGCTGCTTCCACTTTTCAGACAACAGAATCCCCAGTTCCTCTTAAGAAAGAGCTTTTTCTCTGATTGAGTCCTAAATGTGGAACACAACCTGAAAACTCATGGTCTGATATTTTTCTGTTGTGTGAGAAAACAGAAGGTCACCATTCTGGGCTCATTTCCAAGTTCTATTTGATCTAGATCATTATTTTCCAGGTATCTTCCACTGATACATACTGAAAGGTGATCTCAGTCTCAGTCTTTGCTATTGCATAAGGTTTAGAAACCCCCAAACTCCATTGCATGGTGGAAAAAGCATGTGGGATGTGCTCAGTAGTTGCAGCCAGCACAAAATGTTGTTGCTGAAACTGAGGAACATGATTTTCATGTCAATGTTACGCAATGAGTTAGAAACCACGATCCACTGCCAATCAAACTGGCACAATTGCACTTAGCGACGCTGGGTCCTGGAAGCTGAATCATGGTGATAGAGGGACAGTGGCAGCTGCACAGGGAAGCCTTGCATAGCATGTTCCTGCGCAAGGTGGAACAGGTGCAGCCTTTTACTTCAGTTCTGGAGCTGCCTCACTCACTACCATCTGAAAGAAGCTCTGTGTGCTGCTGGCCAGGCATGCTCATAGCCAAGGATGTCCCCACTCCTGTGTCACCACACCTCTGCAGAGCACCAAAACTGCTCTGGCTTTGGTGGGGGTTTTGTTGGTTGTTGTTGCTACAGGAATGGTTGTTTTGTCCTTCTGAGGATCTCATACGTGTCAATGAAGTCAAAGAGGAGGCTGCCACCAAAAGCACTGCTTTTCTTTAGTATATGTGGTTCAGAAGTACTTTGAAACCTGTGCAAAACTGCCAAAAACTTCAAAATCAAGAATATTTTGGTTCTTTGTATCTAAAATATCTCAAAGTTCAAAAATTAGAAGTTTGGTGCGCACTTAAGGGCCATAAACCCAGCATATTTTACTTGAAGTTTTTGTCAAAGGCCATATGATGAGAAATCTGCATTCAAAAACATTTAAAAATTAACAGTAAACACAGACTTGTATAATGAAGACAAATGACTGGTCTAAACACCAAAATTCAAACTTCCATTGGACAGAGACCTGTATACAAAAGACTTTTGCATTTCTAAATATTAGAGAACCACACTTAAGTATTTTAACTTTTCTATATATACTGCTAAGATTCTCATTTTCTGCCTGGTATCTAACACCCCTACAAAAATGATAAAGCTTCAAAGAAACAGTAAAATAACCAGTCATATTCTTCTTCTCCTTCTTAAAAGTAGATATAGCATTTTTAGGCATGTTCAGTTGACTCTTTCATCTAGATGGTTCAATAAGTATAATGCTGCTTAAAATAAATATAAGACCACTAAAACTGAAATAATAAATTTCAGTATTTCTGGCTCTAAATCAGGAGTGGCAAAGCCCTTCTAAACTAAATATGCCTGTTAAGTACTTCAGAGAGTCCTTGTGAATGTGGTAAGAAATGTGTATTGTTTTCCAGAATTTCAATCCATTTTTTTTAAACACAAATGACATAAATCATCACCTTCTGTCTGTTGTTATTTTCACTAAGTCTTTCAGGCTGCATTTCATGACTCCTATTCACATTCTCGCTTGTGGTCAAAGCAGCAGTGGCTTAACAAGCAAAGGCTTTTGCAATCATGTATTCTCTAAAACTGTGCAAATAGTTGTCCAGCCCTGGAGCTTATTTTCACTAATCCTGCTTTTATCAGAAGTCTGAGTACCTTTGGTGAAAGCAGACAGTCTTTGCAAGTTAGCTACCATGATTTGACTTGGAAAGATTATTCTAGAAGGTCAAATGGCTAAAACCTCCACATTATCTAAAGAGCCTTTAGTTCCTCACTTAATATCAGTTTTATTAATCACCATTCTGGGAGGTACAGATATTGCTCATAACACACATATTATAAACATTAACTTTAGGGACCTGTGCCATGACTGAATGCAAACCCAAGGTGTTTACTGGTGTATTTGTTGCATGGTAGATTTGTTCAGTTTGTACCAACACCTTTCTTACGAAGTACAAACTCTTTTATTACCACAAATAAACTCAAGCTTTCCATTTATTTATTGTAAATAATAGAATAATCATGGTGTTGGAACACATAAAAGTACAAATCCATGTTCTTCTGCTTTCATCCTTATTGCTGGGTGAGAGAAGTGATTTAAATAAAATAATCCTTTTTTAATTTTATTTGGTAATATTTTATGGAAAATAGTCATTTTTAACATGTCATTTCTTTACCAGTGGGTTTATGATATTTGATGCTTTCCTTACACACCCATTTCAAAGATTCTGTAAATGCATAAGAATCCCAGTCTTCATTTTTCTTTATAAAATTATTTAAGAATTAATCAGAATGAGATCAGACTAATTCTTTCCCTTCTCCCACCAGTTTTGTTCCTTTCCTTCTAAAGACTCGGTGCTTATGCCATGTTTGTAGATGGGGAATTGTCTTCCCTTTCTTCATAGTTATCTAATCCTTTGATTGGTTTGAACAAAATTTCTAGAAAGTTAGTGGTCTCAAAGGCATTCAGTTGGTTGATATTTTTGTACAATTGGGATCTAGACAGAGAATATATCTCCGGATTTGTTGATTTTTCTGAGGAAAATAATATAGTTGGAGGACAGTGAATGTCAGACATTGTGAATTTAGTCAAATCAGAGATATTACAAACTTTTCTAACTGCTGGAAAGTTTGTATAGATTTTGTAAATTAATATACAACACATATCCCATGCCTCAATAAAGCAAGCCTTTCCTTCTGTTTTGAGTCTTTGATATCTAAGGATGGAGGAAGAAAGATTTCACAACTTTTTTCTCCTTGAACTTTCACTAAAACTCAGCCAAAAAAGGTCATCTTTATTAGATGCATTTTAAAGTAGGTTCTAGGAATTTTGTTTTTCAAGGAGCTATTAGCTAAAACTCTCAGACTATTTCAACAAATCTCATGACCTGAGCAGTCTTAACTCTCATGCGTTTGAGTGCTTTGCCTTTCCTGGTTCTGAAGTGGTCATAGAACTGATAATCAATACTGATATACTGATTATGTGATTACAGAATACTGATCAGAATACAGAGAATGCAGAATACAGATTACATGTCCCCTCTGGGACTTTACTTCTAAAAGTAATACAAGTTTCTAAAGTGGGGAACTTACTTCTTACTAAAGAAATGGATTCTACATCTTTAATTTCCTGTGTGAAAAGGAGATCTGGAAGATTGTTTTGAAGAGGATTTTGTTCTCACTGGTTTTTAATGCAGAGAGAATGATTGATAGTTAAAAGGTGTGGGTTTTTTGTAATTACTACATACATCCTAAAAGTAATGACTATGCTTAATTGCACTCATCTATCTATCCTCATTTTCAGCTTCAAGGCTTCAACGTTATAGACAACCAGTTTTCCTATGCAAGTGACTGTACAAGTTTCTTCACTACTGGAATTTGGATGGGCTTGGTGACATCTATAATTTTATTGTGGATCCTGACCTATGGAATCCATATGATCATGCAGCTCACAACAAACAGCAGATTTGATGATCCCAAAGGTCCAGCTTTATCAGTTCCTCAGACAGAATAGCCATGGACTGGTTTAATGCCGCTGTGGTTTTTTCCAGTCTGATGTTTATGATTTTATAACCTTTTTGCTTCATAATATGTTTAACTTATAAAGATATCATAGGAAAACCAGATAATTAAAGTGCATATTAAAATGATCCTTATGCTTGGCAACAATAATAATTCTATCTGTTGTTATGATCATTTGTTAACAGCTTTTTGTGTTAAGGTTCTGAAGTGAGACTGTTGAGGTTTTTTTACTCTCTCTGGCTATTAGAAAGACCATTGGAAACTTCCTTCAGATTAACTTTTATTGCAAAGAAAACATACCAAACCATGGATAATTGGGAAGGATAAAATATTTAATGAGAAACTATACATTGAAAATGCTGCTCTCTCTCAAGTGTCTTTAGTGTCATGATGATATTATGTCTTAAGAAATTTTAACTGTGATTTGAAATTTTTTCTCTTGAGTAAAACATCCAGAAATGTACAGAACTAATAAAGTATAAATCACTAAATAAATGGTGCTGATAAGTCTTTTCAAAGTACATCACTTTGTTCAGATGTGGTATCACAAAGGAGAATGGGTAGATTAAGGTTTAACTTGTGTCTAATGCTGTCTTCCACTTGTGAGAATTATGTTGAGTGACCCTGCTTTGAATTTGCTTTAGACATGGACAGCTGATGGGGGATCAGTCAGTGGCATATAGGTTCTGGTCCAAACTGATCACAAAATTAGATTGGGTGTCATAGCAATGAATGCAAATTTTCAAATGTAGAACCTGTTATGATTCAATGTGTTGATGGAAACAGCACCTTAACAGAGATAAGGTAGTTTTCCTAGCCTCCTCCATTTTCCAGGCATCTTTGGAAAAGTTATGAAATTCATTTAAAAAAAGGAAAAATAATATTATATAAAATCATTAGAAGCACTGTGTCAATGTACTATAAGTCTGAGCATTTTGTGGTCATCTCAGTGCTTCTAGAAACCTGAAAACATTCACAGTGTGCTGTATTCTTCTGCAATTAATAGAAACACTACATCTTGTAACTGGGTAATCTGACTGTGGAGTGAATTACTAAATTTTATGTAGAACTAGGAAATAGTAAAATAGCAATGTTAAAATGGTAAAAAATGGTAAAAATAAGACTGATATTCTGCAATGTTTTTTAAGGCTATGCATGTTCAATTAGCAGTTAAAACCCCCCAAAGTATCATTTTGGTAAAATTATATTTGTGAAATGAGAAAAAATTCTAACTTTTCTGATCTTGATCCATGTCATAGTACCATGATACAGAGGAAGGGTGGTTAGAATCAGCTATTAACTAGACAGACAGTAGTTTCTATTCATTGTTTCTGTGTCCTATTTTTATTATGCAGTCCAAAAAGTAGATTAAATGTTGTCTAAAGCTATTCCTTCTGAATCATTCAATCCTGACCTGGAAAACAAAAGGAAGGTGTCATATAACTAGCAGAGGTGTCTCCTGTGCTGTAATAATTTTCCCAAATGCTTTTCAGAACCTCAAAGAATGCATTTGATCTACACAGAGCCTCTGTATTAGAAAGGTGTATTTTCTTTGCACATATTAGTTGCCAGGAGACAACTGGACTTGTTTTATTAATTCTCCCTTCAAAGCAAGTTGTATGAATGTGACAATGGAAAATTGACATAATGGTCATCTATCTCTAGAAGAGGGAAAGGCTATGCAAAGGACTTGGTTCATAGAAACCAGCCTTCTTAGGGCTTTTATAGAGCTCCAGTAAAATTTGGAAAAAGATTTTGTTCAACACTGGTGATAAAAAGAACTGAAGAAGGGCTTTACCAGGCCACCTAGCTTAGGATTCTATCTCCAGCGGTGGTATGAGCATGGTGAGCATCTGTTAGTGCTCCCTGCAGGTGCTCTCCATTCTCCACCATTTAGCTCAGGCATTTCCTCAACCAGAACTGCTGCCTTTGTATTTAATAACTCTGGGTATAGCTATAGCTCATGAATTTTTCCAGCCTGCTCTAGAGCCTGTAGGCTCTCGTACAGCTCACAGTGTCCTGGTTATAGCATGGCACTGGGAATGCTTATATCCTCTCTTGCTTGCCAGGATGAGCTCTGGGGAGGAGGGCGACGGAGGAGTCTCGTGTTGACTGTACCATAAGGAAAAGATAAGCCTCTTTCAGAAGAGCTGTTTGATGTGCTTGGTATTACTCATTCTAAGGTGAAGGTGAAAGCATTTTTAATGGAGAAAAGCTTTTTCTTTCTACCTTCTCTCAAAGCAAGGATAGCATGCTTTGGTAAGGAGGGCCTGTGGGGACATATAGTCTGTTTCTATAGTGACTTGGGATATATTTGTAATGGAAAGATCAAACCACAGGCTTGTCCTTGTGCCGTCTGTGCTGGAAAACACATCAGGAAAAGAAGGAGCTATCTACAGCTCTAGCTTACCTGTGGCCCAGGTGGACTGGGCTCTGGGGACAATGGCTTGTCTGTCATGGAAGGGAACTGCTCTCTGTCCACATGGCATGGTTCACCTTGGCTGGCTGGCAAACACCCACCCTGCTGCTCAGGCCTCATTTCAGAGGGGCCGCCATTGCTGACACCACCTGGACACAGGCATCCGAAACCCCGCCTCAGAGGGCCATGCTGGCTGCTGGAGTCCCCATGCCCTCTGAAACCCCTGCAGCTGCACCTCACACTCCCTGTGGCTGGAGACAAAGACAACTGATCACTGAGTTCAGCAGGGCTGGCTTCCTTCTTTGTAAATACGACTGTGCCTCAGGAAATTCTAGGAGGATTTTGCACCTGTCTGTGTGTTTCCCTTTCTGAATAAAGTTGAAACCCTGTCAGGAGCCTTCCAGTTCTGTGTTCTTCTGGTTTCACAATTCAGCTTAATCGTAAAGGTACTTGTTAAAACATGCCTGTCTTGGGAGCTGTTCCAGACAAAATATTAGCTCTGTCTGGAAAAGTGTGAACCTTCAGGACTTCTACTGGAGTTTGCTGAATTTATCAGAAGTACTGACTTCTGTGTTGGTAGCTCATTTCTCTACCTATTAAAAAAATAGTAAAGGTGAAGGGGATGATTGGTAAGAGTATGAATTAGAAAAGTAAATGGTTTTTTTCATTTACATTTACATATATAAATTAAGTTTTATGAAAAAAAAAAATCAGGAAGTTTAGAACACTATGGCAAAACTCAAAAAAAATCAATTTAACTCTTAAGAATCAAGATTAAAACCAGAGAAAGCCCAAAACTAAATACAGAAGTCCTGAAGAAATATGGTATTTCATCACAAAATTCAACAATAATCATTTGTTGAAAGGGATAGAGGAGATGGAGCTAGAATCTGAACCTGAACATCCTGATTTGTGTCCTGGTCTGTTGGTTTCTATGCCTGTGAAATTACTCATTTCACAAATCATACAGAAAACTATTAATGACTTATAACAACACAGAATTCTAATAGAAATAGTCCAAGAATAGTATTTTTATGTAGGCAATAAAGGAAGACAGGTTATTCCATCTGCAAGGGAAAACTCAATGAAATAATTAGCTCCACCCTTTCTTTCTATGTGACTAATAAGTTATATGCAAATCTAAATCAGCTGAATTATTAGGCAGTGCCCAGGCATTAAAGAGTTTTGTAATTATTTCCGCACAAACAGGTCAAACAGGAGAAGCTACAGAGGCTGAAAACAAGGAATGACCTTGAAAAGCTAATTCTTAAGATAATCAGAGACACAAGAAGAAGTCTGAATGCTGGATACTGGTCACTGCTGGCAAAAATAATAGCAGTAATGGTAATGATTTTCAGGGTAAGTAGACTGACAATCTTACTGTTACACTGAACAAGAGGAAGAGACAATGCACACAAGGGGGGCAGGGGACTCCTTTTCCTGTAGACTATTTTTTAATCTTGTATTCTGTGATGGACAGGACGAGGGAAGAAAATAAGATGGAGAATCTTGTGGGTACAGATAAAGATGGTGATACCATTTAGCAGTTACTACTATGGGTTAAATAGATTTATGGAACATTAAGATATTACCAATTAAAATATGTTGGGAAGTAAGAAACCAAAGCAAGACTAAAACGATGCCTTCAGTCTACACAAATGCCAAAAAATCCCATGGTGTCTGATACCTTCTGTAAAGAACCTTGATCTTCAGTTTGCTAATAAACGTTCTGTTCTCAGGTTAGTTCATTATCTATCAAAAATAAAATAAAGGCAAAAAGAACAGTTTGTTCAGAACTCAGATTTCTAAAGGCTTAAAAAGGTTTGAAGTACAAGGGGGTGGAGCAAGGAAAATAAAAGAGATCTTACCAAGGGGTGGTTCCTTAAACGAGTAGTCTCTCCTCACCAGAATGTGGGCCAGTGTCTTTCTTAATCTTCCTACTTGTGTAGGTGGAAAGGGGACTTACAGCAGTGACTGAGCCCAAGAGCAAACCAGCTGCTATTGGTGTCACCCACATGAAGTGGCTTCCTTCTCTCCACCACAACTTTTTGTATACCTCCTGTGGAAACACAGGTTCCCTGCTCCAGATTATCTGGATTTCTGTATAACCCCTGGAGCTGGTATGTTCTTGAATTATTATAGTTGAGCTTAATTTTAGACTGTTTTTTGTCATTCATTTTTGCCATAATAGAAGATAGTTTACTGAGTGATTGTATATTTTCTGCTTTGCAGAGAGAAATGTAAGTGTCCAGTGGAAGACTGAGAAACCCATTTTTAATCTTAGTATTTCTTTAACTAGTTGTGTAAAAGTAACAGAATTAATGGTGTACAGTCACCATAGCATCATATGCAACTAATTTTCATTAGTTAAAACAGAAAAAATAATGAGTGTAATGTAAAAAGAATCCTAACAAATACCTTCATAAAAGTAGTTTAGGAAGGGGGA
The DNA here is from genome assembly GCA_013400315.1 of Bombycilla garrulus. Taxonomy (NCBI): domain Eukaryota; kingdom Metazoa; phylum Chordata; class Aves; order Passeriformes; family Bombycillidae; genus Bombycilla; species Bombycilla garrulus. The sequence goes on from VXBU01004136.1 coordinate 204,643, forward strand.
TAAGTTACGAACTTTCTGATGTAATGTTTAAATTAGAATTTTGTATATCCTGTTTACTTCGGGTAAATATTGATGGCAGAGTGATCAATTTAGTTATTTAACAGATCTCTTTCACTGAAGTGTACAGCATGATTTAAGATACTGCTGTCCCTACCTACCCTGCCTTTCATTCATGTATATCTGTGCCTCAGCTGCCTGTTAAGACCACACTGCTGCGCTCTCTTGTTTCACCAAAGCTGTAAAATCTATCAGGTTTTGCACTAGAGTAGCAGAGATGCAGGTTCTTGTCTTGGTTTGCCATTCCTACTGCTGATAAAATCCTGTCAGAGGAGCAAAGCAGATAGCTGCAAACACTGATGTCTTAACATATTACAGCAATACTGGGGAAAAATTTTTACTATAGTAGTCAAAAGAGAAAATATAAAGAATGCAGATAGCCAAGTGCCTTGGCAGGATCAACATTACTGGCAGCCTGAGAGGCAGGACCAGCTCCAGTTCAGGGAATTGTGTTTTGTCTCCACATGCCTCAGCACACTAGCTAATAACCTATGTCAGGGCAAGTTCTGTTTCATATCCTGCTCTGAAGACCCCTAGGGGCTGTCCATGGCAGAAGATAGCTAGAGAGCATCAAGATCCAGCTGTGGACACCTTCTCTCGCTATCTTCAGACTGCAACTGAACAGGGATGGCCCAGGTCCCCAACAAGTCTCAACCCTTCTCTTTAGTGAAAAAGAGGAAAAACAAATGAGGAAGAGGAAGGGCAGAACAGATCATTATCTTTTCCTCAACAGTGAGAATCCTTGCCTGGAAAAGCAAGACTGAAAACAAAAGACCCAGCCACTTTGAGTAGAAATATGCACAACTGTGTGATGCTGGGCTGTCTTGCAACATTGTTCAGATCTTCAGCTTTCTCTACCAGAGCCACTCTTTAGAGCTGTCTACAAGCTAAGGCAGGAGTCACTGCCCTCCAGAGATTCTGAGGTAACTGAAAGGGAGTGTAAGGAGGTTACTGTGCAGCTATATCACATTTATCTTGTCACCTGCATGAAACATCAGAATTGGACCCCAGAGTGCTTGAAATAGAAAGTTGACTTCTGAGTAGAAAAATCTGAGGTTTCATCTATCTTTTTATAACTAATTAGTATTACAATACTAACATAGACAGTCTGATTTTGCTTGTAGAGCTTTCTTGGATTGGTACTTATACTGCAAGACTGGACTGGTTCCGTCAGTTTTTATTGGTTTAGATTTTCACAGGAGTTTTTACCAGTGTACTGATCAGTTTTGACATCAGAATTTACACCTTAATGGCTTACTGCTACCAATTTCTGTGGTCTAACAATGATAAATAGATACCTAAATGGAGATAAATTAGTATGGTGGGGTTTTCATCAGTTTTTTTTGTTTTGTTTTGTTTTGGTTGGGTTTTTTTTCCCCTGAAATAGCACAAAAAATTATTTTCTGGATATATCAGGGAATTTATAGTTCACTCATGTTTTGACATAATTTGAACCCATTTCTGCTATAATTGCTTTTACAGCACTCTGAAGTTCAAGGGGGCAGAAAGGGCTTATTGGGCTAAGCATGCTTCTGGCAATTGGTAAATGAGCTAAAGATTAATGATGACTTTTTTGAATTGTAATATCTGAAACTCTCTATAAAACTGGTATCTAAGAATTAAGAAATACATAGTTTTTTGCCTAATTAATTACTATCCTCTGTTTGTTATGAAACTCTTGGTTAACACTTGATCTAGTTACTTTTACTTAATAAGAAAGGTGAGGGTCTCCTTCAGTGAGGTCACTGTTTTCATTGGATAGCTAGTGGTTTTACTTCAAAGATTCAGTAAGATTGTATGTTAATCATTAAGTAAATCTACCCCTTGTCTAATCAGTAGTGTATGCATCTTCTGCAAATCCAGGGTCGGATTCAGCTGCTCTGCAATAGGACTCTCCTTCCAGAAGCTCTTTATGTTATATCTGGAGGTTACATGGTGATCAAAATTATAGCTAGTGTGCTTCTCTAACAGTGTAATGTACAGGGCTTCCTAAGTGTCAGCACAGTAAAACTGCAATGCAATCTGTGCTCCAGCACTTTGCACCCTGAAGGGCACTTGCAGCAGAGGAGATAATGCCTGCCATTTATGTTTAAGCGAAATAATTTCATTATTGTCATTATATATTACCGTTTTAGTGTATTTGGGAGGAGGAGAATCTTTCCCTTTTAAACACTAAGGCCAATGTTACTTTCCTATTGGATACTTCTTTTAAGGAACCTTGTATCTTCAATCTATTCCTGATGCTGTGATTTCATACCAGATCCTAATCCAAGTTTCTGATACAGAAAGTGTCTCCAAATCTTGATGTATTAATGGAAATGAGTTCATGTATACCTAAAAACTGCAGCTTTTTGTCAGAATATAGCCTCTTTTTTCTGGCATGCTATACCATGTTTTCATGTATAAGCATGCATGAGCTACAGCTTATACCTGAGATGACACTGGCATGTGGTTTGTCCAGGACCATAAAATTAGCAGTTCTCCCTCAAAATCTGAGGGGTTAATGTGAAGATTAATTATACAGATTTACCTCTTCCTTCTCTGCAGTGTAGTGGTCCTGCCATGTCTTCTCCAAACAGTGAAGAGCATTATCATGCTCCCAATCACACAGGCAAAAGTGGTTTGGCATTTAATTATTGTGCCTTCTTTTGCTTCATCATTTTTGTGCATGGGGCTATGCCATCCATCTGGACTTAGCTTTAAGCTTGGCCTGAGTTGAAACTTACATTGTTTCTTCACTTCTCAATGTTTGCAATGAAACTCCTTCGGCAGTAAGCAGCAGCAACCTGATCTGATTTGGAAATACTGTCAAGTGTGAAACTTGAGATCCCTTCTGCCCGCAAAAGGCAACACCTTCTATCTGGTCCTTCCTGTTAGGTGACCAGCTTGCTTAGAGCTGAGTGCTTAAAATCATTTGGCAAGTGCAATGCACACCTGGGAGTAGCATAAGGCCCACTTACAGCCCTCTGCAGAAGTAAGCTGCTTATTTGTTTAGAAAATAGAGGCTATTGCTTAACTAGTGATATTTCAGTCACTTCCATGGCAACAGGCTCTGGGAGACAAAGCAGGTCTTCACCAGAACACACAGCAGCTTGAAAACAGAATGGAGATAATTTTACATAGCAACACTATGAAGTTTCCATTAACTTTTGAATTTCACCTTTTAGTTAGCTGATTATTTAATCAGTGAAGTAGTGGCTATTCTACTAAACATTTATGAGCAAATTGGCATTGATTTCTTTCAGTTGTCAGGCATCCTTGGTTTTTGTAATGACTGAGGATCTACCAGCACAGTGTGGTGCTCCCTTCCCTCCTCTGTACACACAATCTGCCTGGTGCCTTGCAATGATAACTATATTTAAGGGGCAGCAACATTTGGAAATTATGGCCTAGTTCCACGGTACTGGAATTTTTCTATCTATTCCCAGAAGTCAAAGGAGTCTGTAGCAAGTTACATCCACGTTTGTGATTGAATATGAAAGAACGTAGAAGTATACGGAAGTGATGAAACGTGGTGGGTGTGGTCTTTTTGTTGTCATCTCCCCGAGAGTTTTTTTAACTGGTTTTTGAGAAGCAGAGCAAACCTTGATAGATCTTCACAAAATTATAGTTCTTCCTGGTCTAGTATTCCTAGAAAGCATCTGAGAAGGACAAGTGTCCTAATATTCAAATCATGGGCAAATACTGAAATTTTATCCTCTTGTTTTAGCATTTCATCCTATTTTGCCTAACGATTGCATCAAGATTGTAAGAACATAAAGTACCAAATTCATAATCTCCTGTTGTTCATGCTTTCACATGATGTGGCATTTTTTAAACATAGTTAATTTTGAGAGCTAAAAAGGAATCCAGTTTCAGAGCAGAAACCCCACAATACTGTTGTAGTTCTATTAAAAATTATTTAGTCATAAGATAGCTGCATAAAATCCTTGATTTTGGACTGAAAACAAGGTCTTGTTGAAAAACTACTCCCTCAATTATATTCTTTTGGTTAAATATGTAGGCTACTTTATAGAAATTTTTGGTAAACCAAAGGCTGCTATAGAAGCCACTGGCTCAGCAAACAACAGGAAATATTCGATCTATCTAGCTGGTTATCCATCTACGCATCTATGCATCTATATATCTCATAGAACCACAGAATGGGTCAGGCTGGAAGGGACCCCAGTGGCTCATCTGGTCCATCCTTCCTGCTCAGGCAGGGTCATCCCAGAGCACATGGCACGGGATTGCATCCAGATTGGTTTTGAATATCTCCAGGGAGGGAGACTCCACAGCCTCTCTGGGAAACCTTTTTCAGTGCATGGTCACTGCACAGTAAAGTTCTTCCTCATATTCAGGTAGAACTTCCACCCACCCACCTTGTGCTCAGAGAAACACCACCTCTGCTTTGCCATTGCTGCACCTCAACGCACACAGAGACACAGTGAAAGCTCCAGGTGTCATCATCACTTGTAAGGAGTCCTATCACCATTTAGTCTGTCCTCAGACCTTGCTTCCATGTAGCACTCCCATGAACTTCCCTGAATATCTACTCTACTATCTCATTAGTTTCGGTGTTAGGAACAATTTTGGTAATTCCATATGTTCAGAATTATTTTCTTTAATTCTTTCTCTGTGTTTTTTCTTGGCTGTAAGACAATCAGATCCTTAGACACCTAATACATCTTGTTTCTTTATACAATTTGCTGAGATGAAAAGTTCTAACTTTTAATTGTGTATGAACTGAAAAAAAAATTAGGAGAAGCTCTGTAAACAGTCCTGTATTCAAAATATTTTTTTGAATGTTCGAAGTGGAAAAGGTCAGGCACATTTAAGCCCTTACTCTTCCTGCTGGAGAAGTTTGTCCTTCTCCTTTACCCTTAAAACACATAATCCCTCAAGCCTGGTAAACATCAGAATCTCAAGACCATAATACTAATTGTTATATTTCATTATCTGAAGAGTGAATGAAAGTTATTAGAATTCTTTGTAGCTAGATTAGAGACAAATGACAAAGCATTCAATTTTTGTGAAGCCTGGATATTTTCAACGAGTCAGTGAAGCAGAGTCCTTTGAAAAGCCGGTGTTGAAAACTTTTCCTTTTCTCCTGAAGTAATACTCTTTGCCTGACTGTGACAAAATTCTGACCATGGTGAAATGAATTGTGACGATTCTGTCCTGTTAAGCAGGGAGAGGAACCATTTTTAATTAAAATGTTTCTGTAGTTTAGCCTGCCTGAGGAGCAGAGAAAAGAAAGAGAGCAGAGAGACAGAACTGACAGATCATTCCAAAAATGAGATGAAAAAAGGAAACACTGGGACACTTCATTCTTCCTGTGAAAAAGTTGCTTCTGGTACTGCAAAAAAGGCTCAGCTCCACTGTTCAGAGACAGGGAAGCTGAATATATGTAATATGAATTACATATATGAATATATGTAATGATCACAGCTGGATGAGTACCCTAAATAGTCCTTCACATTCTAAATGGATTTGCTTTGATTGTATTTATGTCATCTTTTTTTGTTTGGTTTTGGTAGATATTCTAGTGAACTTGTGGTAAACAGTGGCTAACAGGGCTAATATTAACTCCTTGGGTATACGTGTGAGCTTTAGCAATATAGTACTAATAATTCAGAATCTTTAGCAAAAGAGATGTAAACAAATGTAAGGTACTTCCCCTCCCCACCATTCCCCCCTTCCCCCCAAAAAACCCAAATTCTTCTTCTTTCTTTACTTTGGGATGTGATAAGACACACAAAAATATATGTTAGTGAGGATTACTGAGAATTTTACTAACATATTTAACATAGTCCTTTTATGTACTAACAGTGCTTAGCATCCTCGCTAAGCAGTCTTACATACTTACAAAGTTTTGAAAGTTTATTACCTTTAGAATTCTACTCACCTTTGCAACAGTAGAGCTTATGAGAAACTTTGAGTATTAAAAATAGTTGCTCATTGCTTTGTTGTAAGTTTGAATTTGGCACACACATGTTAGAAATACTGCGTGTGCTTTCTGTAAAATATTATTTTACTGCAATGTATTAATAGCATGTTTTCTACTGTTTTCTGTGAGAAAATTTTGTCAAATCATGCTACAGCAAACAATGGAGAACTACTGCAAAAAGAAACCTTGCCAAAAAGTAATTAAATGCATAGTTAGTTACAATTAAGTGAATTAGTAAGAAATTAGGGAATGTGTACACAGTCTTTTGAAGCTCAGAAGAGTAAAATGTGGTTTTTTGGGTTATACTCAGCTATAACTCACCCTCCTGCCTGAATTTGACATAATCACTGATTGCAGCATGTGAGTCACTAGCTGTAAACCAAGTATGTTCAGCTATAGAGATTAGTCAACATTAAATTGCATTAAGTAGGGAGTTTCCTCACTAATTATTATATTTATAGTCCCATTGCTTGTAGTATTGATAACAGTGGGCATGGACTTAATAAGAATGTTGTTTTGCAGCTTAGTCTATTCTAAGACTTGTGAGTTTTAATTTGGTTGGGTTTGGGTTTGTTTTTTTTNNNTTTTTGAGAGATGGGCCTTAATTGCAGTGGCCATTTCCACAATACCCCTGATTTCCTCCACATATCTGCATGTGCCTCTCTCAAAGTTTGATGGTGCCATTCAGATTCAGTGGATACTATCAGCTGTTTTGCAGCCTGTTTTCAGGGAACAGGGCTGCTGTGTGTCACCTCAGTCTTGGAGAAGGCAGCCAGGGTGCAAAGCAGACTGCTGAGGTGACCGAAATGTGGCAGTAACAGCACAGCCCTGGTGAGGCTGCCAGATCTGTTTGTGCAAGTGGCTGGTTTTGCTGAATTTGCTCTGTGGCCTGTCAAGAGACAAGACAGGTGAGGAAGATATTAACATAATTAATGACTTTTAACAAGGTTGTGGGGAGCACAGTTCCCTTTGCCTCCAGCACTGAGCAGTTTAACTAATCTTACCCCTAGTACTAGTCACCAAAAAGCCAGTTGGGCAACGCAATTGAGAAATTCTGAGCCAGGCAGATTTAACACTTGATTTGTTGCTACAGATGTATTCATGCTAATCACTTAAATAGAAATTGAATTGGCTCAGCCATCTGGAAAGAAGGCTTGATGGGGGAACTTGCTCTTGAAGGAGTGTGCTGAGGGATTGGGAAGGTTCAAGAGCTGTCAGGGAGGGGTAGCAAAGGATCAGGGTGCAGAGATGGGAACCTTTAGCTCAGAGATGGGAACTGCTGCAAGGAGCACAGAGCAGCTGGCCATCCCTGGCAGGGACAGAGGGAAAAGTGCCCACATCAGAGGGCTGTGCAGAATTTGCTCTGGCCAGGAAGCCACCAAACTAGCTAAACCTACTTCAGAATAAAGGATTGTTTTGGAGATGCAGAGGTCTGTGTAAAAAGGTAATAATTACTTATTTAATTTTCCTAGCATATTAAGTAGTTGATTTTTTTCTATTTAAAATCTTAGCTTACTCCCTTTATATTATAATAAAGCCTCTTTGGTTTAGCAGGTTGGTTGGTTGGTTGTTTTTTTTAAAGGTTTCAAGCCACTTAGTTGCCTTTGAGGAGACCTATAAGAAAGCAGTTTACAGAGGACAATTGAAAACTCTGAGAAGCTTGCATTCTCATCACCCAGCAGTGATCAGCTATTCCTTGGCCCCCCAACACTAACCTGACTGTGGTTGAAGACAAAATTGTTATAATACAGATTATTTGTCTCCTTGGTTGCTCTGCAGCCAGCACCAGCAGGTTTCTTGTTGTTAGATCACCCTGACACCCTGCAAAGGAATGTGGAGGCATTGAACCTTGTGACAGAGGAATTTGCATACTGCTTGAGTAGCCAGGAGAGTCTGCAGAATCTGACAGAAATTCTCATTCATCTCCCCATGTCTTTGTACAGAATACCTGGGGAAAGTGGTGTTTATCTGCATAGCCAGCCAACATATTTATCTTTTAAGAGACATCATGACCACTCTGCATTCTTGGCTGCAGTGAGTTAGCAGCACCTACTATCTGCACATACCTAGTGTGCGAGGACCCGAAGTGAAATGGGAGCCCATTGATAGAGATGCTAACACACACAGCAGAACCTCTGCTCCAAACTGTCTTGACCTCAGCAGCCAGAAGAGACTGGTCTGGTTTTGGTCAAGCAATCAGACCTGCTCTGGACCAGGGCTGCAGAGCTGGCCTCTGCTCCCCATCAGCACCTCTGGGCAGGCAGGAGGAATGCGTCCACTTGCCAATGATCGCTCTTAACCACCAGCTGCCTCTTCTCAGGGAAAAGCACCAAGGCTGGTCATGCTGTCCCATAGGAAAAGCTGATGTTTGGGACGAGCCAGCACTGAGTTGTGCCTGTCTTATTACTGGAGACAGAAAAAGGGAGTTGTATTGCCCTCATCTGGAGTTAAAACAGAAAGAGCCCAAGCAGTCGATTCTGTATTCTGAGTACCATAGCTGAGAATGTAAGTTATTTTCAAGTATTTCCTTTGTATTGGTAAATACTTGTGTTCTACAGAAATCTTAAACTGCTGAATCAGGAAGAAAACAGTTTTCATAGCATAAGGGAAGTTGACCAGGAGTGTTACGAATGGTTTTTTGAGATAAAAGTCATTGTGTCACACATCAGGAAAGTAGAAAGGATAATTTGGTTGAAATTCAGACAATTTGTTTAAAGTGTATCCAAGAGTTGGCTGAGAAGTTAATTTGAGCTACTGCTGTTCAGTTTGCTCTGTTAAGAATTCAAGCCTTGGGAGCCCAGTGCTGCTGTGCCCTGCTACCCAGCAGTACACAAAAACATCTTTTCATCTTTTACCCTGAACTATAGTCTTCTGCCTTCTTCATAAGTAAAGTTATAATCATGCAGGATATGTTTCAGAAAAAAATTGCCTTTTTCTGAAAAAGTCAGAATGAAATACGAATTTTTTCCCACTATTGTTGGATGAATTTAATTTTATTTTCGGGGAGAGGGGTGGTGGGGAAGAGGACATATACTGGGATTTAATTTGGAAGAACTGTAAGATAGGAAGTTTGCCAGGATATCTGAACCTCATTCCTATCATTTGAACCTGTAAATTTTTTACAGAGCTATATATATGTAAATTGGCTGATTGTTAATCTTTACAAGGATTAAGAATAGAGGTAGTGACCTGAAGCCAGGTTAGAGGGGACAGTAATTGTTATCTCTCCATAACTATTTTTAGTAAGGAATTCCAGATTGTCATACTTTACATATTTGTGGTATTGTATCTTTCTCTTCCTTTTCCTTCATGTTTTTCTGGGACCTGGAAATGTACAGCTCATGAAGCTTTTAATTTAAATTAAAATATTACTGTTTGTAAGACATAAAAGATGTTTCCGTTTTTTTGACCCATAAAGTATACTTTTGACACTTCCTTCCAGAGTTACACCTACTGGACCTCCTAGATGTAAGCAGATCCTCCAGGCAAGTGGGTCAGTAGCGCTGTCAAAAGCTGTGTGTTCCCAGATCACAGGAGCTGTTTATATACAAATTTAGCTTTGTTTTTAATCAGATCAAAACTAGATTAAAAGCAAAAAATCTCTTGCATATTAGAAAACTAAGAGAGGGGGACGACTTATTTCTAAGGCATGAGGTGTTTCCAAAATTAAATTTTTCAGCTGATATTGGCTTTGGGAGCAGCTGCTGGGAATGTAGCCTGGCTGTCTCAACAAGTAACCCTGGAGGCTGAGGGCTCAGCCTCATGTGACTGAGCTGGATGGCTTGGATCCAGGGTGCTCCAGGTATCTGTACGCAGCTCAGAATTACCTCTAAAAGCAAAGTAATCGCATCTTTATGCATTTTTAAATATATATATATCCTCTTAAGTTCAATTAAGAATTCTGATTCTTTCCACAAAAATGGCATGGCCATGCAATATTAATTTAGAGCTTGCTTTGAACCTGAAAAAGGTAATTATTTCAGAATAAAGAAGGGGATGGTGCAAGTCAAACCTCACGATTAGTGCTCCCTGGTCTTTCATCCTGTTAGAATTTAATACTGAATCAAATTCAAATGAAACAAATTAGAAGAGCTCTAGAATATGGTTCAGTGCAACTCTGGACCTGATCTCTGAGCTTGGTCTATTTTAAAAGAAAATATTAATGGTTAAGCAATTACTGATTAATATTTTTCTCTTCTGTATGACTTTAATAAACACATTACGCAAATCAAAGTGGGATTTTCAGTGCGCTTTCATATCTGAATTTTAGTCTTTATTCACTGGAATTTTTTCCTTGAAATACATGTTTTCCTTTACTAATGATTAAATGACAGATACAAATATGCTCTCTTGTTAGGAGACCAATCTTGCATCCCAAAATAAATCAATTTTTTGCAAGGAAAAAAAAATAATTTGCAACATGCCATACAAGTCTCATGTTGCCTAAACCATGAGACATTAAGGGGATTGCTCCCCAACTCAAGGAAACCTCCTTATTTAAATAAAGAAGGATGCATGCTAATTTATGCAGATTAGTTCTGTAGATATGAGAGAATTTGCACTGGGTCAGTTTTCATCTCATGACATTTTCAAAAATAATTTTTCAGGTGATTTTTTTCCTGCCTCTCCATTACTACCTCAGAGTTCCTGTGATAGTAAAAGAAGTAATCTATGAAAATACATCCTTATCAAGCAAAATTTACTCTTCAGAATTGAGCTGACTTTAACATGACAACAGTAGGCCTTTGGACATGGGCAGTGTAAACAGCAGGACAATGCAGGTGCAGATAGAAACATCCCAGCACTGCTTCTGAATTTTGGACTGTTTGTAAGACATGCTATTAATGACATAGCTACCCTCGTATTCTATGATTAATTTCAGTAGGCAGTAAAATATGTACACATGGGCACATATTCATGGCATGAAGAGGAGAGCAGAGACTGTCTTCACCACTTCTCCACCATGGTGGAGGTTATTTGGCTGCAGACTCCTCTCATTGCTGCAGTTTCAGCCTGAAATTTAACTTTATTAAGAGGAAATTTCCTCAGCTGTGCTGAATGGGACTGGAGATGTGAAATGTATACTAGTACCTTCTCCTCTTATTCAAGAAGAAGCTTTCTCCTTAAGCCTGGCCCATTTTCCTTGTTCTGCCTGGCTTGGGGCATGTTACAAGCCTGCACTCACTGCCACTAAAGTGCTCGGTGTCCTGGCAGTGTAGGAGACACTCTGCCAACCAAAGTTTGGGGAGTCTTTGCTGGGTCATGACAGAATGAGGAAAAAGGAATATGTACAGCTAACTCCAATGCTTCACAGGTCAGTTTTATTGCAATCTGAGTTTGTTTGCAGCAGCAAGGGGCAATGGGACTACTTGTGTGGTTTGTTTTGATGGTAGACATCAGAGATTTTTTTTCTTAGAAAGTCAAGATTACAAAGAATCCCTGAGTAATTACATTTGGGTCTTTATTATTGTGTCCAAAATTAGTGTAAGATTAGAAAGTAAAGTCTTGAATAAGATTAGCCCAGCTTTGATCTGGCTATGAACTATTCTCAGGACTTAGAGAAATAAATGACTGAAAACAATTTTATTGTTGATGACAAACTGATCACTGAAAGTTCCAAGAGAGACAAAGAATGAAGAAAGGAACAAGGAAAACAGCACTGAATGTTGGTTAAATATATCACTGTCAATGTGAAAGCTATGGATGAGGTAATCTAGAAGTTTGATAAACTTTATTAAAACAAGGAGTACATAAGAAGACTGACAGTAAATATTTTCCCCTGAATGCAAAAGTATTATGAAGTCAAACATTCACACATTATAAGATGCATTACTTAATGTGCTTTTTTTACATGTGGACATTTATGACGATCAGATACTATTCAGAAGAACAAAGTATTCATATGAAGTTTTGGGTCAAGATGGGAGAAGATCTAATAAATAATTCTAAAAATTTCCAAGAGACAAAATAAAATTTTGCAGAAACTTGATTAACAAAGTATCACCTGGGGTAAAAATGGGAGAACTTACGAAGTATATTAATAAAATGGAAATATAACTGTCTTTTACTGAAAGGAAGCAAGCTGTTAAAATCATTAGCAATTAAAAAAAAAAAAAGAAAAAAATGGTAAGATTAAATCTAGGAATGATTAGTTTAGAATAATTATGCCACTGAGGAATTTAATATAGTTACATCTATCAATTAAAAGTTACTACATAATTTTGACAAACTAACTTTATTCAATTTTGTATTTCACCAGAATAAATTTATACAAGGAAGTGAATTTGAACTTGGCTCTAAGTCAAGCATAATAGTTAATGGTTTTGGCTGATTAACATCTTTCTTCAACAATAACAGAACTGATCAAACATCTTAGATAAAAGCCAGAATGGTTGATGACATTAGCATGTCATCATCACACAGACAACAACAATTATGAGAAGTATAATTCTACCACCTCCAATTATCTGTCGTCACCTGGAAAAATTAAAAATGGAAAAACAAGCAAATGATTAGGGAAAGGTTTTGACTATTTTTCTTTCTCATGTTGCATCTCAGCAGACATCATTATGGCTCTACTTACTCACATGTTATTTAATAAAAGTCCACATAAAAGATTTTGCTGTCATGAAGGGAAATCCCCTGCAAATGAAGACACCTTTCATAGTGCCATTGTAGGCAGACTTTTTTCCCGCTGATTTTGCATTTTTTATAAAAGCAAACATAAATAGTTTTGGTTGGAAAGGACCTTTAAAGAACATCAAGTCCATCTCCTGCTGTGGGCAGGGACATCTTTTACTAGACCAGGTTGTTCAAAGCTCATCCAATCTGGCCTTGAATGTACAGACTTCCAAAAATTAAAACCCTTATCTGGGAGTTATATGGTGCAACTAATTTTAAAACAAAATTCCTCCTTCAAAATGATAAAAATAAAAAATATAGTATGGTGTTTTATCAGAGGATACCAGCTCAGATAATTTGCTGACAATTGTGGACTATTTTCAGATGTACATTTTGAAATTCATTATCAAGCCTGTGTTTTGTAAGTTTTAGGGATATTATTAGCACTTCATGAAATGAAGTCTTACAAATCTTTGTTAACACTACAACAATCTCTATCCTTTCATGAGGAATGTGCATCTTTCAGTAGGAAGAGGTCTGAAAACTGTGCATTCAACAAGAATTAACATGGAGCCGTATTTGAAGGAGGCAAAAAATTGTTAAATGATAAATGAGACCTATAAGTGCTGCAAGGTTTGTGTTCTGATTTTGTACTGGGGCAGATGACAGCAGTCCAGAGGACATATCTCTCACAGAATGGCATTATTGAGTGTTCAGTCAATGAGCAGAATATGCAGGAAGATGAGAAACTTATGAAGGCTTCAGGGTTTTTCCAGCCCATTCTGGTTATTGGCAAGGGAAATTTGCCAGAATGTGACAGATGTCAGTTGTCAAAAGGGCCAGTGAGCTTGTCCTTAAAAGGAGGACACTGGACACCATGTACAAGAGCCTGAGGCATTCAGTGAAGCCTCTAGAATGAGGGTGGAGAAAATCATTGGGCAAACTGGAAGCATGGCAGCCCCTTCATTAAGAGGCCCGTACTTACAGAGAGGTCCTGGCCAAGTAAATAGCACGCTGTGGAAGCTGACTTGCAGGCTTGCCTGACAAGCATCCAGGATGGGTTCTGAATATGTAGAATTTGGCTCACAATGAACCTGGTTAATGCCATGCTCCATCCAGGAAAAACTCTGAGCAGAACTTGTTTGCTGTGGGCACATCTCATTGATGAAGCTAAATTGCTTTCGGCTCTGAAATTAAACTGCTTACAGCTACTCCAGAGGTGAAGAGAAGCTTTATCAAGGAGCTGTTTGAAAGAAGCAGACTGATGTAGAGACAGAGTTAGTATAATGAGTCTCAAGTATCACAGAATCACAGAATCACTAGATTGGAAGAGACCTTCAAGATCATCTAGTCCAACCTGTTCCCTAACTAAACCATGGCATTGAGTGCCACATCCAGTCTCTTTTTAAACACATCCAGGAATGCTGACTCCACCACCTCCCTGGGAAGACAATTCCTGGTCTTTATCAATCTTTCCATAAAAACCTTTTTCCTAATATCCAACCTGTATTTCCCTTGGTGCAGCTTGAGACTGTGTCCTCTCCTTCTGTCAGTTGCTGCCTGGATAAAGAGACCAACCCCCACCTGAGCACAGCCACCCTTCAGGGAGTTGTAGAGAGTGATAAGGTCACCTCTGAGTCTCCTTTTCTTCAGGCTAAACAACCCCAGCTCCCTCAGTCGTTCCCCACAGGGTTTGTATTCCAAACCCCTCACCAGCCTCGTTGCCTCCTCTGGACACGCTCAAGGGTCTCAATGTCCTTCCCAAACTGAGGGGCCAGAACTGCACAGAGCACTCGGGGTATGGCCTCACCACTGCTGAGTACAGGGGAAGAATGACCTCCCTGCTCCTGCTGGCCACACTGTTCCTGATACAGGCCAGGATGCCATTGGCCTTCTTGGCCACCAGGGCACACTGCTGGCTCATGTCCAGCTGGCTGTTGGCCAGTACCCCCAGGTCTCTTTCTGCCTGGGCACTGTCCAACCACACTGTCACCAACCAATAATGTTGCAAGGGGTTATTGTGGCCAAAATGCAGGAGTTGGCACTTAGACTTATTAAACTTCATCTTATTGGACTATGCCTATCCATCCAACCATTCTAGGTCCCTCTGCAGAGCTCTCTTACCTTCCAACAGATAGACACACACTCCCAGCTTTGTGTTGTCTGCAAATTTACTGATGAAAGACTTGATACCTTCACCCATGCAATCAATAAAGATACTGAACAGAAGTGGCCCCAGCACAGACCCCTGAGGGACACCACTGGTGACTGGCCGCAGCTGGATGCAGCGCTTTTCACCACCACTCTGAGCCCGGCCATCCAGCCAGTTCCTAGCCCAGCAAAGAGTGCTCCTGTCCAGGCTGTGGGCTGCAGCTTTTCCAGGAGTGTGTTGTGGGAGACGGTGTCAAAGCCTTGTTGGAGTCCAAACAGACAACATCCACAGCCTTTCCCACATCCACCAGGAAGTTTACCTGGTCATAAACAGAGACCAGGTTGGTCAAACACAACCTACCACTCCTAAACCCATGCTGGCCAGGTCTGATACCCAGACCATCCTGTAAGTGCTATGTGATGATATTCACTATATTACCTGACCAGGTACTGCAGGTTGAGGTCACTGGTCTACAATTACTAGGATCCTCCTCCCTATTCTTTTGTGAAAGGGCATCACATTGGAGGGCTTCCAGTCATCTGGAACCTCCCCAGTGAGCCAGGACTGTTGGTAACTGATGGAAAGCAGCTTCACATCCCTCATCTGCCAGCTGCCTCATCACGCTGGGCTGGATCCCCTCTGGTCCCATAGACCCAGGGATTTCTTAAGCTTTCAAGGTGTGCTTCAAGTATAGGAGACCCATACATATATATTACAAATAAATAAATAAATAAACAAACAAACAAATAAATAAATTCTTTTAAAATCACGTTATTTCTTTGTCTTCTACATTTCTACATAAACAGGAAGTTTACAGGTAGTTTATATAAATTAACTAAAGTTTATATTTTCCTTTTTGTCACTGGGCAGTGATTCCAGTGGGAAGTATCACAGGAATGGAGTACCCAGGATAAATGAGTATATCTCATATGGGAGAACTTATATGGGAGAACGTCTGTGCTATCTAGCATCACTGGAAGAGAGTATTTTGCTTCAGGAACTTGGAAGAAAATAGGTATTTCTGAAGTATTTGAACTGAAGTACTTGAACTGATTCAAAGAAAATGGCTCTAAGTACAGGTCATCTTGAAAAATCACGACACTAAGGTCCTTAAGGCACAGTGGGTTTCTGTTCAAAGCAAAAAGGAACATGTTTACAATGAATAGTGAACTTCTTACTCATTAAAATTTCAACGTCAAGTAATTGGATTTAGTTTCTTTTCAGTTTGTTAGCTTTTTTGCAGTAAGGAGTGTGGAAGTGAATTTAACATGTCATATTCATTCAATTCAGAAATACGGACTGAATGTGGGTATAAAATGTGTTTCTTCTCTCATCACATGATGTAAATTGATTTAATCTGGTTTTTGTGAACTGTTTCTCCAAAAAGGTGACAATGATCTCTTTCAAGGAGAACTTTCTCAGCTATTCTGTAGTGTAGAAACAGAAATGAAAGGAATATTATGAAAATAAATGGGGTTTAGTGTTCTTTTTACTATTGCTGTTTAGTATGTTGGGCCAAGAATATAGGAATACAACACCCACATTATTTCAGAAGTCTCCAAAGTCTCCATCTTCAATCTGCAGATAAATACTATTCAGAATTTCATGCTATTGAAATTCCCAAAAGGTATTTTTGTCTTGATTCTTTACCTCCTTTTCCATACAAATCTCATTATCTCTGATATAATTCTGCTAAGCCTAGAAGAGTCTGTTCCATAGGAGATACTTTAAAAAAAGGAAACCAATAGAAAAAAAGAAAAAATACTGTTTAAAGTACAATTACAGTTCCATATAAGTTTACTAACCTAGTTTTTAGAGCATTTAGCATTGTTGAAGCAGTTGTCTGTTACTATTTTGGATATGTTCTTAGAAATTGGAAAACTTCAGGATGGGACGCATGTGACCACACATCCAATTCCACTATTGTGGAACTGCACTCAGTGCAGTTCTGCATCCACTTCTGTAATAAGAAAAAGGGAAAGAGAAGGAGCATTTAATTCTTCCAATGTCTTGTATGGGGATGTTAATAGAATTTTAAGTTCCAAAAGCTTTAATATTTTTGAACAAAAATAATGAGCAGCAACAATGGGAAACGGCCAGGCAAAATTTCCTGTGCCTGTTAAAAGCCTTGCAGAACATGCCAGTACTTTTGGAATTAGTACTTTTGACTTAATTTTCAAGCTTTCTATTTAGTGAAAATTTATTCTTAGTGGCATCTTTCTAAAGGTGGAGACCAGTATTGGGTACTAAAGATATTTAATTTTTCTCTGGCAATAATGAACCCCTTTGATCACAGCCACTAGAATAACAAAAAAATTTAGAAATGGTTTCCAAGTTTATTTTCATTGATAAGTGAGTGAACACTAATTATTCAACAATAATAATGAAGTTTGAAATACTGATAAAATCTTGTTTAATGATGGGTACATGCTATATCCTTTTGCTTAAACCCTAAGACCAAAGGAAAGAAGGCTGTTTCTTGGCTCAGGGCTCCAGGTCTTTTGCAGCTATTCGTGACTTCAGAGAGCTTCTTAAAACTTTTTCCCAAACAAGAAGAGGATAAAACAAGTCTGTCCTACCACACAAATCTAAACGTAAGATGCCTTGAATAAGGCTTTGTAATCAGTGAAGAGAAACACCCTGTAATTCACCTCAACCTGGTTAAAGCACCTCAGTTGAGCAGGGTGGGAGTACTTCTGTCTATCTGTAGATTGTGAAACAAAGGTTATCGTGACCAAGGAAATACTGGGTTTTTTTTTCACCCTTCACTTTTCTATGGATCCAGCCTTGCTGCACCTTGCATTAAATTCTGCATGCTTTTAAATTTTCAGGAACTATTGCTTATCTGAAATGATTCTCTTGGTCTGGTAATATTACCATACTGTCTGTGATGATCAAAAGGTTAAGATGTTAAGATAGAGAGCGGTACTGTAATTTAAAAGGCCATTGACAAGGTGTGGTGGGTTGTCTGGGTTCACCAGCTAAGCACCACGTAGACACTCAGCTGTTCTGACTCCAGTGGGACAGGGGAGACAACAGGAAGAGCAAAGGCCAGAAAACCAGTGGGTGAAAACATATACTAAGCAAAATGAAGAGGAATAATAAAATGGAATAAAAAAAACAATACAAAAGTAAACACTGACCACCTCCCGTAAATAGGTTAATGCCCAGCCTCTGAACAATATCTCTCATCCCAAAATACCCCCCCCCCAGTTTTTATTGCTAAACCTTATTTTATACGGCAGAAAATATCCCATTTAATCAGTTTGTGTCAATTATCTTTGTTGTGTCCCCTCCTGACTTCTTGCACACCCTCAGCCTAGATATTGGGAGGAAGTGTGGGAATATCTTGATGCCATGGAAGGACTTCTCACAATAACGAAAACATAGGTATGTTATCTACATTTTTAGTCACATTTTCAAAACATCACATGGTCCAAACCAGCATCATGACAGACTGCCATGAACAAAATCCATCCATCCCAGCTCAGTCTCTAGCCCTTAGTCCACACAATGTATGCCATGTTCAAATCTTACACTATCCAATACAACCATACTAAGCACCACTCTTTTTCTTGTAATGTCATACATATATATGTGCATATGATTCTCATAGTCTATGGATCACCCTTGTAAAACAATCATAGAATGTCCATTGAGTTGTTTGATACATGACTTTTCCTTCATGCGTTGTGGTGGTTGCTCAGGACAGGAGAGATAGTGTTAAGTTTTTTGGCTCATGTTGGGTCATGTGGTGCTTGCCTGTCCTCTTGCAAGACTCATTCTCCATTGGTTCAGGTGATTCTTGACATAGTACCTCCTATACTACGCAAATCAAATCACATTTTATTTTCCCTAAGGGTTTAATGTCCTTGGGACGTTTAATACATATCTCCATTCTTCCACATTACCCATTAATTGTATCCAGGTCAAATTGCACCATAACCCTGGCTCCAACACCCTTGACACTGCTGACTGTGGGTATCTGCAGGTGCCTTCTGCCAGAGACTCCAGTGGAGTCATGCTTCCTGGCAGTAGCATAGAGAACATTTCTCTCATCTGGTCCTGCCTGGAGTGGCCCATGGGGACTGCACGAACTATATGCTGCTTGATCTGTGCAACAGTCAAAACACTTCTCTTGGATTCCTCAAGAGGCGAAACTCACAAGCAGACTGCGAGTCCTGGAACATGCATTCTACAGAATCTCAGAATCTCATCGTTCCTAGGAAAGTTTATTTTTTCTTTGTCTGCTAACCAGTGGGGACATGACTTCTGTCTCACTGTATCTGTTGGGATGTGATGATGCCCCTCTTGCCATCTCGTTCCCCATAAGTGGGTCTCTCATACAAGATCTTCCTTTGTTTTATTGAAAAATCACTCTTTGGAACAATGTGATTTTTTTTTCCCCTTTCTCAAACACCTCTTCCGCTTTGTTGTCCCACACGAATGTGTTTTGGCACACACAAAGCCTTCTTCAACTATTACAGAGAAATAGCAGTCCTCAACCAAGCTGCAAATACAACTATCTACACAAAAGTTCAGCGTAAAAGGACCATTCCTAAAGGCTTTTCTGAGGTCTGAAAACATAAACCAAAAAATTCATCTACTGAGAAAATACACAAGGGATGTCCACAGTTAACTCAAGGCATAACAAAAATAAATTAATCTTTCCAAGAAGGCTAGGGATTAAGTGATCAATACTCACCCAGATCATCTAATACTGGGTAGCATATTCTAGAAAATATTCTTTCTCCTTAGAAACTCTTCCTCTTTTAAATTTTTTTCCAGTTTTGCAAACACATCCTTATTTATTTTTCAAATTGAATTAATTTTTTTTTCATAATCATTCAGCAACTCCTCAAATCACATGAAAACCACTTTTGTCTTCAGATGCAGGGCTGTATGTTTAAAGTTCTTATAAGCAGGATTGCATATTCTCTCTTATTCCTTCTTCCTGCCTGTAAGGAAAGTTTTGTCCCAAACTCCATCCCCTCAGAAAGCCTTCAGCTCTCCACCATTAAACTTAGTCCACTGCACATTCATTCTCTCCCTGAGCATCTATCTGTCGATCCCTTCTCAGGTTATCTGCAGAAGCTTGACTGGAGCATTTCTTCTGTGCTTACCTCTGACTTGCTCTTTGTTTATCTAAAAAGTTTATTGAAGTAAAATACAATGCATGTAATTTACATCTTTGGTCACTAAGTCAATTACTCCAAGAAAAAAGAAAATTAAATTGAGTTCATGTGACATATTTAATTTCCACTTATGTCTCATCAGTTTTTTAGAAACTTCTAATACTTCAAAGTTTTTCAAATATTTGGCATAACAAAATATATTCAAATATATACTAAAATAGTTCTCAGATTACTGTATGAATTATCACCCATGAATTATGCATGAATTTAATCTGGAACTGTTGACTTGGATACGTATATTAAATCTAAATATTCACTACTCCCACCATCACTGTCCCCATAGTGTGTTCCATTTTTCATATTAAAATTAATTTGACTTCCATTTACATTTGTGAAGACTTAAGCAAAGAAAGTGTTGAATACTCCAGCACTCTCTGCAGTTTGTCTTCCCTTTTGTTTATTAAATCACTCTCATTTCCTTTAAGTTCTGACACTTTAATAGAAATTTTCTGTGACTTCTCCAACTGAAATATATTTCATATCACAATCCTTCTGAATTTATCAGTCTAAACATTTGTAATTCCTTTTTAACACAGATTTTTCCAGCTCTCACACAGTTCTCTTTTGATTTTTTGATATTTGAAGGTTTCTTAATTCTGCCTCTGAATTCTTTAAACAAGTTCATCTTTATATATTTAGAACAGCCCCTTTCAAAAGTTAACCATTCACATGAACATCTTTAATCCCTTACATTATCTTCCCAGGAAGTCTCCGTCTCTTCTCCCTAGGTTGTGTCAAAGCTGTTTTCCCAATTCCTCAGTAGCAAGCCTGTCATAGTTTATTTCCCACCTTTGGGTTTTCAGTCAATTGCTTTCTAAAAGTTAGATATGAGACTTCTTTCCCATAGCCAAAGTCCTACCTTCCTGCAGCCAGAAGGGTGTACTCAACACTGACAATCTGATCGCTCGCTTTGCCTGCACCCTGACACCTTGGATTCTTATAATCAAAAGGTTATATGGATAGCAAAAAATCTACCTTTATTACTTGTCCTTTGGAAGTTTCTGATGGAAGCTCAAACGCTCCTTCATCTGTCTCCTCTTCCAATTTTCTGCTTCATGTAAGATCCCAAGCACAAAACAATGTGTTTCTCCCTCTTTTAATCTTCACCCACAGATACTGTGCAAGCTTTTTTCCTAGCTTTTCCTGCTTTATTTGATGCTATTTTGTGGTATTACAAAGACAGTACCAAGTTTTCTTTTTATTGAAAAAGAGGAAAATTCAGGAAAAAGGATTTATTTATTTTTGATTTTTGTCTCAAAAAGTCTCCTACTCTTAGACTTCCTCAAAACTTTGTATGATGTATATAAAAAATTATCCTCTTCTGAATGTGAAGAGAAAATGAGCTATTCCCTGCCTGGCAAGGCAGAAAAAATGTCCCTGTTTTTCTCATGTACTTTAGATTCTAGACAGATGAAAGCAACAGAAAGGCTGAGGCTGGAAGAGACTTCTGAAAGTCATCTAGTCCAAGCTTTTACTCAAAGCAGAACTAAGTTAAGGTCAGGTTGCTCAGGATCTTGTCCTATGAAGTTTTGAATATCTCCACAGATGGAGATGATGATGAAGAATTTTAATTCTGTTCAATAAAATTATCTTACTGATGATTTCCCATAAATGCTCCAACTGGTTTTGAGCATATATTCTATGTATGTTATATGTTTTGACTTCCTATGGAAGTCAATTAATGACTGGGAGAGCACCTGAAGTTTTTATTTCTTTAGCTGTCTAAAGCCTGTTGTAATTACATAAACCTGTTATGAGGAAGGGCAGGGAGAGAAAGTCCTGAGAGGGCTGACATCTAGCATTGGTTTAAGGCAAACACTTATCTTATCAACCTACCGTTAATAAACTCGTTAAAACAATAAAGACCCAGATTTAATTTTAACTTGCTTTACTGGCCTGCTTTAGCAATGGCTAAAGGTGATAGCTTGGAAAAATATTAATCAGAGTCAGCTATTTAAAGTCAGACATGTTTTTTGGCAGATTCTTCAGGAAAGTTCATCTAACAGCCATCAGCCATGAAGATTCTTAGCTACCTCCTGGTTTACCGAAGGTTCCTGCTCATTGTCCTCACCCCGTTGCTTTTACTTCCACTTCCACTTATCATCAAAACCAAAGTAAGTGACCTGCTTGGAAAGATAATTATTTTGCATCTGTATGAAAAGACTGAGATTCCCAGAGCTTTTCAGATTAACAGAATAACAGAAATAAGAGTTGGAAGGGACCTTAAATGAATAAGATGTTTGCATTGTGATTAGTTTTTTGTCAGCTCAGTGTATTTTCACAGAAATGTAGAGAAGACAGCTTCAATGTAAAATTCTTTACAAAATACTTCATGGATCCATGAAGCTCTGAAACACATATTTGTTTACTAACAGTATCTGGACTACATTGAAAATATCATTCTCATCATTTTTTGGACTGTTTTAATCAGCTCTGTATGATTGACAATGGAGATGAATTGTCAGGAAAAGAGCTGCAATTGCATTTTGTTTAATTAAGGATTTTAAGTTCATCACATTTTATGTTGTCTGATAGGAAATGACTGAAAACAATGATCTGACAAATTCTCTCTGGTTCCTAAATAGAGCAAGATCTATGACAGGACATCATAGTTCTAGTTTACTTGAAATAAATTCTGGCACTCACTAACTCTTGCGACAACTCCAAGCTGATGAATCAGCTGTCTAACAATGTCAGTGGTGACTTTATTTGGTACAACTCTGATGCCAGAAGAACGAAATGGAATTCTGTGATGTGTTATCATGTGTGCATTATACATCCATGTATGTCTATGTGCAGAAATTTGGTTCAGAAGTCCTTGCATCACAGTCAGCTGGTTGGTGCTTCACACTCTCACATCACAGGTACAGTATTTCAGTTTCCTTTCTGAGAGGAAACTCAAGGGAAATTCTTATGTGAGATGAACATTTGCTAGATGAATGGATATTTTCAAATTGTTTAATACATAACAAAAATTTCCTCCCCAAAACAAATGATAGCCACAGCTGATTGACTTAGGTTTAATATTGTTGTTTTCCAGTCAAAGGTTCCAAGAGCCACATCATTAAGCTGTTCCTTTCCCAGTACAAACCATTTCTCCTGCTGTTGAGTAATTTCATACCGTAACCAGGAGCACTAAGAGTCCCAAAACATTTTCCTTAAATGCAGAGACATAAATTAAAAAATACACAAAAGAGATTTCTTATACTCTGGAAGATACTAGGTGTACTTCACCTCATTATATTTGTCTGGGGCTGCATTTTACATGTAGAACTGAAAATTATTCTCCTGGGAGAGAAAAACATTTAAAAAAATTAAAAAAGGGAAAAAAGAAAAAACTCTTGATATTAAGGGCTTGAAACAAAAGATACTCACTAAAATGACAAGCCTTAAAAAGAGCAGCTGTGTTTCTTGTCAGTCTTGCATGATACCTTTTTTTGTTGGATGATATCCTTGCCTTATTGCTACTGATGACAAACTTCAGGAGAGAAAAAATTTGACCAATTATTGACTGTGAGTACTCCTAGAGTATTAAAGGTTTGCTTACAGAGGCAGAATGCTTTTCATTTATATGAATTCATGGCCTGAGAATGCTCCAGAATGACCTAGATGATTAATTGCCCTTGAAGGAATAGGCAGCTGACTTTTTTTCCCACCTTTCCTGAATTTAAATATTTTTACTATCTCTTAGAAAAAAACTCTCTACACTTATTTTACTGACTGTGTTTCATATCTCAGCAGGATTGTCAATAGCACACCATAACTACCCTAAATGCAGGTCCTTTGACTCATCTTTTTCCATGTGGGGAATCTCTACTGATGCAGCTGTACTTTTTGAATTGTGAATTTTTTTTCCCCTGGATGATCAACTCATGTTTTTATTGGTGCCTTTTGTATTCTAGGAAGCAAAATGTGCATATACATTGTTTGTAGTTGCCATCTTTTGGCTCACAGAAGCTTTGCCACTGGCTGTTTCAGCTTTGCTCCCTGCATTTATGTTCCCGTTGTTTGGGATAATGGCAGCCAAGGAGGTAACCTTTATTTTTCTCTTTTAAGCTGTGCATATCAGGAATCAAAACTCCAAAGAATGAAACACATAATGTTGAAATGTGCCAGGCAAATCCATGTATTTGCTGAGTGCCAATCACAATAGTTCTGCCTCAAGACTTGCTTACATGCTTTGTCTTCAGGACTTGTTCACATTTCTCCAATAATTTTTTAAATAATTTCTTTAATTATTTCTTCTACATAGTGACTCAGCATTTAGATGCCAGTTGATGGGAAAATGCTAGATAGTTATGAAATATCCTTAATACTACAGAGGCAAAATGCCACAGTAACGACCTCATGTGCAAACTGCTGAGTATACACCTTCATGCCAAAGAGATGAAATCACAGATAATCATAATCTAAGTCTGTGCTTAAAGTTGTTATTTTACCTGTTAGATAGTAAAAAAGTAACAAAAACAACATTTAATTGCTGATTTAGTATGTATGTGAGATGTGACTGATGATTTTACGTTGTTCATCCTAAGATTTATTTTTATTTTGTTTCAACCTTATGTACTTTAGTGCATATATTCTTGAATCATTTGGTTAAATGAGTTTAACAGTTTGAATGAACTTGCCAGTTTAATTTTAAGAAAAAAATTCTATTTATTTCATAATCTTACTGAATTTTTTCATTGAAGTGATATTACCAAATGCTTAAAGAAATTCACAATTTAATTGGAAAAAAAAGGTTTATTTCCTTTTTGGGGTTTTTTTCTGTTTTTTTGTTTTTTAAATTTTGTTTCAGGTAGCGGCTGCTTACTTTAAAGACTTTCATCTGCTGCTGATTGGAGTAATTTGTTTGGCAACATCAATAGAAAAATGGAATCTTCACAAAAGAGTGGCTTTAAAAATGGTGATGCTGGTGGGTGTCAACCCTGCATGGTATGTGTTAAACAGTGTCTTGAAGGACAATAATACTTGTGGAAAGCTATGTATTCCAGAAATAAATGCCTACAGCTTTTTCTACATTAGAAATCCAGCCTTTCTTTTATACTCAGTCAAAGTAGATACTTAAATGGATACATATAGTTTGTAGGCGACACTTTAATATTTTGCTGAAATCCTAATGAAAGTTCCCTGCAGTGTTTCTGTTCATAATAAGGATCCTTCTGAACAAAAAGTATGGTTAGTTTGTGAATAATATAGGGGTCCCATTTCTTGATTGTCGTTGGAACATTCCTGCCCAATGCCTACAACATAAAATCTGCTCTATGATGAATATTTTTAATTCAGTAGTTTCCAAAGTTCTGGACATTCCCAAAAATACAAAAATAGTTCAAATACACAATGAAGGAGAAAAAAATCATAAAACTAAGAGTGTGGTGGGGAAGGAAAAACACATTAACATAATGTCTTTACCTAAGGTGTTTTCCTTTGTCTACATGTGAAAAAAATCAAAGGATAGGCACTTCTTCAGATGGATGAGGTGACAAGGGAAAAGAAATTACCCTCTCTGATTACTCACTATTAACATATATCTTAGGATATATGAAAAATCTTTCTTTGCTTTCTCTTTTAAACTCTTGCAGAAAAGGTTTAGGCTGACAGATGCATCTGTCAGTGTACCAGTAAGGCTGCACATAAGATCTCTGGAGCAAGTCTAGCTTACCAGAATACACCATGCTCATGACTCTTTGCCAGGAAGCAGAAAGGATGCAAATGGTCAGAAAACCAGAAACCCCAGGCTGAAAAAATAAGATACCTCTTAAGTGGTTTAACTAATGACACTTCATAAGAATGCTGGATTATTTCTATTCCTCAGTAATTTGACTGACCTAATTTTAATTATCCCATGTATTTTGATTCAGTTCTGCCTCTGTTGATAGCTGGTAGCTTTCTGTTTGGAAACAATCCTCCTTACATTCTTGTTCTACTGCCTCCCATTATCTTAAGCTGTATTCTTGTGCTGTGCAGGTTTAGTTATTTCACCTTCTCTTTTGAACACTCCTAAATTCTCATCTTTTAGCTGAAATGTGGAAAGGGAGAACACAAGTGGATGGAGTGATGTGCTAAGCTGAACATTGCTGGGGAACTTGCTGTGAACATTCAAACCTGAAGCCAGCATCTGGGGATACCTAAAGCATCTCCACAGAGCTGCAACACCGAGGAAGCATCCTTCATATCTATCCCATTTCCTGGTCAAAACAAAGGGGTGATAAGATTATGATTAAATGATCTGTGAAGGAGAGGATCTACCCACCCCTCAGCATCTGCTGCTCACCAGCTATGCCCATGGCAAGCACAGTGCTGTTCTCTGCACACTCCCTCCTCAGATGCTCCTAGCAGAGCCTGGGCAGCCTGTGCACACTGCAGCCTCACCCAGTCCAAGGCAGAGAGATCACTGCACAAGGCCTCTGCTTTAGAGGTCATAAAGGGCGCAGCAATGAAAGTAAAATAGCAAGAGACTTCTGGATTCTGCATTATATGTTCTTCTGGAGAAACTGGTGTGTATCAGAAATATGTGGTCAGCAGGACTGGGACAGAGATGGTCTCCCAGTACTTGACACTGGTGAGACTGTACCTCAAATCCTGTGTCCATTTCTGGGCCCCTCACTACAAGAAAGACATTGAGATGCTAGTGCAAGTCCAGAGAAGGACTATGAAGCTGGTGAAGGGTCTGAAGCACAAGTCTTATGAGGAGCAGCTGAGGGAGCTGGGGTTGTTCAGTCTGGAGAAAAAGCATCTCGGGGTGACCTTATCACTGTCTACAACTCCCTGAAAGGAGGCTGTAGCCAAAGGAAGGTCAGGCTCTTCTTCCAGGTGAAAAGTGAAAGGACAAGAGGAAACTGCTTCAAGTCGGGCCAGAGGAGGATTAGATTGGGTAATGGGAAAAATTTCTTCAGTGAATGGCTGGTCAGCCATTGGAACTGGATGACAAGGGAAGTGATTGGTTCATCATTCCTGGAGGTATTTGAAGATGTGTAGATGTGGCACTTAAGAATATAATTTAGTGTTGGACTTGGCAGTGTTATGTTTCTGGTTGGACTTGATGATTTTAAGGATTTTTCACAGCCCAGATTATTCTGTGATCTTGTAAAGGCTTTCTGTCATTTTAGCTATGCAGTAAAGTCTGCAGACTAGCAGAGAAAGGAGAATATGTCTATGCAACCTGCAAGGACTAGAAAGGGTAATAAAATATTAATTGTGCACTAAAAAAGTAAAGAGTGACTTCAGTGTTGGATATTATGAAATAATTATCCAAGATTCCATGCATAATATCTTTTTAACAATACCACAAAGAAAGTAATGCAGAAAAACTGAGGCCGTAAAGGATAGAATATATTTTATGATTTTGCAATCACTTTTAGAGTCCCTCAGTAGAGCCCACCACACTGTACCAAATGGTCACCTGACCATCCATTATACCTGACCATCAATCTATCTAATGCAGGAAAGTTATGATGAATGATTTTGAAACTATTAATTCAGTGAATGTCTTAATTTATTTTTATTTTTAAATCCTCTTGTAAGTTCTACTAAAATGCCATTTTTCTACAGTGTGAAAATTTGTATTCAGTGTGCTTATTCTGACACGTATTTTCTACATAAAAAACGCAATCCTTCCTCAACTTCTGTCTGAGTACCTAATCAAAAGCTGCCTAAATTAATAGGTTTTAGACTACTTATGACAATTTGTGTTGAGTCAAGTCTTGCTGGTCTACAGATCATTTCATTACTATACAATTAAAAATGCACGGGGAATGATGAGGTTCCCCTACTGAGAAAAACTCCAGTTTGAAATGTTGTTGCTAGTAGCTGAAATGAAAGGCTATGAGAGACATTACATGGTTTTTATATAATTTGTATATTGGCTTCATGTACTAAGTAAAAATGTCATTTTCTGTGAAGCTTCTCATCAAAGCTGAGCAAAGAACTTTACAAATTGCACAGATGTCTTCTGAGAGAAAGGTGCAACATTACCATCCCTCCACTCTGGCTATGATGATGTATGGCAGGTGTTTAATGTCAGTGACAGCACCTTGGAACAGGGAGTCACATTTCCAACTCCAAGAAATGCATTAAAAACAACATTGTGACCTGTATTCAAAATTTATAATCCAACTTCACTAGATATGACATGGAATGTTTGATTTTTCAGTCATTGACACAATCCAGTGTATTGCATTACTATTTGTAGTAAACTCAGAAAAAGTTGAGCCAAGACCAGATAAAGGAATTGTAATGATCTTCCCTTTGCCATTTAATATTAAAGACGACATTTACTGAAGCCCAAAAAATGCCTACATTTGTCTTGGTGCTCAGAATAAGAACTAAGTTTTGTACCACTTGCTGAATTTTTAATATTTCTTCCTGTAACAACTGAACTGCTATATCTAGAGGATTTAAAAGTCTTAGTGACAACTCCAGAGTTTTGACCTAGACTGTACAATATGAGATTAATAACATCAGCAGTGTAGCCATTTTAACTCTCATTTGAATTTGTGACATGCATGGTACTCTTTCTTCAAAGATGGTTCAAATACAGTATAATTCTGTAAATAAATATTATTGCTTCTGCTTCACTTTTTAACATATTCAAACCTCTAAAATATGATCTTTTCAGTGTCTTAGATGGCGACAATTTTAATTCAAAAATGTTCTCAGAATTACAAGCTTTAAATTTTCAGAGTTCCAACTTTTCTGTTGACGAAGCTCTCTATTTATATTAAATAGACTGATGACAGGAGGTGTTACTGTAGCAGTCACAGACTCTTCTCTCCTATTCCAGGCTTATGCTGGGTTTCATGGTTAGCTGTGCTTTCTTGTCAATGTGGCTCAGCAACACCTCTGCTGCTGCCATGGTGATGCCAATTGTAGAAGCTGTATCTCAGCAGATCATCAGAGCTGAAGCAGAAGCTGATGAGCTGGAGATGTCCTGCTCTAATGGCTCCATCAACCCGGCACTGGAGCTTAACGGTAGGCGCACGCCGCAGCTCTGTCTTTGCCTCCCTCGCTCGGCAGTAACCAACACAGCAAGTACAGTTACGTGGCCAGAGAAGTACTGGCATCACCACGTGTTTCACTGAGAGACTTCTCTTGGATTACTGTGTGTGAGCTCTCTCATGATCACAAAGATTAATTAAAACTGAACAGGTGCAGAAGGTGGCAGTTGGGTGAGAGGAGGGGAGAAGGGAAGGGGCTGGCTCATCAGCCTCATAAGATGGCTGGAAAGAAATATGACTCCAGGCTATAGATACGCTAAAGCTTAAATGTTAGCACAGGAAAGGAGCTCTTTAAGCTATAGGGTAATGTTGGGAGAGCAACTGAATTTAAACTGATTACCTACACAGTTGGATTGTAAATTAGAAATATTTCTCCTCATTGGAAGATTCAGATTCCAAGGAACAGGAGTCATGAAGGATTAGGATACCAATCAACTGTTTCTGAGATTGGTGCTTGCAAATGTATTGATGGGATGATGTGAAATGAGTGCATGGAATGAGACATGTAGATGGAGCCTTTCCAGTTTTACTCCCTTAAATGCTTTTCTGTCTTTGCATCACCAACTTACAGAAAATATAGGAGAATATGAAAACCCGGATTGGAAAGAGAAAGAAAAACAAGTTAATAGGTAATTGTTTTTAATTTAGTAAATTCTGTTCTAAGAATTAATCTAAACAGAATATCTGTTACAATACATGCCTTTGTTTTTCCAGATATAACAACAATGTGGGTAGTACTGTATGCACAGTTGAAAAGGAAAATGAAAAAGGAAATGAACAGGTACTTAAAGTGTCTTTTTATTATGCAGTGAAACTTAGTTTTAACCTAAATCTCACTTCTATGTCACACCTAAAATGGTACAGGTTGCAATGAAGCCGGTTACATGTGAATAGGAAATTTACCTGTAGTCACACACATGTACACACTTTGCTTCTACAGCTGTTTCATTACTGGTTTTGTCCTCTCATTTTACACAAGAGTACAAACTCTATATATCAGGTGTGTGTATAAGTATCAGTCTATACAGAGACAGTTCTGTAGACTAAGAGATCAGGGAAAGGACTTCAGTATTTGACTCTGCCTCCTTTTCCTTTACATGAATAATTGCATTACCAGTGTAACTGCAAACCAAACCACACTGCAGACAACTATATTACCAGTAAATTGTCTGACTCTTATGAGATATCCTTAAGTTCTATTTTTGTGCCTGATGATGAGCCCTTCTTGTACATTAATTGGTGCATATACTTTCTAAGCAGAACTTACCACCTGCTGAAGCAGAGAGAAAAAGCAGAAAGGACAAATACAGTGGGATTGGCAAAGTGATGTGCTTATGTGTGGCTTATTCTGCTACCATTGGAGGACTGACTACAATCACAGGAACATCGACTAATCTGATTTTTACTGAGCACTTCAATTCGTAAGAGACTATATTATTTGTATTCTTAGTCCAGACTTTTACCTTTCTTTCTTGAGCTCTTACATGGCTAAAACACATTAGAAACCTTGCCCTTTGATTTGATACTATTTGATTCTATTGCTTTTCTTAATTGTTTGTTGAGGAGATAAAACTAAATTTGCCTTACATGGGGAAAGTCTATTAGTGATCTGCCAACACACACAACAAGATGATCATTGTTTGGTTAAGTAGTACTTTATTATTTGGCTAGATGCATGGAAAAAGATAGATTTTTCTGAGAAGAAAAGAAACACTTAGCATGAATAGAACAGGCACTAAAGATCGGTTATTAATTTCTAAGTACATCAGGAAATAATTTCAGTCTGCTTAGCAAAGAGTATCAGGAGAATTTCAAGAGGCTATGCTGTTGAAATGAGAAATCTGGGTCCATTAATTAACAAAAAAGCAAATAATTTCAAGGTAGTCTGAAACTTTGCATTCAATGTTTTAAGGTTTTCCAAAACATTTTTTAATATTAATTTTCTCATCTAAGTAGACCTGCTTTGAAAAGAAAATTGACAGATTTCATTCGAAGCCCCTTGAAATCCAATAGTTCTTGCTGATAATTTTTTGTTTCTTCTGCAATTCTTTTCTTCTTTACCATTGCCAGAAATAGTTCTATGCCAATTTTGAAATAAAACAAAATAAAGCAAAAACTTTTTTTGCCCTCCATCCACTGCTTTGTATTGCACATGACAAAATTGTTGAAAACCAGTTATTGAAAGCATTTGTACTGTTTGCCTGCAAAGAGTTTACTCTTATTGACACTAAATCACTGTAGAAAGATGATTATTAAAATCAATCACACTTGTTCATTTTCCCAGAGGAAATAGGTAGAAAATAAATCAGTGTGTCATGTCCATCCTTGCTTCAGGCAAGACCTGTGGTAGATAATCCAACAATAGCAAATAATCCAAACGGAAATGCATCATAGATTGCTTAAAAAACCATTTAAACTGATCATCCATTCTACCAGAGAAATATTTGCTCTGGTGATGAAGAATACCTAACTTCAATATTCAGATTATAAGTAATACTAACACAAATGTTCATCCCTGTACAAACTCATCATAGAACCTGATGACAATAAAGTAACATTTTGTAATGGAATTGACTCTTTAGTATAAAGTTTTTGAGAGCTTGTTTTGTTGCTCAATAGAAATTATCACGCATATTTCAGGAAAGATCATAAACACTTTAGCAAGTGATGAAATGTTAGATCACTACTATGCTGATGTCAGTTTTTTCTTATCTTGCTTATCTTTCTTATCTCTCTTATCTTTCTTATCTTGGAATTTTTATGTTCAAAAATGGATGTAGCTAAGAATGTAATAAAAGATACATAGCCATGTAATCAAAAATTTATGTAGCAGCACAATGTGTTCTGTATTTTTATACTGAGAGTTTCATTGTCCAGTCATTATGTACAGTTGCAACTTAGAGCATCACCCCAAAAAAAAGCGCAGGGGTTTAGGTCTGGTGCCTGTTAGCACTTTATTTGCAAGGTATATAAGCATCATAGTAAATATAGATAAACCTAAAATTTGCACAATATTTCAGAGAGCATTTAAAATAAGCACTTAAAGCTTCAAAACCCCATAGAATAATCAGAATTATTTTCCTTCTAGACCTGAAATACAAAAGATTGGCTAATTGGAAATAGTCATTAGGAGTTCCTTTGTCTGGACATGATTCTTTCCCTTCCATCTGATTTTTTCATCAAGAAGGAAAGCTGCTCAAGGAGACTTGAATTTTCTCACTTCTAGCATTAAAAGCTCTTTCAGTAGAGCTGAAGGAGCTCAAAGAAAGAGTAGCTTCTCTTCACAAAGTAAATTGGAAAACAGGCTGTTTTTACTCTGTCTTTTTGCCTGTCAGGCATCAATCAAATTCAGCAGCAAAGCAATTTCTTTCAGAGAACCAAAGCCCTTCCCCTTTTCTTAAATGCACATGGAAGGGAGATCTCTGCTTGAACGACCCACATTTACAAACAGTAGACTGATACAGTCTCAAAGATACGAGGCAAGTGGAGAGATCACCCACCTAGCAAATGAACATTTATGGAAATTAGTACTAATAATTTTGATTTTAATCAGTTTTGAATCACTTATGGAAGGCTAAACAATACAAGTTTAAGTGTTGCTTCCAATGTTGTCTTCTACATTCATTGGCCCTTTTTCATTTGAGTATATTTTCTTGTGCTGAAGTCTCATCTCAAAAAACTCATTTCTTTCAAGTTTTGTTTCTTTATAGTCCCAACTGCTGTGCATGGTCCTCCCTTGCTTACTCAACCTCAGTCAGTGTCAGATCCCCAGACCTGTTGCCGATCCATTGCTCGAATAACTGGCACAGCTGGTTCCTGTAGTGATCATGATGATCAGGAATAGGATGGGAGGGTGAGGCAAGAGGATACTACAGGCCACCTCATGCTGAAGTCTGCTGCCAGCCAGAAATACTCTCCTGAATCAATGATTTCTGGCAATTCTCACCAGTCTTCATTCATCTGAAAAGGTGAACTAAACTTTTTTTGCTTTCATGCAGACGTTACCCGGATTGCCAGTGCATCAATTTTGGATCCTGGTTTATCCTTTCCATCCCCATTGCAGTTACTATTCTGCTGCTCTCCTGGGTCTGGCTCCAGTGGCTTTTCCTTGGGTTTGAGTAAGTGAATAGAATAATCAATAAAACTAAAGGCTATTGATATAAAATATAATTTATACCAGAAGTAAACATTGCATTTTAGTTTAATTGGCTCAGTAGGAAGAAAATGCAGCCACGGTGATTTTGCGACCTTGATTAGTATGGCTCAATCTCCGTGTGGGACAAGAGTTTTCGAAAATAAGGATCCTGGACTATTCAGCCCAGTGTGAAAAGTCCATACCACAAACGGGTGTACTCACTCCTTTATAATATACACGCATCATTATTAATCAGGAAATGTGTGCAAGACAGAAGAATAATGAAATCATATACTTTTTTTTTTTGACTGGAAGAGTCATAGGAATATGCCTTTTATTGGAGTGAGGCATTGATTTGAATACTTGAACAATGTATGTTATAAACTGGATGACTGTATTTGTAAGTGTGAGGTAAGAAACATCCTCTTTTCCTGAATTTACATGGGCTGGTATGGTAGGGTTTCTGTTTCTCTGTGGAGCTTGGGCTTTTCTGGTTTTGGAGAGGACAATACTTCTTTTGGGATGATTCTTCAAAGCCTTTTTCTCCATGAGCTCACTAACAACTAGAGAGATAGGTTGGACACCAATCTTCCAAAGTTACATGGCTACTTATGGTGCAAGATATGAAAAGTGAGACTAGTTTTAGCAGATAGAATCATCCCATGCTTACCCCTCTATATCTGAACATAATAGTTTCATTTTTTTCTTGATTGTTTTGATAAAGTTCTTTTTAACATTCTGTATGAGTCTTATCCAAGAACGAAAACATGGCTTGTAGCAAATACTCTGCTGATAAATATGTGAGCTACTCATGTGATAAAAACTTTGTCATTCAAAAATGAAGTAAAGCAAAGCCACAGATTTAATGGGACTCTCATTAAAGAGAGTAATATATTTTATTCTTTCAATTAGTTCACATGATTAAAGTTTCATTCCTCCTGGCCAAATGAGCTGGTCAATAACAGGACACATTTTTTTGCTGCCTCTGTCAGTCTCCCGCTGGGTATTGTCAGTTAATTCCAATATGCTCAGTTTGGTGTGTGATAACTAAATGGGAGATAGATACTGCATTGTAAAGTGACAACTTTACATTTGTCAAGTGCCATTGGTAACAGGAGAGGTTGGACACTTTTTTCTGTATACACTATTAACTCATTATTCAATATTGCTGCTTTACATTCCAGTTTTAAGAACATGTTCAAGTGTGGCAAGAAGAAAACAGCTAGAGAGGAGGCCTCATCACAGGTGATTCAGGAGGAGTACAAGAAACTTGGACCAATTAGGTATTTCAAACTATAAATCTGCAAAGAAGAGCAGGTAAATCCAAGTGTCAAATCAGGAAAATTTATAATCCATTCTACTTCTGCTATAGCTACCCAGAAACTGTTGCACTTGTCCTGTTCATTCTAATGACCCTCCTGTGGTTCACCAGAGATCCTGGCTTCATCCCAGGATGGTCTTCACTTTTCCCAAAGTAAGTGATCTCTTTTGATAAACCAACAAGAACTGTGCTATGTCTTAACTATATACCTTCTTTTCTTACCAATTTTCAAAAATTAAAATACTTTCAACATTTCAGAAAACCTTTGTAGTGTATACAGAAAACAAACTCCAGCAACTTCACATATGTATGTGAGCAATAGCTGAAATGTGTTAAATCTGTTATAGGATAAAATTAAGTGCCTCCTAAGAGGGATTATTACTAGATTTTAAACTTAATATGGTGAGGGAGAATGCATATCAATTGATGCCACAGTACCCCACTTCCTCATCAAATGTGAACTTTAAAGAATAAATCTGGTTAGAATTTTTTTGATCTACTGCCCTTAGTGACAGCACACTTATATGCATACAGCCCAACATCCCCTGCTTTGACAGCTGAAATTAATGATATAAATTACTGTCCATGCATACATAACTCCCTTAAAGTCATAGTTCAACTAAACACCAAAAAGTCAAGAACTAAAGTTTTTTTTTTCTTTCTGCTGCAACTTCCCCAGGTTCACCTGGATTTCTTTCCCTAAGTAATCAGTTAGTCTTACAGGAACTTATAATACTGTGATATCTCCTTTTCTCTTGCTGTAATTACTGTAATTTCAGTTTCATTTTTCTGTTTCGAGTTTTGCTGTGGAGTGATGGGAAGTACTTGCAATACTGGGACAAGTAAGACTTAATGCTGTTTTGGTCCTTATGGATTTAACATTTATTACTGGCTATCCCAAAGGCCAATTCTAGTCTAGGAGGGTAATTTTCCATTTTATTTTCCTGTGTGTTTGCAACAAATGACATGTGAACACACATATATCATGCTTTCTCTCTTTAAATATATTTCCACCAGTTACTTACCTTCCCAGTGCTCTTCCAAAAAGTCTGGGAGGGAATATCACAAGGAATAATTGTAGCACTTTGAAGATGTAAAGTTTAACACAAAATTATTTTGTGCGAAATTTACCATTAAAAACTTTATTAAAAACCAAGATTGGTTTAAAATTATTTACTTCTAATCATCAGAAATAAAATTGAAAAAGAACATTTGTTTTTCCCTCATAACAACAGTAGAGCTGATGATCACTGTCTCATATGAAACACCACACTCTTGAAAGGGTTTTGGAGTGGTAACCTAATTAAGCAATCAGGTTGGGTTGGCTTCTCTATTAACAGCTAGTGCTCACCCAGCATTGTTTAAAGAGCTACATATTAACTGTATTAAAAACATGCACTATAAACAACCTTTCAAATATGCGACTTATGGTTCAAATTACTTTTTTTTCATCTAGAGAGCTGCATATTCTATTTGAAGCTGGTTATCATTGTCTGAGGTTTTTGCCCATTGGTAGAGAAAAATAAAACATTCCCTAAAATGATCAGGGTTACAGGTTCTGCACAGGGATATTACTTTGTGGATGCCCCCTAATGTTGTCCTTGGAAGGAACAGCAAGCATGTGTCATATCACATTAGCCTGAATTATGTAGCAATTTGGGTGAGGTAACCTAAAGAGAAACAAAGCTTTCCCTACACACTTTAAGAGGAAAGAAAGCATTTCTTACTATTTATAGCCTAACTTCCTCTAGATAGCTTTAATTTATTGATCAATTATATTAACAGGCATAAAATCGGTAAATTAGGTTAGTACTTTCTGAGCAACAAAAATTTCTCAGTGAAAATATATGAGTGGGGCATAGGGTACAACTCTGAGCAAGACATATACTTAAAAATAAAACCCAAACCAAACAAGAACAACAACAAAGAAATGGGAAAAAAAACCCCTCAGATCTTAGGAACTGTATTTCTGTCACTGTGATGTCCAAGAGGCTTGTAGCAGTGCACTGAACTGCGGATTATATTCTCTTACACACCTGCTCCCTCAGGCCTCTGCATAAAAATATTGCTCAGTGTTTTGGATTTAAGTACAGAGATAGTGATGTGCACCACTTCTTTAAGTTTATGGTACAGGAAACGGCTATATGGAAATATTCTCCACCCTTACAGAGATCTGATAGCACTTGCTTTCTGCAGGGTCTTATCCCACAGTCTCAAGAAGGCCTAAGGGAAGTTCTGCCATCGGAAAAGAGCTTTTACCTTATTAAAAGCCACAGTGTCCCTCCTAGACTAGTGAGTGACTAACTTCCTAGACCTATAATAGAAAGACTATTAGGTGAGAATTGCACCACCCTCAGGGTTTTAAACCAGAAAGGCTGTCTGATCCTTTATTCTAACATGCTGAAGATCTGTGTGTTAAGCCCAGTAGTAATTTATTCTATCAGAACATGAATTTCCAGAGAGAAACCAGGCTTGATGTTAAGGTGGCAAAGCCCAGGTTCCTCAGATTTTGGAATTTGCTAATTTCCTTGATAGTCATGTCTGTTGTCAAACTAAAAAAGACAAGCTAGCATATTGTCTTCTGTCTGAATATAGCTTCCAGCTATCTATATTTGTCTTTCTCTATTATATTAAAAACTCTTCAATGCTTTTAAAAGTATATGTATCTTGCGATTATATCACCTCATAAGCTTTGCTTGACGAACTAAGTGAAATGCTTAAACCTTTGTTTCAAACAAAATTTTCCATCACTCTCACCACCCATGTTCATATTATCAGACCCTTGCATGCAACCTCACATTACTGAATACCCCTTTAATATGCAAACACTGATATTTTTGAAATCCCAGCAGAAATACCACTATTTAATTGTTACCTTCCTACTCTTTAAGAGCTACTTTTTGTACTGTCAGCAAATTTTTAATCCACATTTCTGCTGTAGCAATATTGAGTAGAGCCCATTATTTCCAGCTTTATCAGATGTCTTTCAAAAATACATTACCTCTACCAGTTAATTTTTCTTAAGAAAAAAATAGTATATTTATTAAAGACTAATCCTTCTTTGCTGTCCTGCCCTGCACCTGTTACCTCCTTCTGTGAGCAGACAGCAGGATGTTTTAATAAATATTGTATAACACTACAGAGAGCAGCACAGGGTAAAAATGCCCGTTCCTCCCCATCTGTTGACAGCACACAATCACGCATCATTTCTGCTACAGCAGTTCCTTTTGTGTCCTGGTCTGATTCCAGGCTGTAGGATATTAGCTTCAATTAGAGCAGTTCCAGGTTGGCCTTTGGCCTTTGGGTTTATAAGCCTCATAAGAAACAAACTTCAGCACTGAGCTGCAGCTGATTACAGCTGATGTAGGCAGGGTGGGCTTCCCTCACCCTTCCTCAGATTATTGCCTGAATGTACTGTATTTTTTTGTTCATGAATTTATTGCTTTCTTTACTTCTAAGACAAGACCACTATGTATTTTTGTCCACAGCCATGCTGTCTATAATGATCTCAGTTGGAGTC
The DNA here is from genome assembly GCA_013400315.1 of Bombycilla garrulus. Taxonomy (NCBI): domain Eukaryota; kingdom Metazoa; phylum Chordata; class Aves; order Passeriformes; family Bombycillidae; genus Bombycilla; species Bombycilla garrulus. The sequence continues at coordinate 242,569 of VXBU01004136.1, forward strand.
ATTATGAGATCTGAATCAACAGGTTTTTTGCTTCCTTATAGCACAATCAGATTTGCAGTCTTATGAGCAGGTGGATGTTGTATATGCAGTTGTATTACAACTTGGATAATTAGGCTTTAAAAAACGTTCATCTCAAAATTTGTAATGATCGAAAAGCTTCTGTTTGGAATGGCATCATGTGTGTGTTCTCGTAATAGTTTGACTCATGGCAGGATGTTGTGTGAGTCCCAAGCAAGCTTTTTGAGAATGGTGTTTTGCATCAGGAATACTAAGTTTGGGTGCAAAAACTTGCACTCCCTATTTCAGTTGGAGTAAGTGCAAAGTCCTGCAGCTGGGAAGGAACAATCCCTGTAGGAAGGAGGCTGCAGGGTCGCCTTGCTTGGCAAAGAGGAAAGGGTCAGACTCTTCTTAGTGGGACTCAGTGACAGGATGAGAGACAATGGGCACAAAATGAAATGTACAGGATCCCTCCTGAACATTAGGAAATTGTTTTTTTTATCTGTGATGGTGACCCAGAGAGGTTTTGGATTCTTCATCCTTGGAGATATTTAAAAAACTACATGAGCATAGTCCTGGGCAGCTGGATCTGAGTGACTGCCTGAGCAGAGGGGGTTGGACCAGACAACCTCCCTTTCAAACTCAACCATTACAAGAAAATGGAGCTGCCTAGAGGTAAACGACAGCATGAATTTTTTTCTGTATCTAGGTATTGCTTTCCTTTAAAACCTCTAGCAAGTCTTTAAAGAAGGATAGGATACAAGAGGAAGAGATTTTGGATCTCTAGACATTGTACAACTGGTCCTAGGCTAAAGATGATATACAGGCAGAACCTCATGCCTTAAGAAACCATAAAATTATAGTAACTTTTTTTTCAAAATGTATTTTCTATGCAGGTAGACAATAGGAAACAGGAGACAGAAAATATTAGAGAAAACATTATTCAAATTCTATGGCATCTTTGTTTTGTGACACTGTTAGCTAAAATTATGCTTATGCTGGTTTTGGTGTAAGTCAGCTATGCATATTAAGGGGTTTTTTTAATTTCACCTAACAAAGCAAAGGAATACATCAGATGAGATATTTGTAGCATATAACTGAGAGAATTTTTTTTCCTTTCAGTGAAAAGCTCTGGTTCAGTACAAAACATTTAAAAAAAAAGCTGCTGAGAAGATCTGATGGGAAGTTTTTATTGGACCTACTGTAGCTGAATATTTGGAAAGCATATGGTCTGAGGCTGAGAGAACAAATATATTGGTGCATTGGTTCAGAAAATCTTACAGAAGAACTTGCAGAAAATAGAAAAAAATAACAAGGTTAAGAAAATGATTGCTTAGCTTTCTTCAGTAAAATTTCTATTCATTATAATGACCTTCTTGACTGAAATGAGACAGGCTGGGATATGTCACCAGCTAAGATTGTGTAATAGGCTCAGCTGGGTTAAAATGACCTCACAGCCCAGCTTTGCACCTTGCCTGGTCTTGGGGCTACTCTTTACAAGTTAGAAGGATACTGAAGCAGTTTAAGAATCAGTAGTGCAAAGAGTTCTTAGGCACTTAGGAAATAACCTAAAGAGACATGACCCTTGTGACTGTGGCCCTAGTAATAACAGTCCTAGGAGGATGATAATGAAGCTGTGCTGCCTTTCCTCAGCTACAAAAGCATTGCCCTTTGTGGGTATGCACTGTGCTCTTTAAGGCCTCTTAAATGGAATCTATTGCAGAGCCTACTAAAATTATTAGATTTATCACTAAACTGTGAAAACTATTTATTTAAGCATCAGCTACTCCTGAATATCCCCCCATCCCCACCTTATTTCTGCATGGCAAAATAACACATGCTTACTCAAGATGCTTCTTTATGAATTTATAGGGCCTCACCCAGCCACTTCCTCACTGCCTCTCCTCAATAGGACAGCAGAGAAAATTAAGTCAAAAAGCTTGTGGGTCAGGATAAAGACAGGGATAAGTGACTGCTTATCAGTTACTGTTATGGACAGACTTGATATGGGAAAAATTAATTTAACTGCAAATTAAAAATAGAGTTGGATGGTGAGAAACAAAGAAAAAAAACTAAAATACTATCCCCCCATATTCTTTTATCTGGGCTCAATCTGACTCCTTCTTTCCTTACTCCTCTACCTCTTTCCACCGCATCTAGAGGTGCAAGAGACAAGGAATAGAGGGTTATGGCCAGTCCACAGCAGACTGTGGACTTTTCTGCTACTGTATCCTCTTCCTCTCTCCTCCCTTCCTTCTCCTGACTATATATATTTATGTGGTTTTTTTCTTGTTAATTTCTCCTTAGGTATAAAAGCTATATTACGGATTCAACAGCTGCCTTAGTGATAGGCCTCCTGTTCTTTATTATTCCAGCAAAAATATTGCCTAGGACATCGAATGGAGAAAACAGTTGAGTATATTTTGATTTTTATTTTACCACAATAAGGTATCCAAGATGCTACTGTAAATGTAACTTATTGCACTGGTTAGAGGAATGCTGTTAAATACCAATGCTGAAGTCTTAATAGAAAATATAAAGTAATGGGGTGTAAAGCATTCCTGGCCTGGAAGTCAGTGCCAACAATTCTACAACATGAGCAGCAGGAGCTAGTGCTGTGCAGGAAGCTGCTACCTGCAGCCCATGGACACTCAGGGGAAACCACTTTCCCATTGACTGCAATGGTCTGTGAAATGGGACTGCATGGGGCAGGACTAGGCTTATGTTTTGAAAATGTCACTGCTTGATTAGGGTACCCTATAAAACTCAAAACTGTACATTAATTCATTATCGTGTAATTTTTCCTCTTCAAAATGGATTTTTTGTTTAAAGTACACCTCTGGCTTGTCCTCTATGCATTCAGTTGTGCTGCTGAAAACAATAGGATCTAGGAGTTCACGGAGAATGCAAGGTCAGAACCTAAATGAGTCTAACTGAAACAGCATTTGCTCAGCAATCTGTCTGAATAGCACAGTTTTACTGAGTTAATGAAACTCTTTGATATCCTACAGCTGTTTTCCACTTGGGAAAGGAGGGGAAAGGGGCTAGTGCTCCACTGGTGGAAATCATCACAGCTCTAATATCTTCAAACCATGACAGTTTTCCCATGTTAAAGATCTGTCCCAGGAAGTGCAGGTTGTTTCTGTCAGAGACTTTGTTCATGCTCTAATGATGAGGTTTTTGTCTTTTAATTTTTCACAAGTACTTCCTCAGGGAAACTATTTCAAAGCTTGTCAATATGTTTTTAAATGTTGGTTGAGGGGCCATATTTTTTTTACTTTTTTTTTCTCCAGCTGTTTTTGGTTACACTCCACTGATTACTTGGAAGGAATTTCAGTCATGCATGCCCTGGGAAATAGCTATTCTTGTTGGTGGCGGGTTTGCACTGGCAGACGGCTGCGAGGTAATGCAATTTATAGAAGAAACTGAATGAATAACGTGACCCAATCAGGAGCAATTCAGACACGCAGTGAATTCACAGCTATTCTCTTGTTTTAGCAAGTTATTCTGTAGCAATATTGAAAAGGATAAATGTGATGAATATTCAAGATATTCAGAAAGCAGGTTTAGAGAAAAAGAAGTTTTTTTCCAATGTCTTCCAAGACTATGCACAATGATGACTACTGTTTCTTATTTAATTTAAATCTGATGAGGGCCAGAGTTGTGAAGACATGCTGTTTCCAAAGCCTTAAAGTTAATGTCACTGAGATAATTCCCATGTGGCACCTGATGGCTACTCCAGTAAATCATGCAGCTTTTGACCTAGACTCTGGTTATGAAGCCTAATATATTTATATTACCAATTTCTGACTAAGACTTCTCTAATAATCTCAGAGATGCAAACATAAATAAGTGGAATATACTTTGCATGGGGTCCTATAGGGCACCATCAAATTAGAGAAATGGTCTTAAAAACATGTGGTAGAAATGTGGAAAATATTTCAGATTTTTCTCTTTCACCTAAATACTTCACAATTGGCAGATGAGTAATGTAAATTTTCCTTTCAGTGACTTACTAAACATAATAATGTTCTCATGTTCCTTACACAGGTTTCAAAACTTTCTGAGTGGGTAGCAAGTAAATTGACCCCTCTGGGATCATTACCCTTGTGGCTGGTTATCCTGATATCCTGCCTTATTGTCACTTCAGTAACAGAAGTAGCCAGTAATCCAGCTACCATTACAATCTTCTTGCCCATACTATCTCCTTTGGTGAGTATAATTAACTTATTTTTAATAATTTCTTCTGTCCTTAGATCAATTCTGTTCCTTCTTCTCATCATCTTTATCAAAACATCCGATTCTTTCTTCTTCAAAACTTCCTGATTGTCTTCTAGTCTGTAGTTTTTCCTCTTGGCCAGCCTTGACACATACTAATACCTTTTCTCTTTCTTTCAAATGAATGCTACTCCTCTTTTCACAGAATTAAAGAATCATTTAGGTTGGAAAACATTTGTGAGATTATCACGTCTAACCTTTGACTGATAACCACATTGCCAAATAACCATGATACTATGTGCTCTGTCCAATTGTTTTTTGGACACTTCCACAGATAATGACTCCACCACCTCCATGGGGAGTCCATTCCAATGTTTAACAACCTTTTCACTACAGAAGTTCCTGATGTCCAACTTGAATCTCCCTTGGTCCAGCTTGAGGCCATTTCCTCTTGTCCTATTGCTACTTGTCTGGGAGAAGAGGCTGACTCCCACCACCCTCCTTTCAGGGAAGTTGTAGAGAGTGATAAGGTCTCTCCTGAGAGGCCTTTTCCCAGGCTGACCACCCCCAGTCCCTTCAGCTGCCTTGATGAGGAGTTGTGCTCCCAACCCTTCCCCAGCTCTGTTGCCCTCCTCTGGACATGCTCCAGCCCCTCATTGTCTCTCTTGAAGTGAGGGGCCCAGAGCTGGACAAAGCACTCAAAATGTGGCCACAACAGTGTTGAGTACAGGGGGACAAACACTGCTGGCCTGCTGGCCACACTATTGGTAATGCAGGCCAGGATGGCATTGGCCTTCTTGGCCACCTGGGCACACACACTGGCTCATGTTCAGCTCCTGTCAACCAACACAGCCAGGTCCTTTTCCACCTGGCATCTTTGCCGCCTGTCTGCCCCCAGCCTGTGGTGTTTCCTGCCATTGTTGTGATGCTACAGCAGGACCTGGCATTGAGTCTTGTTGAACCTTACCCATTCATCCATCCAGATCCCTCTGCAGAGCCTTCCTACTCTCCAGCAGACCAACACTCCCACCCAACGTCTTGTCATTCACAGCTTTACTGAGGGTACACTCAGTTGCTTCATCTGGATCATCAATAACGTATTATGTACAAATTCAGCTTTATCATCTTTCTTGCCGTGTTTTTGCTTTTCATACCAGTGTGGTGTTATTTAAAAATTATTTACCAAAAAAGGTGATTTCTCATTGTTTAAACTGGCAGTTCCATTCACATTTCACTTGTGTAAATGTAGGAAGTTTGTATATGTGTTTAATTTGGCAAATGCATCCCCTGACAGCTGTACTCTCTTTTATTTTCTCCTAGGCTGAAGCCATTCATGTGAACCCACTTTTCATTTTGATACCTGCTACCTTGTGTACTTCCTTTGCATTCCTGCTTCCTGTAGCAAATCCAGCCAATGCCATTGTGTTTTCATATGGCCATTTAACTATTATGGACATGGTAAGTTTTAAGCAAAAGTCCTAAAGGTGAATTTTGGCGTTTAAAAATTTTTCTTCATTGTCTTGATGCATGTTTCTGCTTTTTTTTCTTCTTTAGGTGAAAGCCGGCTTGGGCATTAACATTATTGGAGTTGCTGTAGTTATGCTTGGAATTATGACATGGATAGTGCCTATATTTGATCTCTATACTTACCCAAGCTGGGCACCCAACATTACATCTTCAAATGGCACTGGGCTGTAAAAAAAAAATAATTTTTTTTTCCTCATGTTGCCACCTCAATGTGGTGAGTTACTTAAAATGCTTTCATTCACCACAATAATAAGGATCTACATTGCTATAAATGCTGTATTTCGCAGTTCCAGGGACTGATGATCCAGTCTGAGAGTCTAATCAGGAAGAGTGCTAGGCTGTCTAAAGATCAGAGTTAGATCAAGTTTCTAATCTAGTTCAGCTAGTCTGAATTTTTTTGTACCTTCATGTTATGAAGGAAAATAATAAATGTGCATAGCCATTATCACTAGCAATTTGCCCCCATTCTCAGGGTAGCAGAATAATGAAATTTAGATTTTTTTATTTAAAATACAAATCCTTGTTATTACTTATTCGGACGTTGTCAGAGTGCATGCTGGTTTTCTCTTTTCTAAGTTAAAGCTCTGTTTGAAACAGTGTCGAACACAAATGAAAGATCAGGGAGGGGGCTATCTTGAGCCCATAGTTTACACACCATTCAAAAATGCACAAAAAATGGAGAAGAGCAGCATGACCACTTACACAGCACTTTATCTATTAAGCACCTTGTAACCTGGAAGAAGAATGAATATGTAAGCATATTTTTAGCCTACATCTTCTCAGGACCTCACTAAAATATGTTGTTACTCTTGTAAAAAAAAAAAAAAAAAATTTCCCAGGATAGACTTATCTTGATAGATCTGAGTCGATCTGTACAATTGGAGACTAAATTATCATCATACCTCTCTGCCAAAAGTTAGATATATCCCTTGAGAAATGAAACCATAAGACAGCACTGAAGATTTAACAGGCAATCTGTCAATCAAGTGCATCTTCACCAGGAGGCTCATGATATCTGCAGGACAGGTGGCAGTTTAAGGTTACTAGACTGTGTTAATATTGTAACATTTTAAACACAAAACTGTGCCAGAAAGTAAGTTGGAGTTCAAAGATATCTTCAAATAATTATGTTCTTTTTGGTTTTTACACATTTTTCACTGTAAAGACTATAGCCTTACCTGTTGTGGAGATCTGTGATAATTTGTAAAGAGCATGTAATTAGTAGTATGAATGCAGGCTGCATGTATTTAGATTGGATCATGCCTTGGGACATCCTTATCATAGTTGTAAACATCAATCTGTCTTTTAAAGATAGTGTCCATTTTTCTTAATAACAACAACCAAAAAATGCCTTTGGTTTTTGATTCATGGTTTACATTTCTTTTTGGTAGTGCATATTTAGAGATGTCAGTCATGACTTCTGTAATGCCAGAATGCAGTGTATAACATTGTTGTACATGGAGTTTGTTTCCTGTAGCTATTAGTTGCAGGTTCAGCTGCAGCGAATTATTAAAGAAGCACTTTTTCTTAACAAGTGGTTCTGTGTAAGTATTGAAGTAAGTATTGGTGCATGAGACCATGCTTTTAATCCTGATTGAGGCTGCTATCACAATTTTTTATACAGCGGCAAAATAGGGCTATGACCATCACTGGGGCAATCAGGAGCTGCCACTGCACAAAAAATTGTTTATTGATCTCCTGAAGTAATGATTATCATTACAGATATATAACACTTGGCTAAATGAAGTCAGGTACCAGAGGGAAATGCTGATACAAGTAACTAATCCAAGATACAAATCCTGGATTATATCATATGATCATTCATATGATCATATTTTCTCAGAAGCATGCGCAGTGCAGGAGCTCATGACTTGTTCAGGCCTTTGGTTGTGCAGGCATAGAGAGGAAGACCAGTAAAGACTGCTCTTAATTTCAGATACCACCTTCCAATTTTGTCAGTAATTTCCCAATTACTCAAGAGCAACTCAGGAAGAGTGTAGCAAAAAAAAAACCCAAACTCCTGGATCTTACAGCTCTTTGATTATGTGTAGACACCAAACACCTTGCATGTAAATAACAACAAAAATACTCTTGCATGTTATGTGCAGCTGCTGGCAGGACTGGAAGGCTTCTAATGACCCCTTAAATGTCCAGAAGTCCAACCCTGTCCCCGCTCCTGCCCTGCCCTGCCCTTGGCAGGCCACTGCAGAATGCCACTTTCACTGATGGTGGTACCCTGCAGCCCTAGAGCACCTGAAGATGTCCCCCAGTGGTCAGACCTGCACATGTATCAGATCACTTTGCAGCTATTAGTGAGAAATAATAACTTCAGTTATCAGCTTAGCTCTTTGTCTCTGCAAATTTAATTTGATGGTTTATGGTTTTAACAATCACTTGGACTGAATTTTTGTCAGTGTTATTCCCTAACACTTTTGTCTTTTGTGTTTAGAAGCCTACATATCTTATTTTACCCGCAGAATGTTCAATTTCTGCCAATTTTCCTTCACAATACAAGTCAACTATTTTTAAAATAAATATTTTCTGAATGCTGCACAGTCCAACATGTATTAGTGATAAACTAACAAGAGTTAAAATTGTGATCTGCAATGAAAAGCTATTTGTTAATACAAGTGCCTAAGATTTCTTAAACCTTTTTTATTGTTCTATCTCAACACTTGATATACATGGCAGAGAAAAATACCTTCTGAGAATTATTTAAATTTGCTGGATATTGAAAAAGTCCACTTTAAAAACAATTCAAAAAGGAGAAAGGTCTTTTAGCTTTGAAAAGCAGTTGTAGTAAAAAAATCTGCTTCTGCCATGTTCCTCTACAAACACAGAATAAATATGTCTCAGTCTCAAACTGTTTTGGGATTCATCAGAAATTAGAAGATCAGAAAGCAAAGCATATACGTATGCAAATTAACTCTTTAGTACCTGGTTTCTGATTCAGGAATAACCATTTTAGGTCAAGATGCTGGAGCAGACCCACAAGGATAGCTGGAAGAGTCACTTTTAAGCATTTCATTTGGTCATCTTTCAGTGGAGGGCCTCAGATTTTTGCCATCTTCAGTTGTGGTAAATGTGGAAACTTGGGTGAAAATTTCTGATTTCTGACCTAAGTTTGCAAAATATCTGTATAAGATGTAGGATAAAATGTACCACAAGAAGTCTAAAGAACCAGCAAGCTGATACACCCAAAACCATCCAAAATAAAATTCTAGTTAAAAGCGCGGTCCTGAAACTCATCTTCAGGCATCAGTCCAAGAATGCTGCAGGGCATTTCTGTGGATCTTGCTTCCTTTCCATAGAGATTTCCATTTTTATCCTCCAACATCCTCTGACAACACAGGAAGCATGAAAACTTTTTGTGACCATTCCTCAAATGCTGGCTAATTTGAACCCACAGCTTTTACATCTCAAGAGAGACAAGTGTTAGCAGGATAAACCTTCTTCTGACAGACCTTAGAGCCAACAGAGAAAAATTCCTGAGCCCCCAAAACAGAGCTTTAAAGTAACTAGCCTGGGCAATGAGCTGTGAGGGGAAGCCGTGCTCGGGAGGGGCCGCGGCAATCCAGGACTAAGCAGGCAGGCAAATTCACAGATTTTTCTTTGGAAATAACTCTTTATAAGGTAAATAACTATGAAAAAAATTTCAAAGCCTATGTTAAAATAAAGACAGCTGTATTTTGTGGCCGGGTGTTTCCCTTAAAAATTGAAGTCTTTTTCTTCTAAGTGGGGTTTAAAACAATATTATTTCATAGGCTAAGAGGCAAGACCTTTATGGTACACAGAGCATCACTGCGGTAAGGTTTTCTACATCCTGAACATCATAATTTATGCTACATCATGTCCATCTTCACCTGTGTTTATCATGAGCCTATATAACAAAGCAAGCATATGAACTAAAGCTAAAAACATATTAGCATCCTAGGCTAAGTCTAGAATATCAAGCCATAAGCATTTGATAGTTTTTTCTTCTTGGCTCAGCAGAAGTAGACAATGTTAAAGTCTCTTGAATTTTGTAGCACTTGCTTGAATGCATGACAAATGGGAAAAGCATTTTCTACTCTCCTAGACGATGTCTCTGAAAAATTACCCCCTTAAGTTATCGTGAAAAGCTCTGTCTCTTATTGCAAAGAAATAAAAGGAAGAAAAGAAGAAAATAAAGTAAATGAGATGGTTAAGGGAGCAAGGTATAAGAGAAAGGGAGAGAGAGGAAGAGAGAAAAGCTAACCTACAATCTTCTATTCTGAGTCTCACCTTTCAAAACTGGTAATGATCCATGTACAAGACTGACAACTTCTCCTGACATTCTTCATGGATTTGAAAAGTTCAGTTTGCATAATATAGAAAACCATGTGATGGCTAGTTCTTTCTTTAGATGTTATTACAATGCATCAGAGGAGAAGGAAATGGATAGCAAAGATAGTACTATAATTTTTCCTATTCTCACTGTGAAAGCAGATGGAGTTCTGCACCCATTAAGAACAATTCTTCATTTCACTAAGCCTTTAACCCTTTCCTAGTTACACTGCATATTTTCAGTGTAGCAATTATTGGATACGTAGCTTAGGCAGTATCTCCTGGTTGATATTTTTGAATACTGCTCTTGAAATTCTTGGGTGTGGAGTCCTCTTCATGTAATAAGGCCTTAAAACTAAAGCTGAACTTCCAAGTGCCTTCTTGCAGCCACTTACCTCTTTACTCTCAAGTTGTATTGCACTTATAATATGATTTTACACACCACAAAGAGAAAATAGACTGTGTTTACATGATGCTGACAATAGGAGTTTTCTGCTTCTGCTACACAGCTGTGATTGGACTAAATAACAGGAAATCTTAATCTCCTGCTAGCTAATCCAAGATGGAAACTTCCCTCAGCTCTGATTTCCCTGCAAAGGCAGAAAAGTACAGTAGGAGACAGCTGAACTCGGTCCAGCCAAAAAGGTCTTGTGTCTATAATGCTCCCTCAAACTCTGTCACCACCAAAGGCAGCTAAATGTTTATTGGACCCTAATCCAACCTCTTCCCATGGATTATACCTTGCACTGTCACCTGGGAGAACAGCTCCTCGAATTGCTCAAGGTTGTCTTCTGACAGTAGATACCCATACAAAAAGCTTACAGCTCAAGGAAGCATCCTCAACTTGGTTCAGTTTCCACAACAGCCCCTTAGAATGTGTATCCCCTCAGCACATCTTGGGTCTTCTTCCCTGTCCACATCTGGGAAATGTCAAGCTATCTCTGAGCTGTTTTCTGAAAAGTAAATAGCATTAGCAGAAAAGCAAAATATACTAAAACAAAACAATAATACTGGCTGCTGTATCGTGTAGGGCCCTAGCAAAATTGTGAATGTTCTTTTAGCCTAGCAAAGCAAATGTAAGTAAAAAACATTTTCAGATACTGGTGACAGACAACATTAATGAAAGGTTTGAGCTATTTAGCAGTGCATCAGAGCTATAGAAAATCCCACTCATTTTACTTTTAAGAATAGCTGTAAGCTCTTGCAGCGTGATTACCCAAGGCTGTGCACCACATCCTGCTGAAATCCATTTGTAAATAAAATTCTTACATAAATAAAATCACATCACTTGATTATGGTTGCAAATTAAATAGAACTGTTTCCCAAGATATGTGCTCCCCTAGGATAAAATGATGACTCTCAGCAGGACCAAACAATAAATTGCCAGCATTATATTGGCTTCTATCTTAATTGTGAATGTAACTAAATATCAGTTGGAATGTGGAACTGGTTTGGGCATTTTTCCATATTTTCCTGTGTCTACTAATACCTCAAAGCATAGCAATAGCAAAAGCAAAATGTTTCTGTAGGTACTTACTACTGCAATAAATAGTCTTTGTAATTTTGATTATAGCTAAGACAGTAAGGAACTTGTATTAACAATACTTGTAAATGCAAAAAGCATGGCAAAATAATGAAACATTCTGAATTTGGTTAACATATTAACATTTGCAGGTGATAATGTTGCTATTAACTTCAGGAGGTACTAATCCATCTGGGAAAAATATAAAACTAGTGAGAAAAGAGAACTCCATTCAGATGAATGCCAAGTTCATCTACCTGAGTTTCAAGAAAGAAGAGTCTGGTAGCACAAAAATTACGGTAATATGGATTCCAATCCATGACATATAATTTAAATTTTTCTCACATAAATTAGGCATGTCTCAGCTGGAACCAGAGGACATGGTGATCACTTGATCAATGCTCCCTGTAAAGGTTTATTTTGTGTCTATGTGTAACACTTTGAACTGTCGTTCTGTCACTTACTCGGACTTAGCTCTCTAGACTGAAACAACTAAGATGTTTCTGAAAGTTCCTGGGCACGATGCCAATGGCCAGTCATGGGCAGATCAGCACAGAGACAGCTTATACTTTACCCAGTACATGAATCTGCTAAGTTGTACTGCTCATGTAATTATCTGCATAGAGAAGCAGCATTTCCTTCATGAAGGTCAATGTCCTGAGTTCCCAGATACCCCAAAATATTGACAAAATTTGGTATGGAAAAAGTCATGTATGTTTTAAGCAAAGTGTAAGTATTTATCTGACAGAGGAAAGCTTTCAGTGGGATGTCTGCCCGGTGGGTTCTTCATCATTAGACTGTTTTCAATTTCTAAATCACTTGACTATTTTATTTTTTTTTCAAACTTCATTCATTTTTTTGTGCTTTTCTGGACAGTTTGCAGTACATTCACATCCCTTCTGAACCCAGGTGCCACAGAGGTGGGGATCTCTTAGGGTTCAATCATATATAGGCAGGCATTCCTGATAAATCTAGATAAAGTCCCATCAGCTCTGAGTTGGCAACCCACACTCCTTTTCTACATCCCAAAATGCAGGTTATGTAGTTTTTAAATTCCTTTTGGAGAAGCAAATTTCTCTGCTTATGAATCACTACAGACCCTGGACTTTTTCAATTTTGTTGCATTACAGGTAAGAAGTCCTTAACTTCATGAAGTTAATTTCATTGGAATCCTTCATGAGGAAGGATTCCTGAAGTATTCAAGATGGAAAATTCAATCAGTCATCCCTCATCTGAGTACATCGTACCTGTCCAAATATCCTTCACCTGTTCTTTTTCTATTCTGGATCCCTTCCCATACCCTTTATAATTCCCATTTACTGAGCATTTGGTTAACACTGACCTCTTATATGAAAATTGAAGCCAAAGTAAAAGGTCAGAAGATTTTGTCTTGGTGACATAACGAATTACACCCCTTACCCTGTAAACTATGGCCTAGACTTTATATTCCTTCAAATTTGTTTGTTAAACAATATTCTGTCTTATGTTTTATATTCTTTGCTACTTGAAACACATTTTGAATACTGGCTGTGGAGGGTTCTGGAGAGACAAGAACCAATAAGTAGCTACCAGTAAGCAGTCCTAGTTCATGGCTTCTGCTCAGTCTGGTATCTTTGTGCATGTCAGGCAACAGAAGTGTGTGCATTATCAGGTAACTAAAAGTTTGTACACTGTAATTGCAAAAGTTGCGGGAGCTCAGATGTTGTACCCTTTATAAGTCTGATCCACAAAGGTGCACAGAAGTGGAATGGATGTGATTCATCACTAATTTCTCAAGGCAGACAGAAGGTACTTCTATTCACTTGAGCTGAGAAGAAAGAAATTATTCCCCAGATTACTTAATGTTTAGTATTTTACATTAGGTTTGATGCTTTTGTTTTTTCTTCAAATATGGCAGCCACATGGTATAGGCTGTGGCTTTTCTTTATCTGATTGATTTCTTATTGGGCTACCCATGATAAAAAAATCTTGCTAAAATGGAAATAGAAGAAACTTTCTCAGTGTGAAGTGGTACATAAATGGGCTTTTTGGCACTTCATGTTTTTGTGCTTCAGGACATACATACAATATTATTGAACTAAATATTCGGGATCATGTAGGAAGTTCTTTAAACATCTGAGCATAAAATTAAAGGCATCTATGTAGGATGTAATGGAGTAGAAGTTTTGTCTTTTGTTTCTGAGAAGCATCTGTATGTATCCAGGCTTTGCTGACTTCATAGAACGTTGCTGAAGTGCCTCCAGAAGAAAACAACAGCATCTAAATTATTTAAGGAAACAATCACAGCACCATAATGAATACTAACCTATCTCAATAGTAAAGGTCAGTAAATCTATTAGAGTCCTTGAGCTTTGCCTTGCTGATATTTCCAATTCCTCTGACTGATTTCCTTAATATTTTTAAGAAAGGTAATAAAATTTGGCCTTGAATTTATTAATGACCTATACCACTAACTAGACTACAGGTAGCAGTTAGAAAACCAAAAGATAGATAATACTAAATAATCACACTTTCTGTAGTTTCAGTTTTAATTGATATTACCTCAGCTAATTACAATTAAGTGAAGCTTCATGCAAATATTCATATTTGCTATAAATACTTATTCAGCTATAAATATATTTGCATCAGAGGCTTTCCATGGATCTAAAAAAAACCAAAAAAAAGTTTTTAATGTAGCAACATAATAATCACCACTCAGGTCTCACTAGTTTGTATAGAATTTCAGTATAGTGGCTAAGAGAGGACCATGAGATAGGGGCCGGGGACTTCTCTTCACTGTTTTGGTGCTGCTTCATTCTAACCAGCAGCTCAACTTTCATGTGCTTGTTTTAACCAATACTATTGAAGATTATGGAATAAAAATACCATCACATTCTTCTGGAAGATTGCTGACGTGCAAAGCAAGTTGCTCAATACTATCCAAGATAGAATTAATATTTTTATTGGAACAAGGTGAAAAAACAGAGAAAATATGCTGAAATTTTCACCATATTTTTTTGTTAAAACTATGCAAACTCAAGTTGAAGGTGATGTCATAATATCATCTACTTCCCAGTGTATCAACAGCAAAGTCAAATAAGGTTGATTGTTTCCCAGACTGAGAAATAGCTGAAGGTGAAAGAGCCTCTTCCTGAGACAGTAGAGTCCAGTGAAAATAGACATGATCCCCAGACTTCATGTTTTAAAGATAAAGAAGTTAGAGAAAACCTGAAACAGTTAGAGAAAACATCAAATTCCTTTTTAACATCTAAAGCAAGGAATCTTGTAAGCTTCCCTAATGGGTGGCTTTCCTCCTTGCTCATTCATTTTCCAGCTACCTTTTACAAAAAACAATCTTATGTTTTATCACCCTCTTTTTATCCAGAACAAAATGTTCGAGCACATGCATAAAGAGGTGGCAATTGTCTAGAGAGACCTCAGGAGACTAGATTAGGTTTTGGCTGATCTTGTACAGATGTCCACAAAACAATAGGAATGTTCTATTGTACCAAAATGCCATGTAGCTAATAAATCCCAAATTTCCAATAGCCCTAATAAGTGTTTGGTCAATGTTGCTTTTCCTTTCCCAGCTGGCATCAGGGTAAATCCCCCACACAGACAGGAGTGCTAGCATGAGGAGATCAAAAGAAATTGTTATGACTTATTTAAGACAGTCTCTTCTTGAAACAACCCTTGAAGGTACAGCATCAAGAGAACCTTGCCATTGTAAAAGTGAACATCTAAAAGGGTCACATGCAGCAAACTAAGACAGATGTCTGTGAATAAATAAATTTTATAATTTATAATTTAATAGTCCCTTTTTTTATAAATCAGAGTCTTTTTACCAAAGAATTACTGTTCCCTGGGAATTGAAGACTAAGCTATTTGTTAGTCATTAAATACAAATACCATTAATGTGACTTATAGAACTTAAAACCTAATGGTGACTTCAACAATCTGATCAAACAATCTGTCTTTTCTGCCCTTNATGGGCTGGGTGCTGGTTGGAAAGATCATGGCTCTTTCATTGTCCTCTGTTCAGCTAAAGGACAGTACTCTAAAATGTGAGTTTTGCTGGGAATGAATTAAAATGCTATGGTAGAGTGCATTCTTGTTGTTACCCCAGTCATTTGGGTTGAAGCTGGATGGGAAAAGTACCCTTTCACTTCATAAAAGGTAAGGGAAAAATATAGTAGCTGCTGGCATTTATGGTAAGCAAATGACAGATGTGAAATAATGCATTCCTAACAAGATGGAAGAACTAAAGATATACTCACAGACGGCATCTCCAGGAATCCTATTTTGTATAATTATGGAAATGAAAAATTGCTATAATAGAAATGCACATTAGCACTCCCTTTTGTTCTGTTCTCTTTATCAAATACGTATTCAGAAGTGAATTATTATTTATCCAGCTGTTAGACTGGAAAGAATACAACAATTTTGCTATTTGTTTAGCACTGAAAAAATGGGAAAAAAAGTGTAATGGATGTGTACCTTCAATACAGATTGGTAAAATAATATATTAGAATCAACTGCATACAGGTGTCTTTGAGAAGCAGTAGGATAGTATTTTTTGCATGGCTTGTCAAACTGCTTATCATGATCTTGTTCCACTATGCTGCTGGTTGTTCTGGCTTGAAACCAGGACACCCTGTCCTTAAAATTAACAATATGTAAGTGCTTTGCTGGGTAGTGGCCAATAATACCAGGCAAGATAAAGTCCATTGAGCTTTTAATATTGAATTTGTATAGATAAAATTTACAGATAACATCTGTTTGATATACCCAAGAGTATCTTAATTTGTTCATCATATTTGCGAGTCTACCCAAATGTTTTTTCTTCTCTCTGTTATGAATAGATTTCCTCTGAATACCATAGTATTTATTTATTTAAATTCCACCTGTCCTGTAAGGTATCCATGTGCCTGACAAGATCAGTGCTTTAAAAATTACAAGCCTAAATATCTGTAAAAAGAGATATACTCTTTCAGTAGTAAGGATGATATTTTTATCCTCCAATACTATCTAACTTAGGGGGTTTTGGAGTTGTTTTCTGTTTTTCTTCTTGGTCATGGAGAGTGCAGTTGCACTAATGAGGGGAAAAATGAGGTAATACTTTTTCAAAACTTATCTAAAACCTGTAAAATTGTGCCAGAAGCAATTATTTTCCTGTCTTCCCTTTTCTTTGACACCTATCCCTCATGTGTCTTTAAATTATTTTGGTTTTTTGGCTTGGCCAACCTCTGAGCTGCTTATACACTTCATGCAAATAATTCACTAAACCGAAATTAGCCTGAACTGATATTTAAATATTTAATGACCTGGATCCAGAGGCACATATGAATTTCTGCTACATAATCCCCAAAACAATACACTTCCCGGTAGGGAGCTTGATAGATAAATTTTAAATAAAGAGGGAAGTCTGTGTAATATCATGGAATAGCATGTTGTAGCATTGTCAGACTGGAGGTAAGGATGATACCAGAATTGCAATAGAAACAAATAGCTCTTGCACATTTAATTTAAATTTTACAAATTTAAAATTCAAGATTGCTTTTCCATTAATAGTCCAAAAGACTATTAATGTTTGCCTAGGAGTATTTTCCTTACTATTTCATTAACACTAATGATATGCCTTATAGAAAAAAAATTATGTACATGGGCAATTGGGAAGTCATCTCCAAGTCCTGCTGAATGTCCATCAGCAGTGATGCATTTGGTGGGACAGCCTTCCTGCTCCCAGGCTTCCCCAGACTCCTAACATGGCCTTGGAGAGATCACTCAGCTTTTGCCTGGGCAGGAAGAAGCATTCTCTATGAGCTGCTACCAAGTAAATATAATAAATGAACAGATACGTGAACACGTTTGGACCACCGCAGTGTAACCATGCCGTGGTGTTACAGAGGTCCACTTGAGTTTTCTATCACAAATAAATACATCAAGAACAGCTCATCCATATAAAAATGTCATCCCTGCCATGCAGCCAGGAATCGTGCTGTCTGCAATATAGTGATCAGTCAAATTGGTTCTGTTGAAAATTAAAACTGCCTGAAGGCAGCTTTATTTCATCTAAATAACTTTTTCATGTCTTCATATAAAATGATAGAGAGACTATAGGCATGCTACTGGCTTTAACTGAGTTTTTAAAAGCAGATTTGTAGCATCATTTGGACATTGGCCCCTTCTTTACATGTACAAAGCAAATAATTAATCTTTAATCCAGAGTTGCTGCTCAAACAAAATTAACATCTGATGTTCACCAAGTTAAAGTACAGGTTTAAGCAGGACCTGAAACATTTCCTGGTATTGAAATAGATACTTTTCTCTGCATTAAATTCTTTGCCCTACATTTTAGCCATCTACAGTAGAGGTCTTTAGATTAATCCTTTTTCCTGGAGCTCCTTTCTAGTTGTGAAGGGGAGAGAGAGAGATGCCCCTAGAAGAAGATTCATTTGACTTAGCAGCTATCCTACAAAGTACAGCTTCTGCCCTCTGAAGTGGCTACTTCTAGAGGAGAGACACCCACTAGAGGATGCTTGAGACAAGATGTTTAACAGTAAAATACCTAGAAGTTTAGCCTACTTCCAACTGTTGCCTCAGGATATTTATCAAAAACATCTGAGAAACATCAGCTTATCAAACTGGTGGCAAGTGTCAGGGTTCACCACAGCTATTGGCAGGTGCAGAGGATGGCTGTGCAGTGCAGACACTGACCCCTCAATACTATCAGATATGGCTGTGGTCTGGGAGAAAGCTAGTAGCTTTAGTCTTACTGGTTATTGTCTTCTCCATTTTATTACTTCAAATACTCTGCTAGGAATGCTATAGTGCTACAGAGCTTATTACAGGGTCTTTATTAATACCTTTTGGCAATTCCTGTAGTGCATTCTACCATAAGACAGGTAGAAGAAGCAACTGACAGTCAGTAAACCATGGCAATTTTCAGGGATTCTATGACTCCTGAAGTAATCATCGTGTCTCGGTTTAAATTACAGAAATCTTCAGGCTATTCTGTCAGTATCTGGATTTCTCGGGTGTTGCTCCCAGATTCCAAGCAACTCAATTAAGACTCCAATAATTCAGGCTTTTGCATCAAGGAAGAGAGTTTATTATACTATATCTACTTCTCCTATAGAAGGAAAGAGCTGTGCTCTTTTTATAGAACACATTGTTAGGTACAATTGTATTGGTCAAGTAAAGGACAAACAAGGGACTGATTGGTAAAGGAAAGAAAACAATTCTCTGAAAGTGAAACATCAGGTAGTTCACATAGAGCTGAACAGAAACCACAGGGGCCTCTCTTTGTTTTTTAATTTCTGACATTCTGCTCTGCCAGAATAGCATGAGAGCTCATTTCTTCTCCTGAGCCCTCTGCAACTTCCTAGGCTGGGCCTGGGAAGAGCTGCAGGTTTCTCAGGTTGTGTCAGGCTGTGTGCAACCACACTCAGGTTATGAGAAAAAAAATCAAGGATATTTTCTCCTCTACTTAGCAAAAGAAAAGGAAAATTTAGCCCTGTAGGTTAGGTTAAGACAAAAAAACCCCAAAGGAATAAAACAAACCCAAATTTCTCATTCATTTTTTTCAAATGAGAGACATTAGAATCATAATTAATGCTGTTAGAATCTTTTAGATATGGTCTCCAAGGCTGTGGATAAACAGACAGATGTGTATGGCCTCATAAAACTCACACCAAGGTCTCAGCTTGCTCCAAACACTATCTCATCAATCCTATTCATAAAGGCAGTCCAACAGAACAAGTCCTAAAGTCATTACTGATTGTTAAGTGTTTCATCTCAAGTTGTATTCTTTGAGAAACAAGTTTTTAACCCATAGCAGGGCTATAACATTACTGGCAACATGAAGACATGCTGGGATGGCTCCTATGGCTGTAGTGTTAAAATGAAAGGATACAGCTCTTTGGGAAGGATGGGTGAGGTAATGAGTAGACGGATTTCCCTTCTACATCAATGAGCAGCTGGAGGGCCTTGAACTCCACATGGGAATGGAAGAGATGATTGGGAGTTTGTGAGTGAGGACTAAAGGGACGGCAGGGACAGGTGAAGTTGGAGGTGAGTCTGCTACAGGCTGCCTGACCAGGAAGGCTGAGTGGATGAGGACCTCTACAGACAGGTAGGAGTGGCCCCACGTTCAGAAGCCCTGGTCCCCGTGGCGTACCTTGACGATATTTGTTGAAGGGACAACACAGTGGGACATAACCAATCCTTTTCCAAATGCTAGAGGAGCCTACAAGGAGAGGTGCTATGCTGGACCTTTTTCTCAGCAACATGGAGAGAGGGGCAGGTGGAGATTGTGAAGATCAAGGGCAGCCTGAGCTGCAGTGACTGAAAGAGCAGAGGTCCATCCTAGAAAACCTAGGAGAGCAGGGAGTTTGCACAGCAAGCTCTCTAACCTTGACTTTAGGAGAGCAGCCTTTTGCCTTTTAAGGGATCTCCTTGGGAGAGTACAATGGGATAAAACCTTGGAGGGATGAAGAGTCCGAGAAAATGGACTGATATTCAAGGATCACCTCCTGCAAATTCAGGAATGATGCATCCCATCAAGGAGGGAGGGAGGTAAAAATGCCAGCAGGTCTACATAGACAAACAGTGATCTCCTGCTCAAACTCAAAAAAGAAGCCTACAGAGGGTTGAAACAAGGAGGAGGGGGAGGAATAGAGACTGTCCAAGCATCTAGGAATCAGATTAAGTTAAAGATCTGAAACCATCTAAGGAATCTGAAGGCATGCAAGTCCATGAGATCTGATGAGATGCATCAATGAATTCAGGGGGGAAAAGGCAGAGAAGGTGGCTAAGCTACGATCCATCATATTTGAGAAGTTGTGGCATTTCAATATAGAAAGAGGGCTTATGTGAAAGATGGAGAGAAACTTTTTACCAAAGTCTGTAGTGACAGGACAAGGGGCAAAAGGTTTATCCTGAAGGAGGTAGATTGGATGGAACATAAGGAAGAAATTGTTCACTGTGAGGGTGTTGGGACACTGCACCAGGCTGCCAGGAGAATGTGTGCACGTCCCATCCCTGGAGGCATTCAAAACCAGTTTGGACGGAGACCAGGGCAACCTGATCTAGTGGGTGGCATCCCTGCCCACAGCAGAGGGATTGGAACTACACGACCTTTAATTTGCCATCCAATTCAAACCATTCCATGACTCTACGATAATGAGCCCATCAAATTACATTTATAAAAATTAAAACTAAATGTTTGAAATATTTTTTTGATTCTGTCGTCTGACTTCATTGTATTCTGTAATGCTCTTACAGCAATTTATGTGGCCATAAGCATAAAACATGAACCTGCTCACTGAAGAACCCTTAATAAGTGCAAGTGACAGAAAGGTAGAAAAACCGAGATTAGCCGATGAGTTCTTTTCTCTGCAGAACACATAATTCTAATTTTAAGTCATAAGTGATTTGTTTTTCCTTCACAATTTATTTTTAATCCCAGCTCTTTCAGCTTGGTCTGTACAGATATAAAACAAGGCAGATGCATGAGCTTCCACGTTATTATTCCTTAGCATTCCATTTGAGTTTTTACTAGTAGAGAAAGTAAGAGCCAATAATGAAATTTCAATGCAGGATTTCACAGCAGTCCTTTGGACAGATGATTAATAATCGTTGTTGAAAGTACAGGATATGAATCAGCCTCTATGTCCTAATGATTGGCTCTGTGAAAAAAAAGAACAGATCACCATACCAGGAGAATAAAAGTATTTATAAAGTGATTTAAAGCAATCTACTTGCTGATTTACTTAGCTAGGTGATCACTATAGCTATGGTCTTGGGAAAGAAAGATTTCTGGCCTGGTTTAAAAATATGAACTGGTACCTCAGAAGACAACTTCTGAACAGAAGAAAAAGATTTTGTCTTAGATTTATCTTAGATCAATAGTGAATCTCAGACTAAACACTGCAAAATAGGTATTACTGTGCATACTGTGGTACAGCAACTTGTGCTTGCTTTTCCTTTGGTGGTCTTATCTAGGAAAAAGTAGGGATGAACATATTCAATTAGCTTTCTATAATACAGTCTCATTATTTAATTCTCCTACCTTTTTATCCATGGACATTTTCCCAGTCATTTTTAGTTACTGCCTCCTGTGGGCTCGAGTAGCAGACATGCTGACTCCTTAATTAAAATTGCATGCCAGGAAGTAAGTAACTGCCAGCTGAATGCTTGCCTCCTACTGCTGCATTCTGTCAGCTCAGGGACGGTTTTCTTTCTCCTCCCTTCTTATTATTTTTTTTAAGTAAATGTCAGTTTCTGTTTCTGAAAGTAAATTTCGGGAAATCTTGAAAATGCACTTAATCTGGTGTTCAAATCTAGAAAATGTTATTATTTTTTGTGTAGAAGAAAAACACAAGCACATTAGAAGGATGAAGTCAGTTTCATAAGTCTGAATAACCCAAAGACCACGTAATTAATACTGGTATAAAAACATTGATGGAGAAATCAGAGCAGTTTATGCTGCAGGTTTGTTCCCATATGGGGACAAATCTGTAGAACACTCCTGGAATTAAGCAAGAACTTTCCTCAGACATTTCTCTGTTTTCTTGGAGGTGAAGTCCTATTCATGGAGGAAGGAGAAGTCTGGAAACCTGTCTGAAGCTCCTCAGACTTTGAGAAAAGATGCAGGACAGCAGCTGGTCTTCAAGAGCACACAGGTGGGGCATCTCTGCAAAGCAAAGGGGCTCCCACACCATCCATACTGCTGCTGGCTCCTGCCAAAGGGCTGTGGCCAGTGCTCTTCTGGGGGCTGGTGCTGCTTCTTCTCTGTGCTTGTGCACCGAGCTTTGTCTAGAACCTTTCCCTCTGAAGAACAATCACACTGTCTTTGCTCCCAGACAAGTCAGAGCAGAGAGTTCAAGGCAATTTATAGGGTTAGAGTGTTCAAGTCAGAATTATTAGGACCCACACCAACATTTGTTGATTTTCATCATTGCCTCCCATGACATTAGCCTCAGGCAGTTTCTGTTCTTGCTCCTAGGAGATCATGCACAGAAGCCTTCTCTCAAAGAGAGGGAAGTAGGAAGAGTTTGCCAAAAATTCCTCCTTAGTTGCACCTTTTGTAAATTCCTCATCCTGTCAACATAAACTCACAGTTCCAAAGCTTTCCACATATCTGCAGAGAGTTGAAGCAGGCTGGCTTGTTTGCTCAGATAAGTGGAATCTGCCTTTATGCTGGCTGCCAAAGACCTCCAGGTAACTTCTGCTCTATCAGCTCCCCAGACTGGAGCTCCTGAGCAGCCAGAGGCCTCAGCAGTTTCAGTTCACATGCCTGCTCTGCTCCACAGCTCCCAGGGAGAAGCAAGAGCTTAGCAACCTAATAGCTGGCTCCTTTAGCATTGCATATCTTCAGGCTATGATTTTTATTTTTTTCACAATTGTCTCTTTTTTTTTTCACTCACTGTGTGAAATTTTGACCCCAGGAAATGCAATAGGAAAGTTCCCCTTGATTTTAGCTAAGCTAAAAAGGATATCAACTTGATATGACAAAATGGGGAAGTAGAGCAGAGGTTTTAGAGACAAGTAACATCTTTTATTGCAGTAACTGAAATACTTTGAAAAAACAGGTAAGCCTTTGGGCTTACAAGATTTATAGTCATATTGCACTGGGTTAAATATTCATTTGAAGTTAAAACGTACGTGAATATAATCTAAATACAGCAGGGCTTATATTTTAACAAGTATCCAAATTATTCACACTTTTCAGAACTAAATTTAGGCTTCCATTTTTTGGTTGAAACTGATAAAGAACAAAGCTCCACCACAACCAAAACACTGAAAAGAAAAATAGATTTTAAAAACTCTCAGAGTACAAATTGAAGACCAGCTAAGATCCTCTTGTAGATTGGATAGAAATGGCTGTCTTGCTCTGGTTTGCATTTTAGTACTCATTTTCATGTTTATTGCAAGCAGGTAGGAGCAAAGATCATGAGTCCAGATGTCTTGCTGCATTCAAACCTTCTTGAGTTTGAATTACAGGGAGGAGAAAAGGAGCAGACAAAAACATGGATAAATACAAGATAAATTTTGAAAGTAAACTTTTAAAAACCAATCGTGGTTGCTAAGTAACAAAAGCATACTTAACCTTTGCTAATGATTAACAAACCACAAAATTTCCACAAGCCAGGAAACAAGTATCAAAGGAGTCTCGTTTTGGGAGTTTTCCAGGTTTTTAGAGTTTTTGCTCTTCTAAAATTTGCAAGGAGATAAGAGGGAGGAAATTACCAAATTACTAAGCTAAAGAAGACTTTGTTCCCCTGTGAAATACTAGCAAGAGATGTTTGTGTTCAGAAGATTTTCCCCTGAATGATACTCAACCCAAAGTGAGATATGAGATTGAATGTACCCAGCTCCCTTTTGGGTAGTTGACTGCTTTCCCAAGATTATGTCACCTACTCGTCGCTCCAAAGACGTGGGCCTGACCTTCACTTTGACTGCTCAGAGTCAATTTTGGTGAGAGTCTTCACAGAATATTTTCCCTGTCATGTCTTGATCCTTCTTCTCTCAGTATGGGTGATCACAGATATTGCTTAACAAATATTATTTCAGTCCTTGAAATCTCTTTAGCATCAGCTAAAATTAAATCCAGTCCGTCTCTGTCGGAACCCAGGAGGTTCCTATGGCATTCCTGAATGACCTGAGCCCTGGCCAGAAGGCTTTTCAGCCCTGGCAGGGGGGGTCGGAGACCCTGGCTTGCAGCCGAGAGTGCCTGTGGTTTTGACTTTGATCCATGGAACAAGTTACCAACTTTATATGAAGAACTGCAAGTCACGAAGGTGTAAGTAGTATAATGGAAGTAAAAGGAAAAAGTTTGGGGTCTTATACAGGGGGGTGTGAAATTCTGTACATGGGGGTCTAAGGGACAAGATGGAGGGATCAGGGTGTTGTCCTGTCCTTCTTTGTTCTTTTTCCTAGCCTCCATCTTCTTGGTGATGGTAGCAAGTCTAGATTGGTTTAGAGTAGAAGGTCACTGTCTAACATAGGTGATAGGCATTGGAAACTAATTGTAAATAAAGTATACGTAGATTATAGTATAAAAGGACAGCTTTGCCCCGTGGGCGGGCAGTGTGCCTCGAACTGTCTTGCTGAGCAGTTTGCAGCAGGGCAGAGAAAAACTGTATTAGATAAGAATAAACAGCATTGAGAACAACAGCTGAAGACTTCAGACTCATTTTTCATCAGGCGGGTTGGAAAAAAGGACTTTTTACACATCTAGGATTGCCCAGGACATGGTGGACTCCCAGACATCTCTGTATATCTAAATTCATTTGTAAGGCCTTCATCACTATGCTTTGCTAAATTTCTTGCAAACTTCCCCCAGAGTAGTATATAAGAGATCAAATTAATTTCTCTTTAAGGGTTGGGCTGTTGGATAACTGAAAGCTGTACAGTGAAGTACAAGGCCATAAAAATGCATTCTAGATATCCATGAGACCACAATTTAGTCCATGGCTACCAATGCTATGAGTGCAGGGTACTGTCCAAGTAGCTTTTGCCTATAAAAACCTCAGGAAAACAGAGACTTTAAGAACATCTGTCTCCTTGTTTACATAATCAAGCCCAGCTAAATTTGTTTAGATTTATCCTTTATGTATGGCTCCTCCAAGTCTCTTTTACATATCTGCCTGTTTAATTATGAGAGAAGCAAAACCTGAAGTTATGAAACTAAGATTTTCTGTCTATATGATTGTAAGATCCTTGATCTCTGCACATTTCTGCTGTGTGATTCCACTGAAAACTTTTACTGTTCTCTTGCCTACGTTTCCCTTCTGTCTTTCTTAGCAGGCAGTACAGCCTCACAGGATACATTTTGTCACAAAATGAGACAGTGTCTCTTCTTGTCAAACAGCTTTTGTTTGAAATGTCTAAGACAGGGCAGTAGGACAGAGCTTTCTTATTATCTCTGGCTCAGAAATGGATGTCAAACACACCTGTGTACTGGAGAACAAAATATTCAGAGAAACTGATTGGGTATTTTAGGAACAATGTGCTTTATTGTCCAAAAAAGAACAATTTATTGAAATTTAAATATAGAAGAGGAATAGTATTGACTGTTTTGTACCAATTTTTTATATGAAACCAGAAATTCCAGTTTCCCAGTTTGAAATTATATTAAGCTTTACAATTTAAGATAACAAGACAGATGTTAAATATTATCTAATATGTAAAACCATTCAAAGTCAATTGGAACAGTGTATTTTGATTGATGCAGATAAACTAACAAATACAAATATGATCATTATTGTGCCAAAACATTCAAAAAGACAAATGTTTACCCTAAGCTTGGATAAGAAATTCTTTTAATTGCATAAAAATATTCTTGAGATGAAAAAGCTTACTTCCCAGAAACTCTGCAAGAAAATCCTGGCAGTACTTTTTCTCAAAACAAGGCAAAGGAAAAACTAGGAATAGAAATTCCAGACAAAGCAAAAATTAAGACTTCATTGGCTCTAAATTTAAAAGCTTATACTCTGGTAGATGGTGATTTAAAGCTTCTATAGACTAAGATACTAAAGATGAATTTTCTCACCGATCTTTAGAAGATCTAGAGGATGTACTGAGGATGTACTGTGTATCAGAGACCTAATCAGTTTTCATTAATCTATTCAATAGAGTTAAATTTTATTTCACTTATTTGTGACATATCTACATTAGGTACCTAGGCTTTTACCAATGTTGTGCTGTGTTTCTAATTAAGGTATTAAATGACACACGTCCTGCAGATGATTTATCAGGTTTATACTAGAGATGTATCTCAGAGTTTGTTGAATTGCTCTGGTTGCATGTCTGTCTTGTAGATTACCCAAGCAGTGTAGGATATTCACCTTAGACTTAGAAGTCTAATGTTTGGTCGCCTAAGTAAAATCAGACAATTTCTCAAGTGTGTTTGTTTTATTTTTAGAATAGATATAACCAAGATGACAGTATCTTTCTCCAAGTGTTATGATGGTTCAAAGCATCCCTCTCATGTACTTGCTTAACCCATGGTGCTGGTTAAACACAGCTGTGTATACTACTTATTAATCTCTGCAGAAATTATTAGATCTTCATGTAGCTCTAGATATGATTATTCACAAATGAAGGAGTTTTATTACCACTTCCAATGTACAAAAATTCTTCTGATATAAGCAAACTGAAATTGCCCCTGGATTACGGATGCTGTCATAATAGCTTTGAAGCCATTGTCTTGCTTCATAATAATGTTCTTTTTAAAAGTAATCCTGCTCTTTTTAAGAGCATTAAACATCAAATTGATTCTAAATGCCAAGATCTGAAATCAAGCGGAGAGTTATAACAGATTAACCTTACATAAATATTTTTGAAGTTCAAAAATTTCAGAACAAAACTGTACCAACTAAATACATTCTCCTTAATAATATTTACAGTTAAGAGGAGGAAACAGGAAAGAGGAGAAAAAAAATGGCCACATCCTGATTGGGTTAATAAGGTAGGCAGGATTAACAACGCTGATGAAATTAGATAAGAGAGTCTGCTACAAACAGTAAAAACATTTTCAATGGGTTTTCCTTTTACTGGGAAAAATTATGTGAAACTAGCCGATGCACTGGAAAATGAAAGCACTGATGGACTGGAGGAAGCATGATGCATCAGATACTGAATAATCCAGACATAATACCTTGTATGTTTGCAAACTACAAAGAGACAAAACTGAATAGAAATATCAAGCATCTGAAAATTCATGCAAAATAAGTCATCAGGACAAGAGACTTTCTGCATAATTTTTTTTGTAGAAAACTATCAGTGCCATGGCTGAGATGAATCCTATAAACTTCTAAATAAAGCGTGGCTTTTTGTAGATGTCAATCTTCAGGATGTTAACCTACAGGAACTGTATAGAAATGCTTACTGGTCTATACTTTAACATAGATCTTTTTAAAAAGTCCCCCATATTTAAACTGCAGTTCCTCATACTTCCAACAGGTACAAGCCAAGTAAACAGAGAGGATGGGAGGCATGACACTGGAAGCCTACTTGAGCATCCTTGCATTCTTTCCTTGGCACAGTCAATATTTTTGATATCTTATATTTTTGATACTAGAAGCCTTGAATTTGTTATAGAGTTTAGGACTTTTTTATGTGCTTGCACTAAGTAAGATGAAGTAAAAAAAGACGGGAAAGAGTCAGACTCATTAGTCTTAACTGGCCCCTTCCAGACCTACATTTTTGAGTGTGAATTACACCTCATTTCTCTCTTTCTGCCTGCCTCCTACACATACACACTGACATACACACGTCTTGTTGCTGACCTTTTCTAAATAACTCATTTCTAAACTCATAGCAACTATCTTAAATTAGTTTAAATTTTCAAGGGGCAGTTACTCTTATTATTGAAAGACACTTAGTTTTTCAAACAAGCTCCTTCTTTCCCCTTGCAGTGTCTTCACAGGAAGGGGAATTCCCTCCCCAACACAATTCAAAGTCCAGTTCTGCAGTTAAGTTCAGAATTTAAATTCTCTTATGTGAGACTCCATAGGTGAAACTCATTCTTATTCGTACTAAAAGTTTATTTTTCAATTTTCTGTTTGAAATTTAGCATCAACTACTTATGTTACTCATTACAAAAAAAGAATTTGTTTTCATGAACTGTTGCCAAAACTCTGGGCATTAGGCAAAAGCAAGGAAAGTCTCTTAGAAAGCAGTAGAAAAGGTTCATTATCTTGAGCAAATAATATCACCTGTGAGCCAAGGTGATGGGTCAGAGTGGACATCTAATGTACACTGGGAAATACATGTTCACAAACCTGATAAAGAGAAGACATAGTGATATTTTTGTGCCTGAGAGAAAATAAACATTTTATTTACAGAAGTTTAACTCTTTTATCTCAAAAGAATTAATCAGCCTCTTTGCTACATGCAGTACTCATAACTAATTCTCTTTGCTATGTGAAGTTTCACATGTATGTCTGTACAAAGGAAAACTCCCCCAAGATCAGATGTCTCCTCCAAAATCATTTTCATTGCCAAAGCATCATGCCTACTGGGCAGCTCAAACAGAGGCTGAAGAAGGGTAGACAGGCTGATTTAATCATTTACCTCTCAGAATAGAAAATGAATTCTCAGTTCTATCACCACCAGCTATTCAAAGAGAGTGTGACAGGCATATGTAGTTTTGAAAAAAATAATAAATCTATTTCCTCCCAGATGCAGAATCCAGCTGTTTCAAACAAGGACCAAAAAACTCCAGTGTGTACTGCATATAACACAAATGGCCTGCTGAAAGACTGAATATTAGCAAAAATGTTTAAATTCTATTTGATTCTTTAGCTATTAATCATTTCAGTAACTATAACACCTCAAGAGAATCTGACAAAGCAATAACAAAGCCACAGAGGTTATGTATGAGATACAAACCCCACAGCTCTGCAGGACACTGTTTAAAATGGCCATAAGGCGCAATCCAGCACTTAAGATCAAATGATTCCAGAGTGAGCTGCTACTGAATCTAAAATTCACCATAGGCGTCTGTTTTGGTTCTGAAAGTTCCCCTGCCTTTGGCACCTGACCCTTCTCTCATGGAGTGCTTGTATTGGGTAACTCTGCTAAGGGGCTCTGAGGCACCCGCCTGCAGCCAGGGAAGGTCTGCGCCTTCCCAGATCTAAGGTCTGAGAGGGTGCCTCAACTTGTCGGGAGCACAAATTTCTATCCACTGTTAGTCTTTCAAGCAGGCATGACTCCAACAGAAAAAGGTCTCTCTTTTAACCGGAATGAGTGAAAAATTACTTCCTTCACTGACTGAAAGGCTACTTATTGTCAGATTTAAGCTTGTTGTTTACATCTGTAATTGCCGTATCATGAATTTCTATCATATCCTATGTCATATCTGTGGATGCTTGGTGAGTACACTTAATAGTTATGCACATACACATATTTTTTCATCTTGGAAGGAGGGCTTTGACAGTCTTGCATTGACCATTTTCTTTAACAGAATGAATTTCTTACACAGATTAAGTGCTGTTACTATGGGTTTAGAAAGAAAATGCCTTTGCACTGCTGGTATTTTCAGAAGCTGGATATAGATTCAAATTTCTGGCAAATAATTCCAAGTAAAATATTTGTGTTCCATTTGTTTTCAAGAATCGCAGTATACGATCTCCAGTGTTCACTAAGGCTGACATCTATTTTTTCATATTGGTGAGACTTTTGCTTCACATCAACATGTAGGACAACTGACATTTAGCAAGACTGGCCAGCTTTCTACAAATCTCCACTTCTTGCTCATACTAACTCTGTGTGTCCCTGTTGTCGCTATAGGACAAGAAAGAGCACAGACGTTTGCTGCTCTTAGGGGAAGATGAGAAAGATTTATTTCTGACCCCATCTTCTATAGTTTTTCAAAAGTGACGGTGAATTGGAGGGTGACAGTGCCACCTCTCCAATGACACTGGACAGACCAAAAGGCCATCAAATATCTCCTCCTCCATGAAGGAATGCAAAAACAGTGAATTGTTTACAGAAAGTGTGTGAGAAAGTTCTTTACAAAAATGTAAATATCAGAAGGCTTATAAAGTCTTAAAAATCAGGGCGATACCTGTTGTCTTGTCACTTTTCTACTGAAAACTTTTATCCTCATTTATACAAAAAAGCCCCCAAGTAAATAGACTTTATTATTTTTATGGGAGAGCAGAATATTATCCTAAATTTTCAGTGAGTATTTAGGAGTTACTACCCAAAATACTGTTGGAAAGTTGCATGTTTGAATTTTATAGCATTTTTTTTTTTTTTTTTTTTGTCATGGACACAGCAAAAGATTCAAGCTATATCTCCATGCTATTAATGGTGTGACTGAAGCAGAGTAGAGACATCAAAGTAGCCCAAATATATCTATGTATGTGGGATATCACGAGCAAAAAGTCATAGAAGTAGAAAGTGAAGCCTTTAGCTTGGGCAAGAAATCAGAGCAGTTGCCCAGAGTTTGGCTATGTAAGAGCTGATAATTCAGAGGTGTATAACACATCTCCAGTTTTAGGTATTTCTATTAATTCATCCCTGATTAACCTGGGAAGAGGTGGGATTTATTCTTATTTCTACATTGTGACTTCAGGGAAGTGATCTTTGCTTCCCTGGCTATGTCTTTCCTGTCCTGTAAAGTGGAATAATAAGAACTATATAAAGCATTCCAAAACCTAAGAGGGAAGGAAGTACAGAGAGTAAAATACTGTTATTACTTCACCTTATCTACACTATATCTCTTCCTCCAAACAGCATTTTGTTCTAAACAAAAGGAATTCATCAGAAGTTCAACATCATCCTTGGCCCATCATGTTTCTATGGTTACAGAGCCAGTGTTTTTCATCTGTAGAAACTAGCAAGAATTTTCCATTTTACAAGACTGTTGTGCCCTATCTCTCTGACCCTCCCTTATCAAAGACAGGTTATTCTCATTTTGCCAGCCTTGTCAAGTCCGGCACTGATAGCATC
Source organism: Bombycilla garrulus (assembly GCA_013400315.1). Taxonomy (NCBI): domain Eukaryota; kingdom Metazoa; phylum Chordata; class Aves; order Passeriformes; family Bombycillidae; genus Bombycilla; species Bombycilla garrulus. The sequence continues at coordinate 273,584 of VXBU01004136.1, forward strand.
TCCCTGTCAGACTGTAGGACAAAGCTTTTAAATACACAGTAGGCATTATTTGCAGTAATACCAAGAAATGTCATCACTAAAAAATAGAAATGTAAGAAAGAATGTTAAGCGTTATCCCTGAAGGCTTATTCAGTCTCTATTTTTCCACAGATCAGACTGGCCAAGGCATGATGGGAGGGACATGATTCTCTTCCTGCCAACACGATGTGCCTTGGCCTCTCCCTCAAGACTGTTACATAGCTCATGTCAGAGACAAACCACTGGGCCTCACCTCAGATCCAGTCCAGCTTGGATATTTTCTCATGGCATTTGATTTTGCTATCAAGTGCAATAAAATGCATATACATGCGTATATCTCTATACATGCATATGCTGTCACAGTGGATAAGCAATATATGTAAATATACAAACACACACACCCCTCTACTGCACAAACTGCCATGAGGCAGTACAGATCCCATTTCTCACCCTAACATTTCTACAGTGATAACACATGCTTATGGATTAAACTTAACCTTCCCTTAAGCACAAGTCCACAAGTTTACAATTCCCAACAATTCCCTTAACATCCTCTTAAAATATTGATTTTTTTTTCTCTTCTCTATGCCCCTATGAAGAAAAACAACCCTCCCTTCTCAGAAAAGGAGTAAACCCCACCCCTTCTCAGAATAACATTAGAATATGGCTGATTCTGAGTCAGCTTCCTCTTTATTCCCCTATCCCAAACAGTGTACTCCTCATTTGTATTCCTCTCCTTCAGTCATGAGTGGGATTTTATCTGTTGCTGTAACATTAGTGAAAATTATCACGTAAACTTCAAAGTTAGTTTGGTGCAGTGATCTACCATGACTTATTGTAAAAAAAAAAAAACCCAAAAACCTTTAACAGAATAATGTTTCCCTAATCATTCCAAGTCTTATTTTTTTCTGGACTCTTTCTAACTCCACAGGGATTGACCAGGGCTAGAGGAACCTTCAAGAATTCCTGAAAGAAAAAATTCTAGGAAAAAGTACATAGCAGAACATCTTGCCAAACTTCATTAGACAGAATGGAAATTTTCTGTAGTTCATTAAAGGCAACTTCCCAATGTCTAATAACTCTTGCTGTGCTTTTCTACCATGAACCAGCACATGCTCATCTTGAACCCTTTTCAAGCACAGTAATTCAAGAGCAAGGAGTTCTGGTCTAATTAGGTATGCCATGAAGCGCCCTGCACTTTTGTTTGACCTTGCACATATCTCTATCACAGTTTCTGAGTGTATGGTTTTTGGACTATGTGCTCAGTGCTACTGTGTGTGAATTCACAGTGAAGAAAAGAGGAGAGTTAAATCATAGCCAGTGTGCTGCTCCAAATGATGGGCACAAAGGTTCAACTGAGCAGAGGCTGGCACAACTAAGATGTCATAAATTTAAGTGATACAGCAACTAAAATTCACAGGATAATAAAGTGCTATTCACTTTTTTTCTTCTAGACTACAGAGTTTAGATATAGGATGAATATTTGACTGTGAAAGAAGGTTTACCAGGGGGACATATGCCAGAAAGAGGATAAGAGGTTGATAGTAGGAGTTCCTTGGAGAGGAACCTGTCATGGCTTGTCTCTCAAAAGCTGCTGATTCACACAATAACTAAACCCAAGTCTTCCACTCTAGGTCTGCTTATGGTTAAGTTTTATTTTTGTGGCTCATCAAAAGCCACAGTTTTAATTAAAAAAAAAAAGTTTGACAATTAAGGGGCTGCCAATTCCTCCTTAATTATTACATTCACTGAATACTAAAGCTAACTTGCCAGCATTTTGAATTTTCTAAGTGGAAAGAAGTAGAGAAAATAGATAAGATGTCAATTACAGTGAATTGCAATTAAGATTATTGGCAGATGAAGACCCTCAGAGAGTCTAGAGTCCCACACAGCAGTAAGCTTGATAATCAGATGGTTTAACCTTGCACTAAAAAGAGAATATGTCATGTTATACAATATAAATTAATCATTTTTTAAAAAAAAAGTTTTTTAAAAAATGGATAGAGAAATACACTCTCAAAATACTCTCAGTTTTCCTTGTCTTTGAAGCAACAATTATTCATCTAATCCCGGGCTTCTTGACTACATCCAGAGCAGAGAGCCCAGGAGCTCCTGGCACACATCAGCTATGTCCCAGCTCCATGACAGAGTGAAACCCCGGGGTGCTCCTGCCTGAGAAACAGGCTCAGGCTTCCCTATTGGGTGGTTCTCAGGCTCCTCAGTTTAGCTGGAGAGGATTTGCTGGGCAGCCCCTGTGGGGTTGCTGACAGGATCTGCATGTCAAGAGACACCACAACACATCCCCAGCAGAAAACAGATGCTGCGTTTTCTCTCTGTCATTAAACCACAGCAGAAGCTGCTAGCTGATATAATATGTAGATTATCATAACAAAAGACATATCTGAGGAATGATCCTGAAGATGATATCAGAAGGTAGGGAAGCTTTCTGGATCACTACCTTCTGTGGCAAATTGATTCAGAAATTGATGACAGAAATGAGAGAGAGAAAAACCGTGTACACTGATATCAGAGATAAGAACTGTCATTTAAAGACAATGCCAATCTTTCCACCAGCCAGACCTTGTGGAACAGCTCTCATGTCAAGTTAGAAGCATGAAAACAAGATTTCACCTGTGCACATTTCTTCCCACCACATCTCTCAAACAATAATGAGGCTGAGGGGAAAGGAAGTCATTGCAGTTTCACCAGCTGTAGTAAAATACTCACACCAGCAGATACCATGAGGTTAGACTAGATAAGCCAGTCCTGGAAACAGGATTTCTGTCCTTCTGTCCAAGGCCCACTGAGGTATTGTCATGGCTATGACGGACTGCCATTGCATTTCTTATGTGGTGAACACAAGAGAGCAGTACTCATTTTCCACCCTATTAACACTGCCTAAAGGTCCGTATTGGTCAGAAATACACATAGGACAACCACATTCTCTCTTTCCTTTAGCAAGGAACTCTGTCAGGCTGTGCTGTAATACCCTCTTATTCACTACGGTCTACTTTAAATCTCCATTTAGTTCAGTACTCAGAGTCCCATCTGCTTACTCAGGGGAAGACGAAAACTGACATTCTTTAGACAGTAATAAACCACCAGCACATTTCAGAGAACATCCATGAGGTTTTATTGAGACTTCTGAATTATACTAGGTTATAGTTCCCAACAGTAAAAGAAATTCTGTCCTCAATGTTTTTGTGCTGACAACATTATGTGACAGGGAAGCAAATAGCTTTTATAGACAGCTTGATAGATCATATAGATAAAATAGTAGAGATGTAAGTTCACTTTGACTTGTGCATCAGTAAAATTCACCACTGGATTCAACTAGCAGAAAATGTATTTTTAGTGAAACATAAAGTGGAAACAATAGACCTTGAGGTCCAGAACTAAGATGTATGGCACACAGAAAGCGCTGCTTTGGTTCACAAAGACATTGCCCCGGTGTCATTGCTTCAGGGGTTATTTGAAAGAATAGGGAGTTTAGCACCCTTAGAATAGAAAAAATGAGAAAACTCGACAATTATACCTAATAGTCTTCAAGGATGACAGCTGCTTTTGCATACCAGGCACATTGTGACTTCCAGTATCAAGTGCAGATAATGGGATTGTGGAAGTGACATCTGCATCCCAGTGGCAGGTCCTGGGCCACGTGCTCAGGGGGTAACTAGGAGCCACGGTGTCTCAGTTGTAGCTGGTACTTACACTGTACTTTCACATTCTGCTGCAAAACCCCAGCTCACCATGCAGGGGGACACCCTTCCTTATCCCAAGTGCAGTGCTGGTATGCTGTCCAATGTCAGTGCAAAGTGGGAGAGCAGCCTCCAAGCTCGTGCAGCTGCAGTCAACAACTAATTTGAAGGAATTTTTGATTCTCAAAGTCTTGTTGTAGGTTTATACAGCTAATTAATGTTGTCCCCAAACAATCATGCAACTTCTTTAATTTTTTTTTTTTACTTTTTTCACTTATGACACTGCTTTGCCTTGGGAACTGACATGACTGCCAAACTTATGCTGGTGATCTCTTGCAATAATACAGTGTAGTAGTGACAGGTTCACTTAAATAGTATGAGAATTAACTAGATCAGCAATGGCTGGCAATTGGTTGGAATTATACACTTTATAAGTGTGGTTACTTCAGTACACTTAAATTTGGAAATAAAGCATATACAATCACCTGAAAGCAAATGCAAGTTTTCCCAGTAATCATTAAATTATACTTTCTGAGGGACAAGACACATTCCATTTTTGAAAATCACTGTGGTTAGAAAGAAGCAATAATGCAGTCCATGAAGATATTGTAGCGGATTTTCCATTATTCGATAACTTTACATTAGAATTCTCATTCAAAAAGAGACACAGTAGCTTAAAGAGAAAATAACTGATAAAGTGCCAAAATTATTTGCTGAATTTTTAAATGTTTATATGCTCTAGTAATTCAAGTGGTTAATTACTTGATCACCATGTCTCTCTACAATGGAAAATCTATATATTGCCAACAAAACTTAGTGATGTTAGTGATATACACAGACAAAAGGGTTGCAAATTACCAACACAATTATTTCACTAACAATCAATTCTACTTTGAAAGTATTCTGATACTGCAGTTCAGATCTCATTTAAATAATAATGTAGTAACTTAGGAAATAGAAAACAAATTTTTTACTGAAGGCAAAATGTATAAAATAATGGAGACAACAGAAAATTAAGTAATGGTAATATTTGAAGATTTTACTCATTTTAGTTCTGATCAAAAGGTTTTAAGTCCTAAATTGCATAATGCTCCCAGTTATTTTTCAAATAACTACTATTGTGCACACAACATGAATAAAAACCTGTCTATAAACTTTAAATCATGACCATTTCAATACTGTTGTTGAAAGTTTGCTCCAAAAGTATTCACAAAAAATTTTATTCCTCTAGATGCCAGGAAGTCACCAGGGTAGAGTACTCACAGAACCAGCTTAGACTTAGGCCAACTAATTAAGTTAACAGACTAATTTGCAGCCTTATTTAGAGAACTTCATTATTCTCTGGGGTTCTCTGCATTTTTTTCTTAGTGGGACACCTAGACTACCAACTTATAATTTAGATCCCCAAACTGAGTTTGTTATTCCTATCATGTTGAGAAGATAAAAAAAATATCCTCTGAAAGAGACTTGAAAAAGAAGTGGGGAGAGGAAGATTAAAGAAGTTTTGAGGTAAGCTAGGAAAGATATTTTCTGCAGTTTTTCAGACAAGCAGGATCCACTTTTGTACTTAACCTCAAGGAGGGAAAAAACAAATTTTGAAGACCACAGTTAAGTATGAATAGAGAAGTCTTTTCCACTTGATTTTCCACTTTTAAAAGGTATATATACATATATATAATTTTTTATCTAACAATCTAAAAAATCTCAGGAATGTGTGTGGAATGCAGATAGCTTTTCCAAAGTTAACATTGAATGTGGAATATTATTATTCAGTACCAGAATATGCTTCTGGTATTGAATACAGCTCTCAATTTCAGCCCTTTTCTTCCAAATTCTATCAAAAGAGAGAAAATACCATGCAATTTACATAAAATAGCTCATCCCAGACTACCCATGTTTTGAAAAGTTTTTAAAGTAAAATGAGATTAAGTATTTCTACTTACTTTTAAAAAACTTTTTGAACTTTGTTTAATATTTTTTCTTAAAAGTAACAATAAGAAATGGCAGGATAGTGGACATTTATTTAAATAGTTTAACTGACTGAATGGAATTCATAATGAACTCTACATTTTTCTGAAATGGTATGATAAATATCTTCTTGGAAACTATGTTAGGAAAGTAGGGACCTATGAGATCAAAACTAGGTGCTAGTTATCACAATAAAAGTAGCTCAAAGTCAAAGCCTTCTAAGTCATCTAAGGCTGTAATGGATATTAGTTGATGACTTCAACACAGTCAGGAACCAGCCACCCAATCACACCTGCCACTGGCTTACATCCTTTGGTCACTCTAAAGATGTCTGAAGCAGGTACACACGTACCTGTTTACATATTCTTCTCTAAAACAGGATGGACATTGTCCTCTCAATGATCTGGGGAGGTTCAAAGAGCGGGCAGCACAAAAGCTGCAGGTACAGCATATGAGCCTTGTTATTACATCCTTCAATTTCTCAAAAATTGGATTTTTTCCTTTGCGATCAGCTATCACCCCTGAAAGCTCCTTCGTCTGGGAGTTCATCCCTCTCTTCAGGCCCTTAAGATACGTTTGTCCAACTGAGAGCTAGACAGTATCTAAAACATACTTGTATCTCTTTCTGACGGATGAGAGAGAGAAGACCACCCTCCTTACTATGCAGTGCCTTTTTCCTAGTCCTTGCTGGCCCACTTTGATCAGATGTGCCATTAAAAAATACCTCTACTTATCCTTGTATCAGTCCACTTAAGCCTTCTGGCTCTCTGAGGCAAGAAGAGACTCTCTTCTCTCTGGCTGGAGAGACAGAAACCAGAAATAGTGTGTGGCAGACTCTCCCCATGTGTTTATCCCACATGCAAGGGGCAGACTGCAGGACTGGCAGCCTCCTCTGTGCTATTTCTGCAATAACTGCAGCCTCCAAATAGCTCGTGAGATTTGTCCTGAGAGCTCTTGCTGCCCCAGGACTTGACCAAAACTTCCCGCAGGGCTGCCAAGGTTTTCAAACAGCCATGACTCACAGTAGGAAGTCAGTTTTCATGCTAAATGCAGTATGGAGGCAGCTTCTAGTGCTGCTGTTGAAATGCTCTCTCCTATGGAGTGCACTCCATCCATATCCTTATCTCGATGGAACTCAGAGAAAATTAAATGCCTCTCAGACTAACTCTTTCCATCCCTCTCTCTCTATGTTCACACTTCTTTCTTTGGTCATGCTTGTCAGATCCATGTAAAGTCACAGTTCATGGATTATAACATGTTTTTTAGTTCTCACCCCTGCCCTACCCCCAAAAAATGCAATGACCTCTTAATTGGTCTCATGTATATAGCTGTATATGATACAGCTTTACAGTTTTATACACTGTTGAATTTGTTGTCCTGCATTTGCCATTAAAGTATTATGCAATTCTGTTACCTCAAATATAAATATAAAATAATTTATTTGAGTAGTTATGCACTACTTAGTCATGTCCTAGAAATAATTTGTTTTTATTTCAGCTATAATGAAAGCACATAGCAGACATTATTTTGGAAAAAGGGATAAACATGTACTTAAATTATAGTAATTTTAAGATAGGTATTAATAAATCAAACAGTCTGATTATAATAAATACCTTATAGATAATTCAATAATACTTACTAATAATCATTACACAATTAAAACTTTTTTGAGTTTTGTGCATATACTTATATATTCATCAGTGACCGCTGGGTTTAAATGACTTCATTGTTAACTGCATATTCACCCTTCGTGCAACTTTGTCTTCCTTTTCTTACCATTTATTTATGCAATATATACTTTGTATCATTTATGGCAAATTTCCACAACACTTTTCAGCTACTTCTCTGCACTTTTCAAATATTTCTCATTTGATTTCCTCTAGGTCAGACATTGAAAGACCTCATCCAGAAAAAACTAAAGACAAGCTGAATATAATTAATTGAGCCTAAAAAAGCCAGTAGAATTGCATTCATATAAAAATTATTTCTGTCTGGCTCCTGTTTGAATCTTGGTATTTCTGAAAATCACCCACAAATCCAGAAAGGGAAGACGCAGAGAGGAGCAATACAGGGAACAGAGAGTTTTGCAAAAACCCCACCCACTGTCAAAACCTGCAGCTCCTGGAGGAAAGCAATCTTCATGCCTGGCAGGGCTTATGTGACCTGTCTGCTGCTGGGAGCCAACTGTGGGAATCCAGGACACAGGAATATCTCCTGTGCCTGTCCTGAGGTCTTATTCCTCAGGAGAACACAGTTTTCAATTTTGGCCATGGAAAAAGCTTTCAGGAGTCTGCGAGAAGTTGAGGTTTTTTTTAATGTATATAGTAGATGATATTGCAATTTATCAGAGGGTGAAAAAGTAGATTTTGGGTTTTAGTATGGAAGGTAGATGAAAGACAAGATGGAGGACTTTTGAGTGCTGACTCAGTTTCTATTTTCCTCTTCATCTGCTCCATTTTCTGCAGTGTTGGTATCACAGTGATTGGTTAGACAAGGTCACAATGCAGATGTTACATGACTGACAAATAATTATTAGTAGGTAGAAAAATAAAAACATACTATGTGTTCGATACATCGTAAAACTTAATTGATGAGGTGTCTGTATAAGTATCCTTGAAATCATCCACTTTGTGTCTGTTCTTGCTGGCACATGGCCTTGAAGGGTCCAGTCCTTTCTGGCGCATGTCACCAAAGTGCGCTGAGCCTGTTGTTATCTAAGGCTCTGAACTGTGATAAAGAAAATAATAAACTATCCTGAAGACCAAAGCCAGCAAGTCCCGTTTGCCTCATTTCTAAGTGTGGCACAACACCACACAGAGGTCAGGGGGAGCCCATGGTGAAGACTCCAACAGCAACCATCAAGCATTTACCCAAGCCACATCAGCTTAAGACACCCTCACCACCACTGGACAAGCAGGGCTTAATTCAATCCCTTTTCCCCCCTCAGTAACACAACTGGAAATGCTGCTTTTCTCCATGTTTTCCCTCTGACATTTAACACTAGGATTTATGTTTGGCCTTCAGCTTGTATCATCTCTTTTCAGCAAATCTATCCTCTCATTTGCTTTCTCTCTCTCTCTTTTTCTTTTTTTTTTTTTTTTTTTTTTATTTTTTTACTTCAAATCTTAGTAGTTAAACAGAAACTATACTTAGCAATTCCTCCTTGGCTTCTTCTTTCAAGGAGGACTTGCAAAGCCCCATGCTTGGCAGCAAGTGCTTATACCACCCCAACAAAGTCCCTACTGAGCCGCAGTGCTTACTGGTGACAGCACTGTCCTTGCATGAATCAGAGGCATGTGGCAAAATGCAGAGTTTAGCACTAGGATTTGTATGAATATTCAGCTTAAATATATGTCTGAAGCCCTCATTTTTATAATTGGAAAAGGCTTCCAAATATCATAATAAAAAATAAAAGTGTATGTGCATGGTTTTCTGTGAATTGTTTGGCAATCTCACTTTAAGTACTATCAGATCTTTCTTACTCTTGTCGATGTTGTTGCTGCTTACTGTAACAGATGGCTGGGTTTTATCTTTTGCCCTTTGCACAGGAATGTTTTTGCTATTGTTGTTTCATTAAATAACTGGCTTTCAATAGCAATTTTAATTTAAATAATGTACTCTGGGAGACAAGGGAAACTTATAAAAGTCTGTTGAAGCAAAGTGTCTGGTCACAGACACATTTAAAATAAGGGATATGTAAGAGCTAATTTGGGTAGGATGTTCAGAACAATGGCTTGAAAAAAGCTGCTGTTTATAAATTGCTATTTACATAATCTGCCATTACTGTTATCTGCAACATTCTGCACAACAAAATTACTGCAAGCAAATGAAATTAAATGTCACTAGATGAACTAATCTTAGCTAAAGCGTAAGAAATTTTAATTAGCCCATCGTTAAAGCAGCTTGCATGACACCCTTAGAGCATGAAGTAATCTTTTCAGCTGGACAGGGATGGTGGTTCAGCCCTTAAGTTTTGCTCAACTGGTAATGTGGCTGTAATCTGAAGATGAGAAGTCTCATTCTTAGAAGGTATCTCTGTCCTGCCAAAATGACACACTTCTTACATTGGTAATCCACCTGCAGGTCACCTTGTGTTTCAATTTGAGCTATTGAACAGTGAGGCTGTTCTTGTTTAACTGTGCAATATTTGATATTGTCACATCTGGGACAGCTAACCAGAAATGGAAAGACATTGGGCATTATGGATTCAGTCCCTGCAAGTGTTTTCTGAGCCTGATTCAGCAACACATTTAAAGCCAAGTGGGAACTATGTGAGTAGTCTGATGAAACTCAAGAGTACTTTATGCTCTTCAAAATAAGCACATGCTTACAGTCTTTGTTGGATTAAGGCAAGAATGAGCAAAAGTTTGTGGGAATGAGCCTGTGGTTTGCCCTGTTAATAACAAGACCCTTGTTCAGCACTTTGAGTCACAGGATGCTTTCTGAATCAACTCACACAGTACCTGTACCAGTAACAGCAGTATTTGGGGAGCTGGAATAGACAAGGTAACACAAAGCAAGGTATGTGCTCTGATTAGCCATCAGCAGTCTTTGCAGTAGCAGTGATTTTTACTGAAATATGGTGAGAAGTCCTTTCATGAATAAATGATAACACACATCCATCCATGCAAGTTGTGTGGGGCAGAAAGAAATAGGACGGGGCTGGGTCGTTCTCTCTACCTTATCAGTGCATGTGTCCTAGCTGCCAAGGGCACTCAACTGCATCAGCTGCTGTTCCTGGCACAATATGTGCACCCCTCACGGTCTCCTCTTCCTGTCTGTCTTTGTCTCCAGTATCATGAGCCACATGAAGACACAGTGAAACATTGCTCCTGCACCACTTCAGAGACATGCACTTGCCCAAAATCCATGAGGCTGCTATAGGTAATAAAGTCTCTTCCTTACATCACTTGCTGCTGAGGAAGTTAAGAGGAAGACCTGGCTCTTAGGCTACAGCGTCTACTTGTGGACACTCAACACTCATTGCAGAAGCACATGGAGCACAGGAAGCTCAAGCACAGCCTTTCTCTCAAAGATCTCACACAGATCAGCACAGCACAGCAGCTGGGTTCAGCTGCAGACAAGAATCACACCCGTGTGCCCCCTCTTCTTTATCTTTGCATCCACACTGCAGTGCAATTTGCACAAAACCAGCTCAATCCAGGTGACCCAGTGTAACCTCACCTAAGAACAGGGGGAAGTCACAAGAGAAAGATCTTTCCATTTCCCAGGTCCACCAAGTATGAACTCCATTTCTGCAGATGTTGACCATAGTTCTTTTTGCCTCCTATACAGGTCCTTCAGCATGCATATGTTACATTATCCCATAAATGTCTTTTTGTAATGGGATCCATATATGACAAGGATAAGTGTGGAGATAATCAGGGTACAAAAGACTACACAAACAACTAGCACTGTAAAGAGATGCAGAGATACCTTATGGTCTAGGATGAGAAAAATGGCAGAGGAAGCCGTGTAGGTAAATAAAGAGATGTCATGAAAATAAGCACACCTTGCTTTGTTTATCTAAAAATGATGAGCTTCAAAAAAACTATTTCCAAGCAACAAAATTTGGTGTTATATCAGATAGTTCTATGATCTTTCTGCCTTTAGAGGACCACCTCCCTAGGGAGGAATAAATGTTTTTGTTATTACATGTAGTCTTAAGGAGGACGTTCTAAAATAATTTGTTGTAAGAGCATTACAATTATATTTTAAGATATTTGTATTTAAATTTATATAGTGAGATAAAACAGATGCAAACCTTTTTATTGGATTATTTCCTTCCATTTTTTATTTCCTTGTCAGGTTGTTTGTAAAGATGATGGAAAATTCCTGAGGGTACCATAATTGTGTTTGGTAATATAATAATTGTATATTCATGACTTTAAAAATTAAGAAATCTTTGGGGATATATTCTATTTATAGACTGTGGTATTATCACAAAAATAAACAGTCATGTAGAAAATTAAATAATTAAATGTCAGAAATTGTTCCTGTTTTTAATTTCTTCCACTAGCCATGTCATCATGATTACTTGGTTTGTATTTTTACAACAAACACAGAGCATACAGAGAAAACGTTCTTACAAATTATTAGCAATTTAGACTAAAATAACAGAAGTAATTCCTTTTAGATGAAAATTTCTAAATATTTTTTTTCTTTTCTTGTATTGACTCAGGCAGCAGTACTAAAGCAGTATAACTGAATTGTGCTTTGTTTTTCTTCAGCTGTAGTGTAGGACTAGATGACCTCCCAAGTCCCTGCCAAGCTGAATTACTCAGTGGCTCTGTGATCATTGCCCAAGACCAAGGCTGTGGTTAATTTTAAGCTGCTCTGCCACTATTCCCCAAGTGGTTAAATATACACTTTTCAAGAAAGAATAAAATGACTTGGCCAATATTTTCAATCTAGCCCCAGCACTATAACAGAAGTCTGAAACCAGTCTGATTCTTACACCACTCTATCTCAATTTACTGTGCCTGCCTTTTACAGTTGGATTAGTGTGAAATTAATCACACCCTCTATTTTTAATTGTCATGCCTACAGCCAATGTGCAGCTATAGGGATCAGCCAACACAAAGAGGGGCAGCATCTTATAAAGCAAACTGGTAAGTTTCTTCCATACACTGTTCCTAAGCTGGAAACTGAGCATTTCAAGGCTGAGATGAATAAAACCAGGAACGTGAGACTCATAAGGTCTCTGTCAGAGGAGGTCTCCTGAATGATGCGTGTCTCTGTGTCTTTTCCAGTCCTGCAATAGCAAAATTGTCACGTTACAGAAAAGAGTGGTAAAAAACAGTGGCAGAGGAACTGTAACCTTCCTTTAGTTGAACTGTACCACAAAACCAAAATAATACAGCTATTAGCCAGCTAAATGATCAAAGACTGCATTTATGTATAATGTTTATGAGGCTTTAGTGTGACAAAACTCAGTCAACGCAGTTTTTCCTGTTTAACATAAACTCTGTTAGGAAACACTTATCTACATCTTGATTCATTTGACCTGCTTGACCATTGTAAATGGAGACCTGTGCCTGTCCATTTGTAATGCATCTCTGCAGCAAAGGTCTTCATACAAGGAAAACTTTTAATAATAAGTGCTTCAAAAAGTATTAAAAATTAAGGGAGGAAAGAAGTCTTAGAAGAGTACATGGGGACTGTTTACAGACTTATACTAGAGTAGCAAGTTTGAATATGTGAGCCCATACAAGCATAAGGAATTAGAATGCATAAAATGCATGTGTCTTAGAATACCATATTAATGGGCAAGTAAAGCCTAAAAATTTAATTGCAGCAAAGTGAATCAAAAGATAGCAGAAGATAAAGCTCTGTCTCCTCAAGAACCTGATTCATTAAGAAACTAAATGTGAGCTAAATAGAAAGCCTTCCGATAAAGAAGAGGGGAACAGGAATCCATTTATCAGACAATTAAAAAAATTTAGAAACTGATGGCTAATTTCTTTCCTCACTTTTGTCTGTGCAAACTCAAAGGAATGCTCTAAATTTCAGTGAAGCTGCTCCAAACTTCAAGCATTTTTAATGATGTCTGTCCTTTGTCAGAAAGATCAATCTTTTTCCTAAACCCTGAGTTCTATTATCTGCTTTTCAGTGCAGTAGGAGTTTTTAATAAGATTAGTATTTTATCTCTTGATGTTCTTTTTAAAATCCCAGGCAACTAGATAGTTTCTGTAATGTTCTGTGAGGCTGCCTCCATAAACTCTCATTATTCTGAATTCACTGAACAGTTGTTACTTTTATATACCTGCAGATGATAAGGCTACCAGAAAGGACATCACAGCAAAGCTAAATAGCATTTCTGATCATATAATGCCACCTCTTCATCCAGCATGCATCTATCATGAGTAACTTCAAAATGGGCAGGCTCCAAATACCAAAGTAGACTTAGATGGAGTAGTGGAGATACAGAGTTCTCAGGGGTAGTCCAGAAGTCTCACACTTTCTACAGAAAGAGATGCTTTTGCTTTATACACAGGAAGGAATACTATTAGACCTTCATTAAAAACAAACAAACAAATACACAAAAAAGCAAAAACAAAACACAAAACCCCACAAACAAACAAATGAGCAAACAAACAAACAAACAAACAAAAACAGAAACCAAACAAAAAAAAACCACAAAAAAACCCCAAAAAACAAACAAACAAAAAAAAACCACAAAAGAATCAAACAACTTCCCTGAAAAAATACTCTCATACAAAAAGCTGGTTTTAATTTTGGTAAAAGGGCTTCTTGGGGATTTCCTGGACTATTGCTGTATTTTGTTTATATTGAGTTGTAATATTAACTAAGAATTTTTTTTAAATGTGGTTTTACAAGAGATAAGACAATGCTGTGACTTGAAAGGAAAAGAACTTTTTTTGTTATTTTGATGTATTATCTGTCTGTTCTGGTTCCCTTAAAGCATCTGATATACACCATTTTTCACTACCCAAGATTTTAACTGCTGGCCCTCATAAACAGTTTCACAGAGGCAGCCCAATCCAAAAGCTGCTATGGCATAATCTCATTCCCTTGGTTTTGTGCCTTTTTGCGTCAAGAGGGATGATTATGTTTTTATTGTCTTGGAGGTCTGCCCTTTGCCTCCTCCCCACCACAGTTCTGCTGTTGGAGGCACCTGAGTCCAGACAGGTTACCTGCACTACAGAAAACTGGAAACAACAGTATCTAAACCTATAGTGGCAGCTTTCATGGACTAAGATTTTAATGTGATGAAGAACAGGACAGAGATTATGGCTTTCACAACAAAATACAATAAAGCTACATCAGTCTGAAGCAAATTGAATTCATTATATATATGCTAACGTATTAAAGGTTCTTGTGGCATATAAAGCCACAAGATTAGCACTTTGGACTTAGGAATTTTTTAACAATACTTACAGCACAGAGTAATCATTTTGAACTAAGCTTTACTAGTAACCTCCATGATACCAGTTTCTACTTGATATCTGTCAAACAAAGCAGGTAGATATTAACAAAGCCTTAAAACATTCAAGCAAATAAAATTATAAAAATCTAATACGGAAACCTTAAAGGCAAGATTTGAAGAAGATCAACAGCTACTGATTCCATTTCTTAGGTTCAAGAGCCAAGAAATTTAGACATTTTTAATTTTAGAATATGCTACCAACAGATCAGGCCCATGCTTAATAAAAGTGTAACATACTGCATTTTTTATGGACAAATATGTCCCCATTCTTAACCAAAGGAAATTTTTTCATTGTTTTAATGATCAGAGCCAAGAAGCACTTTTTTGTTCCAAAATAAAACTATAGTGGGATTGCATAACGTTGTTTCTCTCACACTCTTTGGCACAAGCTGATAGTTGGTCATTGATACAGCTGATAGGTATTATTTGCCCTAATGGCAATGCTTTGCATCAGAGATCAATCCCTCTATCCACAGCGAAGTTCTAAGATACAGCATTTAGTACAAATGAACATCTACATGGCTGTTCAGGATTAGAGAATAAAGAATAAAGTCATAGCCATTGAGACTTCAGGAAGACTTTGGGTATGGTAATATATTTACTTAAATTTGTCTTAGTCAGGATACATGATAACGACCTTAATCAGTTTAGCTCCATTATCAGCCTTAGATCTAAATGTATTTCTATTCGTTAACTGATAGTGATAGTTGTTATGAGTTTTCTGCTAACACAGGCCAAAAACCTTTTATCCAGCATTCTAAGGCTGTAAGAAAATTGAGAAAAATCATAAAGGGCAGTCTGGCCATTCACAGCTGTTACAGTTTGTCATGAAAATACCAGTTAAGAATTCCAAGTTGATTGTTAGTTGCATTAAAAATTTATTAACTAAAAAATCCCAGGAAAGAAAGGAGAGAGCAATAACATCTTGATTTACAAAGATACTGAATCTCCAGTATAATGCACAAGAAATCTGAAAGAAATAGATTCTAAGGATTACAACCAAATAACCTTAGTAATAGAAGCATATGGCATAATGAACCTTCCTCATTACTTGCGAATAAACAATATATAAAGAAAAAAAACTAGTTTAATTCTGATTGAAATCTTAGGTCTTGAAAACTGATACATTATTCATCAAGTCCAGTTGTAAACTACTCTGGATCAGTACACAGACTTGAATATACAAGGCAGACAATGCAAGTACTAACATTTAAAACAAATTAGCATTTATGAGCAAGTCCTGAATATGCATAGATATGAAAAAAGGGAGTTCTTGTACTTATTTACTTAACACAAATTTCAGCTATATTCAGTAAGAAAGTGTATTATATAATAACTACTTTATTAGGCAAGAATAAGAGCTTATAAAGGGAAAGGAAGTATTAGTATCTGAGTTTTACAGAACATGAAATAATGAACTAAGCACTTCTCTTGAATTACATAGGAAGGGAAAGGCACAGGCAGGAAATGAAACCAGGACTGCTTGCTTTGCCCCCCAGTTCTTAGCACAGGGTCAACCCTCACCTTTAAGTCTACATATCTGGGATCAAAGGCATACAGATGCTTTCAGACTAAATCAGAGAAGCTTTGTACAGCACTGTTCTTGTAAACCTTCAACTTAATCTATAATTGAATATGCAGCATTTCCTGGAGGTAAGCCCATGACAGGGCACTCATTCAGTGCAGAATATGGCCAGTCATGAAATTTTTAGTACTTTTTCCTTTATCAGATCTGTGATCCTTAAAATTTTTCATTTAAATCTACTGTATCTATCTAGTAAGATCATGACCAGAAATAACTCAGCAGGAAGAAATCAATAAGACATATCACAGAGATAGTCACAGTATAGACCAAGATAGCTTTTGCTTTTACAGAGGAGAACAAGAAGCACTACTGAATTAGACCTATGGCCACAGGTTTGTAAAATGAAGGGATTACTGGCGAATTAAATCTCCTGCTGGACAATTGAACTCTCCAATGTAAACTATAGACCCACACAGGTCCTTGTTACACAGCTACCTAGAAGATAAGATTGAAGGAGCCTTTGGAGAGCTCTGACTGGTCCCTTCCATTCCATTCCAAGAAAACCAGAAAACTGAAGAGTGATGTGGATGAGGCTTGCGCTTACATAAAATCTGCAGGAGGCCAGAGTAGGCATGGCTACCGCACTACAGCCTTACAGTAACACGTGGCTGCAAAGCCTCAGATCACCATATCTCCTGAATTTTTATTATGGGCTTGGCCCATCTCAGAACTAAGAATGTATTAAATTTCTTTGTGTTACTAAATCTTTGTGAGAAATATTTTCACCATCTGCAAAAAGAACATATTAGAAGAAAATAACTATTTCCTTGAAAATACAATTTTTTATTTTTCCCCCCATTATAAGGTACCCAAGGTGAAATAAATGAACTTCTGATTGAATGCAAAACAGAATTGTGAATGTTGGTATGGCTTAGAACAATTATGTGAACAACTGTATGTTCCAAAGGGTACTTTGAGAGCACACAATATAAAGAATTACAAAACAAATACTACTGAGTTAAAGAGAGGGAGTGTTTTATGAATGGTGAATCCACATAGGCAGATTCCATTAATATTAATGACTTATCTTTACCTTCTTTGCTTGTTTTCCTGAATGAAATTATAGTCCCTGCTAAAAAGAATAGATTCCTCACCTCAAAATGAACAACAAAAAGCTAAGAACGAGATGCATACACTCTGCATGTAATTACATATTGCTTGATGGATATTAATTGAGTTGTATTAGCTGATGATTTGGTCCCTTATAAGCACAGGACTGCATAATCTCAGATTCATATATTATCACAGAATCACAAAATATGGGGAATTGGAAGGGACCCACAAGGATCATCAAATCTGACTCTGGGTCCTGCACAGCGCTATCCCCAAGGATAAAGCTATGCTCCTGAGAGCACTGTCCAAATGCTTCTTGAACTCTGGCAGGCTGGTGTTGAGACCACTTCCCTGAGGAGCCTGTTCAGTGCATAGCCACTCTCTGGGTGAAGAACTCCTTTCTAATGTTCAACTTAAACCTCCTGACAACTTCAGGCCATTCCCTTGGACCCTGTCATTGGTCACTACAGAGAAGAGATCAGTGTCTGCCTCTCCTCTTCCCCTCATGAGGAAGATTTAAACTGTGATGAGGTTTCCCCTCAGTCTCCTCCAGGCTGAACAGACCAAATGACCTCAGCTGTTCCTCACAGGTTTTTCCCTCAAGACCCTTCACCATCTTTGTTGTCCTCATTGGGATGCTCTCTAATAGTTTAATGTCTTTCTTGTATTGTGGCATCCAAAACTGCCCCCAGAACTTGAGGTGAGACTGCCCCAGTGTAGAGCAGAGTGGGACAATCCCCTCCATTGCCTGGTGATGCTGTGCCTGATGCCCCCCCGGACAGGGCTGACCCTCCTGGCTGCCAGAGCCCTGCTGATACACATTTAACTGGCCATCAACCAGGACCCCCAGGTGCCTTTCTGCAGCCCTGCTTTCCAGCATCTCATTCCTCAGTCTGTCCATACATCCAGGTTGCCCCATCCCAGGTGCAGAATCCAGCACTTTCTGCTGTTGAACTTCATATGGTTGGTGATTGCCCTGTTCTCTGTGTGTCAGGGTCTCTCTGCAGGGTCTCCCTGCCTTCAGGGGAGTCAGAGCTCCTCCCAGTTTTGTTTTTGCAAATTTCTGCAAATTTGCTCAGTTTACCTTTCAGCCTGCATCAATTCATTTATAAAGATGTTGAAGAGCACAAGGCCAAGGATGCAGCCTTGCAGAGACCCATTAGTGTCAGTTTACCAGTCTGATGTCGCCCTATTCACTCTAACTCTTTGGGCCCAAATTATCTGGACAGATACATGTGTAAAACAATCCCACTCAGCCCACAGCTTTGATTACAGCTTCTTCAGCTTCAGTGGAAACCACATATGTGCCTTTATTCTCAGGCAGTTTACCCTCATGACCACATTCCTCTCCATCATCCACATCACCTCAGTGTCATTGCCTGTCCTGGGCTTACCAGCTTTTTCTACCTCTCTGTCTCTGTGACTTTAAATCTCAGCCTGACTTCCCATCAGCTCTCGATTCTCTCCCACTCTGCCTGCTTTATTCTGCTTGTGTGCAGTTGTTCTGTCTGTGTTTATGTCTCCTGCACTTTTGGTCATGACCATGGAAACTGCCTCCATCTAGCCTTTCAGTCAAGTCCACAGCACAGCTGGCACCTTTGGCAACAACTCCAAATGACCAGCAGTTTTTCTAAATAATATTTGTAAATTATGGTATTTCTTACTATCTTCCAGGTAAATATTTGGACAGGGTTTTTATGATTCAGCATGTGATTGCTACTGCAATTTTTTTTGCTGTTTCTGACATGTGTTTCCTCGTCCAATGGTACCTATCAAAATTTTTATTCAAGGAGCACTTTCTTGGCTTGTGGCTATAGCAGTGTCTCTCTGTGTCTCCATAGACTCTCCTTTTCTTGCTCTCCAGCTACACACCATGTGTTCTGGACTCCTCACAGCCTCTGTCTATCCACCCAAACCTCTTATTCACCGTCAGGAGCTACCTCACAGCTCCCATTCCCATAATACCACCTTCCACTCTGTACTTAATAATTTTTCAAGGTTTCTTTTGGGATGCCTTCCCACAAGACTAGCTCTCATTGGTCATCACCAGCAATGGCACTCAGCACTGCCCTACCTTGTGTCAAATCTGCTGTTTCTTATGTCATATTTGTTGGGATAAACAAGTCTGAACCAAGGCTTCAAGATCCTGGGCACAATGATGATGGAAGCAATGTAAATGCTTCCAGATCTGAGTCCTAACCCCATTGCTGCTGAATTTGATGGTCCCAGTAGACTCTCTGAACTTAAACCCGATGAAAGAAGAGCAGAAATCACTTAGTGCATTTTAGATTTTGTGTTAATCTCTATACAGAGTTCCAATCCAAATATGATTTTGCAGCATGCAAGGGAAATTTATTTCCTACCACGCCCATCTCTAATTAACAAAAAAATGAAGTGCTGCCATTTAATCACAGGGTCCCTTCCTTACTACAAATTACGTATAAATTTTCGTAGTGATGTATTGCACCTTCCAAAATAAAAATAAATATCTTTACTTAGGTTAACATGAGGGATTCCAGCTTTTGGGCTTTCTCATAGAAACTTCTACTCCAGCCTTTTAGAGCTACCAGTTAGGTTCACTTAGTGCTCTAAACTTTCCTAAGTTATGTATTCCTAATTTCTGTACTAGAATAGTAAATTGTTTTGAGGGGGACTGCTAACCAAATGAATGTAATTTACCCAATGAGACAAAAAAATATTTGGATTTTATATAAGCTCATAGGAGCAAATCTATTTTGTGTTACCAGATGGCAGGGCCACAATGATAACTTGATTATAACTCAAATTACCTATTTAAAATTCCGTGAACTATTTTTCAGCTCTATTTTCTTTGTGTTCAGGGTATTCCACAAACAGTGAAAAAAAGTTAGTCTGAAACAACCTCATTGCAGCTCATATAGGAGAACTTCAGGAAAATTCCTCCTTAAAAACAAGTCATAACAGCAGAGAACCGATCTGTTGGAGAACTACAGCCCACGCTTGGACAGGTCACAGCATGGCACTGGAATCACCACCTCGCGGATGACTAGATGGCACTGTTCTGCTTGGCACAGCTGCAAACAGAAACGCCCAAAGACCTAACTGATGTAGCCTTCGCAATCAGTATGAACACAGAAGAAAGAAAAGGCAATCTTAGTACCTTTTTGTACAAGTGAAATATGTTTTATTCTTTTCTTCTTATTTATTGTAAGGGTACCTAAAAAACCCTAAGCATTAAAAATTGTATAATCCGGCATTGCGTATTACATTATTCTGGTAATTTCCGACATGGTCTCATTAGCTAAATGCTTTAAGAGTTATAGATTCCAAATTAAAATCAAGCTGCAGTGAGCAATGACAGTTATATTAAAAACATATTTTTCATGTGAGTTTCAATGGTTTTCAGACAAGCTAATTTTAGTATAACTGATGGTCTAACAGGGAAGCAGTATTCACTGTCATTTGAGGAGATTCAAAACCAATTATATACATGGAAAGTAATTGCATGTGTGAAACAGAGGAACTCAAGGGACATACCCCAAGGACAAAACTGTTAACAGATAAATTATGATCTTTTTTTTCAGTGTAGTTCTTGAACCAAGATAATGATCTCTGATTAACAAAATCAGGGTTTTATTCTGATTTGCTAATGACCTGGGCTGAATCTGTGAACTGTACTTCAAAACTCAGAGCTGACCTGCCCCTGCAGAGCCAGCTGGAGCCTCAGACCTGCAGGGATGCACCAGCTGGAGCTGAGAGGTTTTTCGTGTCTGGTGGAATAAGAGGTGAAATTTTCATCATCCAATTCAGGCAAAATCAAGCAAATTAACTCAGATCTCCTCTTTAAATGCACCAAAGGGATTGTTTCTGTGATCCCATCTGTTCAGCAGAAGAGCTTGGTAAGCAATATCCCCAGAAGAAAGGTTCCAAGAAACCTCTGGGTTAAGAACTTCTTAAATCAGTGCAGCTTTTTGCAAAGTTAAGGTCTGTGCTTGACATCTTTATTCCTTTATAGAGTTTGTCTGCCCAAGGGCTGGAGAAGACCTAATGTAATTTAGATTGCAAAGGGGAAGTACAGAAGATCTTGATAGGTAGCACATCGTTTCCTGATTTGTTTCTGTTACTCCATGTAATAATCTCATACATCTCTCACCTCAAAGACTGAGCTTTTCTTCACTGCCAAGCTGTGATGAAGTCTTTGCAGAGATCTTTATGTATTTATGTTTGGCAAAGGGATAATCTGCCACATGCCAAATAGAAAACTTTTATGTGATCATTCTAACACTTCAATTTTTAATCTGGAATTGAAAAGCCAAAACTGTAGGAGAGGGCTTTGTATCTTGTATTTACCCAGATTTCTGAAGTTTTTTTCTACTACTTAAAAGAATGTTGCAGACTGTTAAATGACAAAAGATTTGTCTAGTTCACCAAATCTTTTGCTTTGGGACTTCTTTTGCCTCCAGTACTTACAATAAGGTACCTTCAATTTCTAGTGGCTACATTGTTCTTTGACAAACCTTTGCCCTAATATTGCTATAGGCCTAATGCAAACTATTCAGCTGTGCTCACAATCAACCGCAGAATAAATTGCCTTGCAGAAAAGAGAGAGAAATTATGTCTCAAAGACCTTTAAAATAAATTCAATAACATTGGTAGAACCCTTCCAGCACTTTGCCTGAGAGCAAAGCATTTCTCAGCAGGCCCATCAGGTCTGGCTTGGGTAAACCAGGCGACCCACTCACACTGCCTCACGGCTGGTGCACACACAATTTATGCAGAGCGACCTCTTTTACAATCTCTGATCTCACATGTCAGACCCAGTTAGATGATGGGTCAGTCCTGGGTGTTCCAAGGAGCATTCAGTTATTGCTTTTTTATTTTGTTCTTTCATTGCAAGTCTGTTATACATAGCATCAGTTAAGACTCATCATTATTGTTATCACTGCTTAAGAATATTGTGAAGACAACTTTTAAAATCTATAACATTTCTGGGACTTTTTAAAATTAATTTATCTTCTTTTTAAGTTTTTCTTCTCTTTTTTCCCTCCCAAATGTGATGTGTTCTAACCCACTTCAGATCTTAAATCCTTTGTTGTACAGCTGATGGGAGGTTGACTTAGTACAAGGGAGCTAATGATGTGAGGATAAGATGCAGGAGGTATGGGAAACAGTGCAGGGATAGCTTTTACTATGTCAAAGAAAATATTGTATATTTTCACTGATATTATAGAAAAACTTGATATTGTAGAAAAACACAGTTTTTTACTGCCTCAGCACAGAGAGTCTGTTGCCCAAGGTCCTCCTGAAGCACAGGATGGTCAGGTGTATCACTCCTGGCAGAGGTGGGAGTTCTAAGGTCAGAAGTACAACTGTCAAAACTGGGTGAGCTCTGTGGAGCTGTGTCTCATCATAAGGGTATTGCTGAGGAGTGATCCATTTCTGCCCAGGTATTCAAAGATTGCAAGCTAGATAACAAGAATGTGAGGGTATTTAAAAGAGCAGCATAGGAAGGCATTAATCATCTTACCATGGTTCAAATCTATTTTTACTATCTAGAATCTCCTTAATTAAATTTAAACCTATTTTTCCTTAGTAGCCTAGAAAATGAGGAAACAATAAAAGTTCCACTACCAGAAGATTCAGGATAAAATTCTGTATAGAGTCAATGCTGACTATATGAGATGTTACCTCTTCAATTACCAATTCATTTTGTGTTATTTTTTCTGCTTTATTTCCAAGTAAATCCATCTTTCTGCCTTACCAGCCCCACTCTGCTTTGCTTATGAGCTCTAACAAGATCACAGAATGAGGTAGCATGATTGCCAGCAATAGACAGAACAGGGTTCTGACCATGGTGGTTTGCTGAGACATCCAGGCCTGTAATTGCTTAATAATGACCATATCTGGTCTTTTTTTTGCACAGCAATCCTGTTTTAAAGTCATCTCTGACTCTTAGCTAACTCAAAGTCCTGGTGCAAAAAGTAGAGCTGTTTGCAAATGGTGCAACGAATATAGAAACCGTCAGGTACGTAAAATGCTGCAATACAGGAGTAAGAGCAGCTAGCAGAAAAATCCCTGCTTGGAAAAATCAGGCTTGAGAAGCCCTTGGTTTCCTGAAATAAAATAGTACATAGTCATACTTAGGAAATACCGTTCTACATCTCAAATTATAGTTCTATAGGATATCCTGCTTGCTTGTGGTCAGTTTTCAAGTTTTCTTAATTGTTTTTCTGATCTGCCAGTGAATCCTCACTCATGAACATGATTACTTTATTCCCTCAAAGCTATTCCTTAAGAAATGTCATTTGGGTGAGTGTTAGAAAACAGTCTTGGAGGAAAGACTTTTTGTTAAATGCCTTCTCTATATTAAACTATTTTAAGAACCGTGATTGATTGGCATGCATTTCTCTGGACCAACCACTATAAACATTAATTTTCACAAGAGAAGCACTGAGGATATTCAGGTGACACTTTTTTTTAATGCAGAAGGAAATGACTGTCTGGGACAAGTTGTCAAGTAGCAGTTGTACCTGTCAACATCACTTTGTGCCTATGTGTAATGTATGAATTGTATCACAAATGTATAAAACAAAATGACAGTCCAGACGTGAAAGTTAGACAGAAGGATATACAGACTCAGATAAGATATCTGTCTGCCTTTTCTGATTAAGTTTCACCATTTTGAGTAACATCCCAAGGTAATAAGAACAAGACTTCTATGAATAGAAATGCAGTCTATCTATTTTATTTAATACTTTTCAATATTTTAATGATGAGTTTCTCCATATATGTTTTTTTTCAGCACTGAGAAGTATCATTACAGAGTAGAAAATGCTACTGAGGAGAAACTAAGAGGAATAAAAAGCAGAGCAGCAGCAATCAACACAAGGATAGGAAATTTGGTAAAAACAAAACTATTTGGTTAAAAATCATGACATAGGTTTATAAAACTAGTAAAATCTTATAAATCAAATGTCCTGACAGCCCACCATTTGAGTCAGTTTGTTGCTCAAAGGCACTTGAGAAAAAAAAGATGTTTGCATCAAAACTGAAAGAGCTGGATTCCTGGTTGCAGAGAGAGAAGATTATAGTCTTTACACATAAATCAAAGTAGTTATGTACTATATACTACAGCATAAATATGAAATAAAAAAACTTCTCTGTTCTGGTGGTGGTGGGATGACAGGAGCGGTAGCTGGAGTTGCAAGGCTTTGGGACAGATTGGGTAGATGCTGAAGCAAAGGACTGGGCCATGCAGAAAGCAGGTTATACCTGGCAGCAGCTTTCCGAAGAACTTTTCTGCTTCTTTGATGATACAAGCTGTGCAAAATGGGGATGATGTGCTTAAATCAAATGTTCTATTAATATATACTTTTGCCCATGATATGTTTCTATGTGCTTAAATAACTGTGAAAGGTTGTGTATGACAAGAATCCAGAGGCTCAGAGCTACAAGAAAGAAAGGAGGAATAAATCCAAGCCAAACTAGCTGGCTTGAGGGTGCACATAGCTGTTAGACTTCATGGTGCTCTCAAATAGACTTTCTAGCTGTAAATTTCTCAGTCTGTTTAACAGTATTATATTTTACAAACCTGCTACTAGATTAGTCTAAGGAAAACAGCCATAAATCAGTAGTATTCAATTTAATTCACCAGAATTGCTGATTCTCAGTCTAGTCTGACTTTTTGGCAATTGTAACATAAAAAAAAAATCCTCCCAAAGATTTCAAATAGGAACACAAAAAATAATTGCTAGTTTGATCAGTCTTACACTGCATGAACTTTCCACAGGTAATTTTTACCCACCAGATCAAAAGACTGACTTCTTCTAGGCTGCACTGAACTTTAAGCTCTTGCAAATAAAAAAGCAGTATTATCACCAAGGAACCATGTTGTTCATATCTGAATAGATTTTCTGACTCAAGTAATTACATTTTAAAAAAAAATTAACATCTGGATTCCCCATGTAGAGCAAATGATTTATCAACACTTCAGAAGTTTTACCTATAGAAAAGCATCTGCTGCGTTCAAAACTGTAAAACCTAAATTTTAAATTTTATGTAAACAAATTCATATTTTTTTTTTTTAACTGAAAGCATGTTCATGTTGGAAACTCTGAGGATTCTGCGGTTTTAAAGTCACACCACATTTTGAGGAGTTTGCAAACCTAATTAAAGGCAGACTCAAATTGTTAAAAGGATTACTGGGCCATCCAAGTCTAAGTGTCTAACAGTATTTCAGCTCATGGAGTCCAGAGGGAATAGATCTAAGGCCATGACTCTGGAAAATATCGACACTTAAACATCTTTTTCTGTAAATGCCAAGATATAAACTTGTACATCTCCTCAGGGCAGTGTCTTTTAACTAAACAGGTCTTTCTCGGTTGTCTTAGGAATATTTTCCCAAGCCTAGGCCTTAAATAATATACCTGCTGCAGAACATGTAAGTACATCTGGTAGGGGTAGAGGATGTTCTTGTGTCCTTTGGCCCCTGGCATTTTGCTACACAATCAAACTGCCACAGATGATATTTTCAAGGACAGCTAATCATACTGCACTTAAGCAAACAACAATATTCAGCTGCACAATGTCAAAAAGTCCAAGGCTATGGAATCAACACTACACTTTAAAGGAACATCCTAACAAATTTGTAGATTCAAGCTCACTGGAAAAGTTTGGGGTCTTAAAACTTAGAGGCCCTGGCAATTTCTGACCCAAATACCTCTCATACACAAATATATATGAAAAGAACAAGGGAAAAACAAAAAACCCAACCAAAACCTGGTTGCATATAAGTTATTACTGTGTGGCAGAGCATGTTCTTATCTTTTCAATATACATAATGAAATACAGTCACTCACCAGTTCATCATTCAAAAAGCTAAATCTGATTTTACTGTGAAAATGCAATTTTGTCTCATCAGGCTCCATAGTGCTGAAATGCTAAACTTAACAATAGAAACTGATGTGATATGTTTGAAATTAAATTGAATCACTGCAAACAATGGGTTTCTTCAGGGGCTAGCCTTGACTGAATATGTTTTTCCACTTCATTTTGCAAAGAAATCATCAAGTGTAATGGCTTCAAGCAATCTAAGTGACATGTAGGTTGAGAAAATAGAAAAGCATCGCTGAAAAAGTGCCACACACAAAGAAGGTAAAATTATCACGCACAGCACTGAAGGCCTTATCACGTCCACATTTCATCTGAAGTCCTTTTAAGCAAAGCAAGGAGCCCAGCCTTAAACCAGTGAAGTCAGTAAAAAAGATTTAGTCTTCTTCAATCCCTCAGTAAGGCCCAGTGTCTGAAGCCCACTGTGTGAACCCAGTGTATGTAAAAGGTGGATACAGAGGTATGATTTGGATTTTTTAATTAAATGTCAGAAGATTTGTCAAGAACCATCAATGGGAAAACAGAACAAGTTCTCAGCCCACAGACAACACAGCTCAGAACCAGCTTGATGGGCACCAGGGGCCAAGGCCAGCCATCCCATGGACAGTATGGGCCATGGGCTGGGTGGAGATGCTGCTCTGCAGGGCTGCTCACTCCACACAGAAAAATTGAGAATTTTCCTCTAGAAGGGGAGAATCTCACAGTGATTTTAATCCACTTCCCTGGGAAGAAGGGGACAGTACAGGCCTGAGAGCACGTCACAGGTATATAATTGAAAGAGGCTTGTTTAGCTCACAATCATTTAAAAAACTACAAATAGAACAGGAAGGAGCTCAGTCTGAATTTAGTCTTTCTGTGGTCATTTATTTCCTTGAAATACTGTGAGACACTGATTTCTTCAATATAGTTACCATATACTTATAAATTTTTTCTTGGTTTCCAAATAAAAAAATAAAAGGTGAGGGAGAAATTTGCAGGGTTGTTTTTTTCTTTTAGAGCTGAACTGCCAGCCAATTCCTCCTTTCAGAGCCAGCTGTTAAGTAATTCCAGTATCAACTGTCCAATTCCTAGATGCCTGTTTAACAATATTGTTCATTTTTATTTGTTTACTTTAAGGATAGATCTGTGGGCAGGTTTATAGTCTCTACCCTTACTTAGGGGAAAGCCCATAGGAATAAAGAAGGGGTTAGGAAAACAAAACATGTGAGGTTTCCTGGGGAAGACTTTCTCCTAATCCTTCCAGGAACATAATGAGCTGAGTGATTTATTGAAAGAAAAAGCACTCAGTTGAATACTACTCCAGTCCTTAGACAATATGGACATCTGAGCTTTCCCTGCAGGACAGAAAACGTGTCCATAGCAGTGTTTTCTTTTCAGAACTGAGTTCCACTGCCTTGTGATGGCCTCCAAAGCCCACTTGCTCAGTGACATGCTTCTGAGGGCTCACCTCAGAAGCTAGAGAGACTTTGGGAGAATTTCTAGGGAGAATTTCTAAGGGAAAATTCACAGAAACCAGCTCAGTATCTCACATGGAAAGCCTGCAACACTCTCGCTGGGTTAATGCCACTGCTGCAGCTGGTACAATAGGAATCCAGAATTTACTTATAAACAGTTTCCAGGTTCACCTTTTCAAAGAACACGGCCTGCGAAGGCTTTAGTTTTCCCTCCATGGCTTACAGCTACTGTTTCGCTCATAAGTTAAGAGATATATCAATACACTAGTAATAACAATAATAATAAAAATAATTTTGTCTTCCTTCTACATTCATGTTCTTGCTCTGGATAAGTTATACAACTAAGGTAAAAAAATGCTGACCTGCTGGAGTCAATGATCTTAATTAATATCTACCAGTGGAGAACATGACAGATATATCAAGACTACCATATGTGTCAAACTAAGACATTTTTCCCTTTGCATATATAAAGAAACTTTAAGAAATAAAAATATTCACCATTTCCTTCCTGTATTATTAAAATTTAAACTAGGTTGTGGTTTTTTTCTCCATGTGTAAAACTTCTTAAACGTTGGCAAACCCTTTATTAGCCCTGGAAGCACAGAATTTTCACTATTTTAAAAAATATTATTATCCTAATAGCAAAGTCTACTGAAGTTATAATGACAGATTTTTTTCATGACAGCTTTTTTATTCCTAGGAAATGAAAGAAGTCTAATGCAGTCTCTAAGAATCCAATCAAATCGAATGGGTAAAGTCTGATCAAATGAGTAAAGATTAGGTATGGAAAGCTCACACAGCTAACTGCTTTTATACAGCACTTTATTCTGGTAAAAATTATTTTGCAATATGACAGCATCTCAGCATCCTCTATATGACATGATCCTTTACAGGCTGCCCCTAGAAATTCAAGAGTAAACTGGGAATCACACCATGATCCCTTTGATTTCTTCCAGCCATTTTTCTTGGTAGCAACGTTTCTGCAGGTCAGATTCTGCTTTACTTATGCCTGTGCAGCTGCAGTGTTTTAGAAGAGTGTCAGGAGCAGAAAAGGCAAGAGATAACTGACAGCATAAGCAATAACTTGTGCTATCTTGGGACAAAATTTGTATAGGGGTCCAAAGGAAAGGTTGAGCTTTGTATAATAAGAGGAAAGTTAGTAATTTAGGAATTATGTGACTAGAGAGACTGATGATAGAGATTAATTTTGGAGCACCTTCTTGGTTATGTTAATGTGGACAGACAGAGTAAGGGTGAACAACTAAGTTGCCTTGGCCAGGAATTTTAATGGTGAAGTATGAGGACGATGAGCAGTGGAAGTAGCAATTTGAACCATGCAGCCACACTACTTGGTTCTAAATTAACTGTAACCTCTCAGAAAATGGACTTAGGTGTCATCATGGACAGTACAATACAAATCTCCGATCTCCCTGTGAGAGTAGTTAAGAAGCAAACAAATTGCTAGAATTTAAAAGGGGCAGGTGGGAAAGTAATAGCAAAAGTGTAATAGTGCCATTCTCTGAATTGATAGAATGATGCATCTGGCTCTAGACTCCCTATCCTCACAGAAGGCAATGTAGAAAAGAGCTCGGAGATGGATTAAAATAATAAGTTAGACGAAGAGAATAATTAGATACAGGAAAGAGAGAATGGTACTATTTTCAGAGAATAATTGAAACAGATATGCACAAGACTGAATGAAAAATCTCCTAATTTTTTTAAACTTGTCCCTCTTTCTAAAGCATCTGTACTTTGTTGCAACCAGTCCCGATGGTGTTGGTACTACACATACTACAGATGAGTTTTATCTAATTTTGAGGTGATAATAGTTGTATGAAGAACTCCATATTAAAGATTTTCTTGAAGCCAGCCCTGTGAACATCTTCCTATTTAATCTGTCTTCTACATTTTCCTGTGACCTGTTTCCTATCCCCAATGAGGTGAGTTGATGCAGTTGAAGATAATACTGAGAATGCAATTCAGCTCCTCCATGCTAGCAGTAGGTGAGCAATGGCACGGGTGTACATGGCACTGCTATGCAGATCACGCACAACTCTGGCTGTCCTTCAGAATGTTTGATCATGTCAGTGCCAGTAAATTGTCTCATCCTCAGGTGTATTCTCTCTCACACAAGGACCAGGAGGTTGGCTCTGAGTGCAGGTGAGGGAGGATAATGTTAGCAGGTAGATGAAATTACTCTTTAGCAGGTAGATGAAATTACTCTCAAGAATTTTCTTTGCAGTCAGCTGTGGTTAGAGCTACATATTCATTACAGCCAATTGAGCCTGTTGTAAGGCATGCTCTCTCATCTCTCCATGCCACAAAACTCTCACAGCCAGCGTCTCCAAACAGTTTCAGTTGCCTGGGAGACCCTGCTCCATCCTGGCGAGCAGCAGCTGCCTCCCTTTTGCACACCTTCACAGGGTGTCTGCTGAGCTACAGCAACCGGCCTCAGAACAAAGCACTCAGGTGAGTGGCAGAAGGTGCCCTTGCCCACCCCTCCAGCCATCTGAGGAGCCGTGGAACAACACCATTGCACACGTGCAGCACAGATTTCCCACAGAGTACCATTCAGGTCCACAGGCACTAAGCTTTTCTTAAAGATGCCCCATGGTACAGGCCAAAACCAGATGGAAAATCCAGGATGAATATCACAATTTATACCTCAGGAACAAAATAATTGTATTTCTAAATTATTATGGAGAACTCAGATTTTTTCAGGGATATGAAAATGTGATATGAATTTGCATAAGCAGTAAGCTCAGCTGCAAACTTCACCCTTTTGCTTCAACTTCAAAGAAAACATCTTCAAATCAATTTTCTTTAAAATAAGAAAACAGCTAATATAACAAAAATTAAAGAAAAATGTATAAACTTAGACAATAAATCCATCAAAGCCAAGCACTGCTCTTCACTCATTTTTCTTCCTTGGAGAACAGATGAAAAGAATGAACCACATATAATTTTGGCTATTTGGGTCATTTAAAGAATTACTGCCAAAATAACTGGGAGAGCTTGGCTATGACTCACATTTTTCTGTTAAAATCTCATAATAAAAAACCACACATTTGTGACAGACTTTGGCTCCTAAGTAATAGCACATCACGTAATTGCTTGAATATTTGTGCCTTGTTTATTTCTAAACGAAATTTCAGTTTTTCAGGAAGATTATATTTTTGAAGAACATAATTTGTGTGAGTTTTTTTCAAGAGAAAAAAACAAACCCCCCAAAAATATAAAAAGCATATTTCTTGCTATCACAAGTAATAATGTTCAAATAGCCTAGATCACTCTCTTTACATGTCCAATACAGCTATCAGATATACTGCGGAGCATTTCTTAAACTTGTTTAGATACTGTTGAATATTAGATGTGTAAGACATAGAAATTAAATGTTGGTTTATTTACACCTCCATTTCATCAAAATTTATTGAAATTTAGTTATGTTTTTAAATTACCCATACAAATAGATTTCCTTCGAAGGAGGTGTTTTGGTTTTTGTTTTTTTTAAGTGGCCCTTTAAACCCTAATTGTAATCAGGCTTCAGACAAAATTTCCAGATGGTAGTTTCACTCCAGATAATCTGCTCTTTTGAGTGCCTCTCTCTGTAAAGCCCAATGAGCATCAAGTGCATTTATCACATTCTGATGCGGTTCCTGGCACAAGATAAATTTGCTTTTCATCTAATAGCATATCAAATATTTTACATTGTAATAATTGATGCAGCGATTGCAAAATTGCTGTTCAGCAGTGGAAAAAAATGCCATTACAGAACACAGCCAAGCACCCTGACAGTCTGATGTGAACCCTAATGAATTAGCTGACAAACAAGCACAGTAAGTTCTGCTCAATTATGCTCTCTAAGCAGCAACTCACAGAATCTGCTTTTACTGTATTTTTTCCTTGTAAGGCTAAAATCCATGCAAATTAGTTCTCAGCTGGGGTCATCATATGAAATGGTAAACATTTGAAGAGAAACTTCCAGACTCGCTCCCAGCCCAGCACTGTCCTCGGCACTTCTTTTCTGTGCACTAAACCCCACCGAGCCTCTCAGCACCAGCCACGCTTTAACACTTATTGGCTGTGACACTGAAACAGATGGAACAAGAACATTCTGACCACAGCCCAAACCAGGATTTGCTCCTTGGAGATGTGTCTCCCTTGGCCTGTTATCCCCTTGCCTCAGAAGAGTCCTTTTGTAGCGCCCCAGGCCCACGCTGAATCTCACAGAACCTTCACAGCACTGAATCTGCTAAAGAGATTTTGAAATTCTCTACTGCAATCATAGTGCAAAGCCTGCCTACCAAGTCTTGTTCTGGAATATTTTGGCTCAGAAATAACATGTAGGCCTTATCTCAGTTGAGGATTGCACTTAATTGAAGATAACATGGCATGGGAATTAAGCTGCATCTGTTCCCCCATCTCCTTAAGGAAGTCTACCCATGCTTTGAAAATCACTGCTGCAGTATTTCTAATCTTGAGCTGTTTTTTCACAAATGATTGATCACCTGCATTTTTTCCACTCCATCACAGTACAGGGCAGCCTGGTAAAGCTAGGTAGCTGTTGATTGTTCTTAGTGAACAGAGACAGTCTTCACCACTCTTAGTGTGCCTTCTGTGCACCTAAAGACAGGACAATTCTCCACCAAACCACCAACCCATAGCTTGCCAAAAACTTGTGAACTAGTCCACAGAGACTACCAACATGAACCAGTGGCTTTGGGTGGAGATATCTCTTCATGACACACAGAACCATAGAATCGTTTACACTGGAAAAAACCTTTAAAATCTGAAAACCTCACATAACAGGGAACATGAAAGGCAATGTATTTTAGAGACAGAGATTCATCTTCTCTGCCGTTGATTGGGAATTACAAGAACTTTGCCAGTCTGAGCAATTCTGACTGATAAGGTAACAGGGACAAGCAGATCAGCAACCACCTCTACTGGATGGTCTTAACTCAGAGTGGAAGGACTTTATCTCAAAGCTGCAGTCACATTTTTTGGTACCAATCAGTCACCATATGAAAGGTGAATTCCCTCATCATCCTCACTATCTAGCCACCTGACAAAGGTACTAGGAATACGCAGGCATGAAAGCGTGAGGGAAAGGACAGAAGGCTCAGAGCTGTTCGTCCTGTTGCTTGCCCAGAGGGCTCCTTGGAGATGACAGTGACAGTGACTTTCCATCCAAATAGAAAAAGTGCTTCTTAGAAAGCATGGTCAGGAAACTGGACCACAAATGTCACATAGGGGTCCAACAATGACCTTGCAGGGAAAGCACTGCAATTGGATGTGATGGTAAGGACAAATGAAAAAAAAAATTGAGAAAGCTCATGGTCAGACCATGAACAGCAATTCTCCATTGCAGAGGAAACAAATGTACCTCCAAAATTACCTGTCTCAGAGGGACTGCAACAGAGTACTCATATATAAGTGCATGGAAGGGATGCTGTAAAGGATGTCCCAACCTCAGCCCTTAGTCCACTTCCAGAGAGAACGGGAGTCTAAGAACACACATCTTTATGCGCCTCCAAGACTCTGCTTTCTACAAGCAGCCTGCTAAGGAAGCCAAACAGGGAGCAGCACGCACCAAATCACTGGGGCCTACAGAAGAAAGGGCACAGTTAGACAGGCTTGATCAGTAAGCTAGGATGTGATGAATATTAAATGTGAACCAGGAACCTGCTGGGAAAAAGAAGTAATAGTGTAAAAGGTGGGTTATGTACCTGCAGACACACTGTGTGCACCTCAGTTATGAGACTGTCTCACCTCTCCCAGACACCTGCTCTGTCTGCTGCTCAGGGCACTCATCAGAACTACAGTCTGGCCCAAGGATTGCAGAGCCACAGAAACAAACCTGTAGGAATAGAGCTTGCTCCATCCTTGTCCCACAGGCAGATGCAGTCTCTCGTTAAGGCAGGGCCGGGCACAGACACAGCACTGCAGTCCAGGAAGGGAATGGTGTAAGTGATGGCACCTCATGGAAACTCTGAGAGGTGTCTCCCAGCTGTGGTCACAGTGGGTACCTGAGGATTTACAGAGGCACTGTAGAATAGATTCAGGCTGTATTCCAGCCTGGGATGCCCTCAAGAATCCCTACATCAGGAATGGGGGACAACATTTAAATATTCTTAATGGTATGGAACCTGGTTGCTTGATCCATTACCTCCCTTTTATGTTCTGTCCCATGAACCAGAGTTCAGAGTAGTGATTTGTTTGTGCTGTTGCTGTTCCATGGGACTTAGTCTCTCAGGAAGTGACCTTTGCTCAAGGAACCTAGCCCTCATGAGGCACTCTGATGTATTTACCTGTCACAAAGACTGTTAACTGCAAGCATCTATGGCTTTTATGACTTATATTAGAATTCATTTTAGAAGTTACTTCTTCTTGTATGTCATTTATGTACCTATTGGAAACACAGTATTTAGTCATCAGATCTCTTGGAGATAGCTGCTTTACAAAACCACAAAATAAGTACATTCCAGAAATACTTTACTTCTTTCATTTTCTTATTTTGATGATGGCATATATACAAAACAAAATAAGAATTCTATCATGTCTATATTATAATAGATGAGTTTATTAGTTAATATTTTTATTACATCTTGGTCTTCAATTATGTTACAAGTTTCATAAAGTGAAAAACACAAAGCCAAGGGACATTTTGCCACTGTTTCCTGTCTATAGCTTTTACCCTGAATTCATGCTTGCCACTGAAACACTCCATCTTTTTAGAAAATATATGAGCACTTTGCTTTGTTGATGTGGTATGCTACCTAATGTATCAAACAAACGAGGTATCAGGTGGCATTATAATAACACAGCACATCAGCAGGGTTAGCTGTCTCAGTGATCAGGTCTTGCATCATTACACCAAAAAGCAATCAAAAAGCTGCTTGAAACATGGCACTTTAGGAAGGAATAAAAAAATTCCGAAGCATCTTTAACAAGAATTCACAGAATTAAATTAAACCATAATATACTGACATCTGTTATGTGATGCAAGGTAGAAGTTCTAGCCTTACATTATCATGCAGTCTTTTGTAACCAGTCCTAGAGCATCCCATGAATAATTGGGCATACACTAGATTAGCTGCATATATGCATATTTTTAGCCTCCAGTTTAGATTAGCTCCATTAAAGTAGCTTATGCTTCCCTCTTTTCTTTCCTGATTCTCTGAAATGGCTCAAGAATGAATTTGCCTGCAGAGAGGTGTTATCATAAGACCACATACTATCAAGAATGATATTTCAGGTTTTGATCAACAGCTAAATAACAAGGAGAAAAACTGAAAAATATCTTTCAAGTTTATATTGTACCTTTCACCAAAAGTACTGGGTTTTTTTCAGTCTAAGGACTACGTCAGGAGTATAAGGATACAGGTTTTTCTCCATAACATTTATATGTGAACTAAATCCATTAGCCATCTGAAGAAAAAGTTTCTAGCCTTCTTCACTTAATCCTTCTTATCTTCATTACCTAATGAGGTAATTGGAGTTTCACCAGGTCTGGAATCAACAGGGTGATGGGTTTATCCAAAAAGGCAAAGGATGATGCAGTCTGGAGAGATTATCATTCAAATCCCTTGAAAACAGAAGGAAGATGCTATGAATTTCTTGTTGGCATATTCCATCTCCTAGACCATGCTGGATCAGCTCAGGTACACTGCTGAAACTAAGTGCTCTCTGTCTCAACCACTAAAAAAATCATTCACCATTTCCTTTTTTCCCTTACTGCCCACAGCATTATGCTGCACTGAACCTATCTTTCCTTCTTCCTCTGTTTCTGTGTTAGACATTTTGCATGTTGTGTCTTCCGTGATTCTTGTTTTCATAGAGAAAAACAGATTCAGACTATGTACAAGTAATTCCAGAAGTAAATTAGTAACTGAAAGACACTGTACAGAAAAAAAGAGCTTTATCAACTGGTCAGTGGCTCTTGTCATTGCATCCCTTCAGACAAACAAACAGGGAGAAAAATATATGGGCATACCTGGATGACTCAAGAAGGTAAAATTCCCAGTGCAACAAGGTCTTTGAAGTATAGTAGCCTCCTAGCTGAAATACACATGGAATTGCATGAACCTCAGGAGATGTGACAGCCTATTCCCTCTCTGACAGCCTCTTTTTCCTCCTGTCAGCAGTTTGTCTGGCCTGGCAGCTCAGCCCTGGCTCTGCACTGCCACAGCCACGAGATGTGCTGAAAGGTTGTTACTGAGCTGTGATCCACTGCCCGGGCTCCAGTGGCGTAGTGCTGTAACTGGTTGCTCTCCAGCAAGTCCTCCATTTGACACCATTGTTATCACCAAAATCCCACGGAACTATGTGTTGGCTGCACATAAAATCTCTGCTCTTGGGTGGCTGTAATGTCTCAGATTCATTTTCCCCACAGTCTTTTCATTTGCTGGACAGATTTGGCCATTATATATAATAGCCAACTTACACCATTAAGTAGACGCCCCAGTGCACTGGGTTTTTTTTCTTTCCCATTAAAGTAATCTCTAGAGCAGTTCTTACACCATCACTTGCCTTTAGCAAAAAAGGAGGGAGTGAAACTCAGCTGTGAAAGCAATGTACTGACTGCTCATAACCTGAGCATGACTGATACTACCTTTCAGATAGTTTTACACTTTTCAGGCTTGAACAAAAGTGCTGTGACTAATATTTTAATACATGTAAATTAACATATTGGAGTGACTGGAAAGTAACATTTGCAATATGTTTGCCACAGAAATTGTTACCAACACAGTTTACAACAAGAGCTCTAAGCTACAATTGCAGCATAATTTTTATTTTTCAATGCAAATTACTCTGGTCAGATTTAAGATACAGCACCATCTTATGGATATTTCTTTATATATTAATGAGTCCAACTGGTTATCTGCTGGCAAAAATTTTTTTTGCAAACAAAATGTAGCAGGCCAGAACTGCACTTTTTGTATATGGGAAAAGCCGAAATGAGCTCTGGAAATGGGAAAAGATATTGTTCTGACACACTCACTTTGGCAAATCTTCCTTTTAACTACCAAGTCTATAAGTCTATGCTCAGGAGGACTTGTATTTCCCCTGCTGTAGTATCACAGATTTCAACAAGTACTGAAATTTCATGTAAGAGATATCAAAATACTTGCTGTTAATTTCTTAAGCATGTTAATAACACACACATTTAAATCTCATTTTATTTGTCTCTTTGTTTCTTCCATTCATATGAAGTAGGTCAAAATTTAAAGATTTTTTTACCTCAATTTAAATAATACTGACTATCTCTGTAAGTTTTCTTTCCATGGAAGTTTAAATTCATTCCTATTTTGATGATTCAAAAAACTCCAGGAAAAAAAACCAACAGAACAAAACCAAACCACATTCAAACAGCAAGAACCAGCAATTCTGTTTTCCAATTTAACAGCCCACTATTTAAGAGATCATTTAATTAAAGGAGGTGTAAATGTTCACTGTCATTTCATGCATTCTTAGTCATAAATGTCAAATAGAATCTTTTTGTGAAAGTATAAGCAAGACCTTACCTTTTTTCCTTTCATCAACATTGAAAAAAAATTAAACTAATTAAATGTATTTTTGCCATTTGTCAGTTAGCAAGAAAAGCATTAGCTGAGTTTATTGCTTTGGTTTTTAAAGTATTCAATTAAGCATTGAACTACTGAATGCTTCAACTCATCAACAGTGACTGACTACACAAACCCTGATTCTCTCAACTAATTCAGATCTAATTATAGGAAAAAAACATATTATCACTTAAAAAAGAACAACCTACAATAAAACTCCACCTCTTTTGGAGTCTGTGTAAGTATGTTTAACCATAAAGACAGGTTTTAGTCTCATCAAACTCAACAGTCTTAAAGTTTTGTAGGTACTTTCTTGACTAGTGTTAAGTTTGCAGGTAAAATGAAGTACCTTCCTGAATGGTGGAAGAAATGTATGTAGGATTGATGGATGGATGGATGTGCGTGTATTGTACACAAAAGTTTTGAATTACCACTGTTACCTAAAATACAGTTTAAAATTCTAAGTACCCTGTAACAATATAGTGCATATAGTGAAATCCTAAGAGCTGTGAAATATTAATGGATTTCTAGAATAACCTATGTCTGGGATTTAATTTCTCAAGGAAGCACAGGTTTCAAAAATCCCATTACACTGTATGTTTGCAACCTCCCTGAAATGTCATCACTGAGGGGTGAAGGAGAAAGGTTTTCTTTGTCTTAGGTCATTAAAAGTATGTTGCTGCTCCCTCCCACACTGTTCTATCCCAGGCCTTTTATAGTTTTCTGATTTGCAATAAATGTCTTAAACTCTTCTGGAAACCAAGGGATGGCCAGTGCAATATCCTGATAACAGTGTTGAGGCTTTACATTGAAGCACTAAAATCACAACTTCATCTGTATGATCTTTGTAATCAAAAGATCAGGCAAGTGCTGCTGGAGATCAAAAACCAGTTGCAAAACTCAGTAGCAATGAGTGACAGGTGAATTTGGCATAATTTCTGCCATCCATTTTGTTAACTTTCCCTTTTACACTAATCTCATGCCATTATTTAACAGCCATTCTCCAAACGTTGTATCCCAAAGAAGTGATTTCAAGAAGCAGGACAGCAAAAAGAAATTATATTTGTATTTGTTGTTTGCCTTTGGAATTAGCTTAGCACAAATATTTAACCACATATTCTATAAAGAAAGTGTCACCTTCTACTTGTTTATCTATTTTGGGGACAAATATGTTTCAATAAACTTGCATTGAAGCACATGTTTTCATCTAGGAGTCTACTGTCTTCAAATAATTCTTTTGTGAAAAAAAATAGAATTAATCTAAAAATAACACAGAATTAGACACATGAAAAGTTGAAAAAAACCAAGAATATTAGTATTTCCCTTTGGGGGGTCCTGTGCAGGGCCAAGAGTTGGACTTGATGATCCTGACAGGTCCCTTACAACTCAGCATATTCTATGATTCTATTAATATGTTCCTGCTTTAGAAGCAAATGCAAGAATTACTTACTGGCAAAGGTTTCCAGCACTCCTTTCAGCTTACTATCAGGCAGAGGTTTGGTAGTTTCAGAAAAATATGTCAGGACTTAATTCAAATCAAATCAAAGTCTTACCTGTCTTGATTTTTTAATGATTTTATGACAGCCTCCCTGACAGAGTTACCAGACAGCAAAAGATGATAAAAGGCTGAAGAGGCAATGTGACATTGTAAAAAGATGCATACAGCCAAAGGAAGCTAAGCTCAAATTCTTGAGAGTCCAAGATCCCAAATCGTAATATTGCCTTTGAAGTCACCCGATCTGGGCAAAGCCAGACCCACATTGCACTCTTTTTAGTGATGAGAAAGCATTAGAGCACAACCACTTCAACTTCCCTCCACAGGCAGAAGGACAGGGGGTTTTGGGAGCGGGTGGGGGAATATGAAAGCCTGAATTCTGATTATACCATCTGCAGGTGATGAATTTAAAGATATCCAGATGCTGTTAAGATTGCAGCAAATTGCATGAACAATGCAGCTTCATGTTTTAACCAAAGATTTCCTAGAAAAAGGATCATAAGGTCACCTGTGAGAGCAATGAACTGAACTGTACTAAAATTGCACTAACACTGTACTATATTGAGATCACATCTGCTAACCCAAGGACTTCTCTTAGAAGACCAAGAGGCTGAGAGCATGAGAAAGCAGAATATTTTCAAATAGCGATGGACAGAAAATATTGCCCCATCACTTCCATTTATGTACTTTAAATTATTGTATTGGTTCAAAATAAACTTAAAGAAATATTTTCTCCAAGTCTAGCCACAGAATAGTAATAAAAATTTTAAAAAAAGTGATTAAAAAATGTTTTCAGCTTGCTAGGTCTAAAGATATTGCCCTTCAGAAAGGCTATAAGAAGGTCTTCTAAAGGACAAATCCAGACACTAACAAGACTTCTCTTATCCCTGGATTAAAAATTATTATATTCTGGCATATTCAATTAGCAATTTCCTTAAGTTCAAAAGCAGGGCAGAGTTTAGGAGCCTTTGGAAAACAAATGGCAAAAACTTCACTGAAGAGAACAAAGGAGCTATTTCTGTTAGCAGTGGACTTTGAATCAAGTCCTAACTTGTATCAAGATTTGTATTCAAAACATGGACAATTGGTATGATCAGAAGACTTTTCAAAGAGGCATAATCACAGTGAAATGCTTTTTGTCCTTTCCAGAGCACAGCCCATGGGTATGCTTGCTGCCTCTATCTGCATTCTCTGCCACATTTTTCTGTGCAATAAAGTATATAAGTTGTTTGCAAGGAATTCTTCTGGGAGATATATCAAATTCAAACTCATACATAGGCATCTGAGCAGATTGTGACTGTCTGAGTACCCAAAATGCAAATTTCGACCCTGAGAAGAGGGATTCTTTTTGTTTTGACCATATGCTGTGAAAGGTCTGGCAATGCATTCAAACACTCTCTCATTCCATCACCGAACAGAAAATGACCATGTCTATCACTCCATAAGGGTATGAATCGAGATGGTTTCCTCATATGTAGTGTAAAGATGTGGTCAGAATCACAAGGTTCCTTTGATATAATCTCAGACTCTTGAAGAGATATCCATACAGTCTCATCATCCTTTTAGAATGGTTTGATTAAACAGTTAGTCTTGCTTTGCCATCTAGGAATATTTACATGAATCACAGAGTTAATGACCCTCTGTGCCATTTATTTCATTATCCATAATCTGACAAAACAAACTTTGACTCTGACTGTTGTTCTAAACATTAAGGCATGATTGTTTGAAGTTAATCTGTTTTCTTTTCCAGAAGGATGATTCTCAACTCATTGGTCAGGACAGCGCAGAATAGGGCCATGTTAAATGACATTTCCATAACAAATGGAATGGAAGATACAAAAAGTACATTGCCAATCCACCTGAGCTCCACCTTAAAGGAAGAAAAATTCATTTTAAGTGACTAGACTGAGACTGAATTCCAGAGTTCAGAACAAACAAGAAATAATTCTCCTGAACAATGCAGGCAGTCACCCATCATGATATTCAGTTACAGGCCAGTTCCTAGTAAGAGTCCATACAAACTGCATTTTGGAATAATTTTAATTAATTATGTACACCACCAGGGACCTGAGCTCACCTAGGAAACAAAATTAACAGGATAATAATATTCTCAAAATATTTTTAAGTAGATGATATGCAAAATTGCAGACTTGCACAGTGAGAGTTGAAAGAATTAGAAAGGCTGAGCCACTTCTGCATCCTTGTTATCCCTCTCCCCTCCTCACCCCTACTTTCACAATCACAGAGCTGTTCTCACTGGCAGTATCACTGCACTGATATGCAAAGCCCTGCTTTGAGTAGAGCGTGGCCACATTTCTAACAGAATGACATTGGTGGCTGTTCAGTTGATAGTGTTAGGAAAATGAGGCAGCTCTCCCATTGGAAATATTAAAGAGGCAATCATACGTAAGCTCATAAATTCAATCTGTTCAGAGGCTAAGCTCTGACAGTGCCAGTTTGGGAAAAGTGTACTTTGAGTATATCCATTGCCTGTGCAGGAACACTAAGGGGTCATGTAGCCCAGGAGAAAGCTGAGGAGGAGGAAGATAATTTCTTTTTATTAAAAAAACCCACCTCTTTTATAAATAAGGAAGGAATAAACAGTTTTCCATGTTTTCTGCAGAAAGGTGAGACTAACATATTTAAATTACTCATCGAAATAATGTAGACTTTAGTGTCTCTGAGCTCATTACTGGCAAGAGTCTGAAAACTCCTGCTCTTGCTCTTGCTCGCAGTATCTCCCAGTCATTGCCCCTCCTTGTTGCTGTTGTCCTCTTTGCAGGACTGGAATCAAGCCACAAGGCAATGCTGAAGGGAGAAGAAAAGTGAGGTACTTGGTTTCCTCTGCTCAGGCTCAAGAAATGACACAAGTTCTCAGCAGGATCATGCCCTGCAGTGCTTCCTGGAAGGAGAATGGGGCCTGGATGACTTGCCTTCCCGAAAATCCACCCTGTGCTTCCTTCTTCTTGCCCAGGTATCAAGTGGAAAACCAGGTCATGACCCCTTAGAAAGTGCCTGTTCCCTTCAGTATAAAAAGACGTGTAGTATTTTTTCAGATGAGCCCCTTTTGCACCACACAGATTCCTCCTTCCCTTCTACTACAGAGTCTTTCCCTCCTACACAGGGAGAGTTCTTAAAGTCAGCCTTTGTCTTGACTGAGCAGAACAGCTCCAACAGGAAAGGGAGTGGAGTCAAAGTGTTTTTGTCCTCCTGCATGCCCAGGAATTGAGTAAACACAGTGCAGGGTGAGGAGGGATAGAGGTTGGGATCTTTGGAAAATCAATAACACAGGCTAGGTTGCAAGGCACAAGCTTTGAGAACAAGAGGCCTGGGGTAACATTAAGACTCAAGCTCTCCGAATTGAACAAGTTCAATGTTGGAACATTTGCCTAGGAAGATTAAATTGTAGAAGGTACTATAAAAGGTTAGACAAGCATCAATCATAAATTACTTAGGTGCAGCAGATCTTATTCTGCAGCAGAAATAGAATCCAAACAACTTAAGTTCTTTTCCAAGACTACTTTCTATCATGGTTTTTAGAACCAAATGAGGTTTAAGCAAGCACATTCCTCAGGAGATTCCAGAGGATTCCATGGAATAGGATTACACAGAGTAATGCAGTGCCACTAAAATGCCGGAGCAAGGTATATGATTAGCATTTGCTCATATATTTCTGTAAATTTACATACATATGCACGAACTAAACATGAGCTACAAAACTGGGATCTAAGTGTAGAAATACTTGGATCTCTCCTAGGTTTTTCTCTTTATATGAATCAGCTCCCGCCATCGCTTATGCTGAGGAGGATTCAACTGCCCCTGAGGACTCAACTGTGGAGTTTTGGGCTAGATATTACAAAAAGATTCTTCAGTGGAGGGTGCTTGGACACTGGAATGGGTTCCCCAGGGAAGTGGTCACAGCACCAGCCTGACAGAGTTCAGGAAGCCTTTGGACAGGGCTCTCAGGCACATGGTGTGACTCTTGGGGGTGGCACTGTGCAGGTCCAAGAGTTGGATGATCCTTGTGGGTCCCTTCCAACTCAGCACATTCTGTGATTCTGTGATTCTGTGAACTGAGGAAACACTGGGAAATTCTTTTAAGGGCTAGGAAAGCTAGTTAGGGATCAAGCATGTTGATGCTCTTTGATCCTCCTTGTGCTCTTGTCTGAGACTTACCTAACTCGTGAACGTGGGCCTCAGGTTCTGGCATACCAAAAAGAAATATCAGGACATAAAAGCCATTTTGTTTAATGATTGCTCACAGGGAGTCAGATCAAATGGAATAGTTTGGGAGGAATGCTGTCCCAAACTCTGCAATTCTGGTATACATCAGTGGAGCAAAGGTATTTAAGTAGGAGAAGAATATTTTACACAGTCTGCAAATGCAAGTTATGACGAACAAGAAAGGCCTTGAAGCAGAGTAACAGTGACTGGAAGAGTGCAACCTCTTTGTCTTCTAAGCCTGTGAATCCTCTGCCACTTGCTTGTCTGGTTGAGAGGACTGAAGAAATAAATCCCATCTTTTCAGGCAAAGAGAGAGACAGAAAGAAGCTGTCCAAATATTTATGCAGAGTACCATAACCTGTATTGTGCTATAGTGAGACCCCCTATGAAGTAAATTAGAGGCAAGCCTGGTTTTCAAGGAAAGCTCTATTTCGCCAACACAAGCTGAAAAGCCCTGTTCATTCCAAGTCAGTTGTTACTACTCCCCACTTTATGTATGGTCAATACCACACTGTCAAGTGATTTCTTTCTACAAATTCCCATCCAAATACCTGAATCTGCAGAGAACATCTGAAATTAATAGAGAAGGTAGCAGCTGACATGCCTCTGGGAGAAATGCATTCCCAAAATGAAATTAATTTATATGATATTCCAGAAATGAAACCAGCACAAATTTTAGCCACCTCCTACAAACCCTTCACAAAGGATTAAATTAATATTCTATGGAAAAGCTGGAGGATTGGAAAATGAATCAGCTCTGCACAAACTTCTCACATCACAGAGGTGAGCACTACAGTGGTAGTAGTACACAAATGCTGATACACTTATTTTTCTGAAGATCTATTGTACACAGATAATCAAGAAAGAATGTAAGCTCTTTTGAACTTTCAAACTTAGATTCTTCCAAGCAGATTGTAAATGCACATTTACAATACCATAGGCCCCCAGAGCATCTTCATTATGTGTTTTTGCCTAGGCAAAATCTCATACATACAAATGGACAACAGTGTCAACAAATGCCTTCAGAAGTGGTAAGCAAGACCACAAAAGCAATACATGCTCAACTTAACAATCTTATTATTAAAAAAAGAAATCCCCTAAATATAATAAAAAACATGTTTTTCTACTTTACAGTCAGGTTTTGTATTTTTGAGGAAGTATTCTGTCATGCTTTCCAGTTTTTCTCCATGAGTTCATGATATACAAACAAACGGGGTCACAGTGGGTAAGGGAAAGGGTGAAGCAGTACTTCACCCACCACTAAGTGCTGCCTGGTGTGGTATATTCTCATGAAAAACCAATTACAAAGCACCCTAGAAATATCACTGTCATGTCTGCCTTTGGCTATGACCTGCTTACAAATAACATAAGGTGAGATTCATGCTTAATCACATGGTCTGGTAATCCAAAATGTTAGAGAAAAATAGTACAAGAAGTATCTAAAATAACAATGCTATGCATGAAGCTAAAATTTATTACTGAGCCTCAAAATAATAATGAATTTTATGACCAAAAGAGAGTTATAGGTGAATTACAAGGCACTGATTCTCTACTAGGAAATCTTAATTGAGCATAAATATGTTATTATATGCCTTAATTTTAGCCACATATTTTCTCAAATGAAGGATTTGAAAACATAGCTATAATTTTTATATCTTGGGGAAAAAAATCTTGTATTACTTCAAAACTGATTTTGTCATCACTAGCTATTTTATAGCTTCTTTCATCCCCTAAATAGCTAACCTTACCAAAAATATCCTCATTTCATTGCCATATATTAAAAAAGAATCCAGTTCTTAACACCATTTTGTTTAGACTAATATATTCGACAAACTAAGTAAGGCAGAATATAATATTTAGGCAGAAAAAAATTGCAGTTGAATGAGTGCAATTACATATAAATCTGTGCTGAGGTTGGACAAATTGAAGGATAAATATAAATAAAATGGGTTTAGTTGAATTTTCTTAATGGGAACTAATTATTGACTTTTCATTGTTGTGGCTTGATTTTTTAAAGCTTATAAGTATTTGAATATAAATATTATGCAT
Source organism: Bombycilla garrulus (assembly GCA_013400315.1). Taxonomy (NCBI): domain Eukaryota; kingdom Metazoa; phylum Chordata; class Aves; order Passeriformes; family Bombycillidae; genus Bombycilla; species Bombycilla garrulus. The sequence goes on from VXBU01004136.1 coordinate 318,512, forward strand.
TGAAATTTGTGCACATAACTGGCTGAGCATTTGAACACAAGCATGTGAGGAATGCAGGGACAAGTTCTGACTGGTTCTATAAGACTGATGCCACCATTGTCTGATGGTAGCATTATCAGTGAGGGCTCCAGAAAGGTAGCTTTTGTGCTCTGCAGAAACATCTAAAAAATATATTTGAAAAATATACTTGACATTTAAATGCATCAGATGAAAAGTAGCGCCAAGAATCAACAAGATATCAGAAGCAAAAATACAAATAATGTTAGACAAGAGTAGCTTTACAGAAAGGAAATGCACAGGATCAAATAAAGGGATGTGAAGTATAAAGTAGCTGCAGAAGGTATGTTCATCCTAAGACTTTAGATATGCTGATAGATATTTCCAATTCATTTTACCAATGTACTCAATTCCAAGCTGAGAACATTCTATATTGAGCCTGGTCTGATGGCAAACAAAATCTAAATTGTTTCTAAATTTCATCTTTTTCCCCAAATAAGGAGATATGGGGAAAAAAGCTGAGGCCTGAAAGCAATGCATGAGATTTTTTCTGACTTTCTAGAGGTCCTTTGCAGGCAGCTCTAGGGAAGACATGGATGTTTTAAGCCATGAAGAAAGCAAACAGCACTCCTATCTTCAGTAAAGACTAGAAGAAAAGAATAAAGAATAAAGAATAAAAGAACTACAAACCAGTCAGCCTCACTTTGATTCCTGGAAAAATGATGGAGCAAATAACTCTGGAAACTGTTTCTAAACATATTCAAAGCAGAAAACTGATGGGATCGCCAGCATGGTTTTAATGGAGGAGAAATTATGCTTGAGCAACCTGATAGGCATGCATGACTGAACAACTTGGTTGGTGGATGAGCAGAGAGTAGTGGACGTTCTTTATCTTTGCTTCAACCAGGCTTTCAACACTGCCTCTCTCCCACAGCCCTCTCATAGACAAACTGATGAAGGGCAGGCTGGCTAGCTGGAACACTGAGCTCAGCGGCCTAAAGGTTTGTGATCACTGACACAAAGACCACCTGAAAGCCCATCAGTAGTGCTGTACCCAGGCATTGATACTGTGATCAATGCCATTTAACATCTCCATTAATGACCTGGATGATTGGATAGAGCACACCCTCTGACAGTTTGTAGACACCATGAGCTTGGAAGGAGTAGTTTATACGCCACATGATTGTGTGACTTTTCAGGTTGTGTGACTCAACAAGCTGGAGAAAATGGCAAACAGAAGCTCCACAAAGGGAACTGTGAAGTCTTGCACCTAAAGGATGAAAACCTCCATGCATCAGTGCAAGCTGGGGGCTGGCTTCTGAAAGCAGCTTTTCAGAAAGATTTAAGTTTTGGTGGACACCATGCTGAACATGAGCCAGCAATGCACTCTTGCAGCAATGAAGGCCAACAGCATCCTGGGCTGCATTAGAATAACTGCCACCAGCAGATCAAGGCTATGATCTTTCTCCTCTCCTCAGCACTGAGATGAGAGGCCACATCCAGAGTGCTGTGCTTCATGATACAAGAGAAACGCGGGAATGCTGAAGCATGTAAAAAAGGCCAGGAAGGTGAATTAATGATTTGGAGCATGTGAGTTATTTGTAGAGGCTGAGAAAGCTGGTATAGTTCAACCTGGAAAAGAGGAGGCCCAGGGGAATCCTATCAATTTATAAATACCTGATGGAGGGGAATAAAGAATGCACAGCCATACACTTCTCAGTGATGCCCTGGGAAGAATAAGAAGAAATGGGCACTAAATGAAATACAGGATATTAATTTTGCTTAGACAAAGGTAGAAGCTTTTTTTTTACCATGAGAGTGGTCAAACATGGGCATGAATTTCCCAGGGAGATTGTGGAGTCTCCATCCTTGCAAACGTTCAAAACCTGATTGGACTCAGCCCTGGGCAATCTGCATGAGTTGACCCTGCTCCACCGGTTGGACTAGACGAGCTCAGAAAGTTCCTATCCATCTTAACAATTCTGATTCTGATAATAAAGTGTGAAGGAAAGTAAGAGAACCTCCATAAGGGTTCGGGCAGCTACAGGAGCAAACATAATATTTTGTAAAAAGAACAGTCATGTAATCTTACATATGACAACATAATCATCCTGGCCTTAATGCAGCAGAGATGACACTGCTGGATTGAGCCATTACATTTTAAATTGCTTGGGACCTGACTGCTTTAAAGTTTAATAAAATTCATATCTCAGTTTGTGCTTTGCATATCTTTAGTGGCAAGATTTTTGTAGTGTTACTTTATTTTTATTAGCGATTAGAATGAGAACAAGTTTTTGCAAAAGGCATCCACAAATCTGAGTGGAAATTGTATTCCTCTTAGTGATAAAGTAATTTACAGTAACCATATCTTTTATTGAACTACCCCTTATTTGCTACAGGATTAACACTTGCCTTGGAGACACGCACTGGCATGTGATTGGTGATAGTGGTCCCACAAAAACTGGTTTTAGCAATTACTGAGGAGATGTGACCAGAGATGTTCAATAGGTTGATATTTCCCTGACTACCTTTCCGCATTTCACAGGTTTTGCCTACTATTGCCAGCTAATGTTAAGGATACAAGCCACCCATAAAAATAGCCCACTTATTTCTGTACAACTGTTACACTTTGCACCCAAAGTGTGAAGAAAGCCAGTGTGTTTGTTAGCATGACTTTCCCTCAGTGTTCCCCTCATTCTCCTGGTACAAATCCAGAGGCAGAACTCAGACTCTTAATGCCTAATGCTGCCATCTAGCTAATAGTTGCTGCTCACAGCAGAAGGAATTCCAACTTCTGAGAGCTGGTTCACTAGGGAGATAATTGACAGCTTTTAAAATCCTTTGTACCGGGCACTTCGAAATATTGATAATGGACTAGGGTCCTTCACCACTCTAAACCCAGCTCAGTTCATACAGTGAAAATTGGGTTGGCTGCCTGAGTCTGTTGAGTTTTCATACAGGGCTTTGAAAACATGCCACTGCTAATGAGCAGGGCCTGGAGCACTGTGGACACAGCTTCAGCTGTCATTGTTTTAGAGATGCATACAGAGCCTTTCTGTGCGCCAGTCCATCCCTCCGGCTTTTGTCCTCCCAGTCCCTGATACTTCCTGGTTCGGTAGTTCCCTTGTCCTCCCTGGCACCATCACCTGAGGGTGTGCAGGAAGTGAGAGAAGGACTTGTTGATCCACACGAAATTTGACGTCCCTTCCCTACCCTGGCCTGCCTTCCCAGGAGGCCCTGATCAGACTCCAAAAACTTGGCTGTTACATGGTGAAGCCTCTTCTGTTTCATTTTAGCGAGCGCTAGTGGTTAGGCTTTTCTATGGTTCTCTCAGCCTTAACTGTGACAACCATTGAGACGATGCACCTGTCTGGATCCTCAGATAGTCTAGAAAAAAGATTTCAGAGAGATGGGAACTACCTATTTGCGGCTGCAAGCTCTCAACAGAAGTATCCTTCGAGAGCAATGTACACTTCAGCACCAGCCCACCCACCACCTCAAAAACGCACGGCTCCGGTGGCTTCCTTTTCTGGGGCCATTTGAGATGACTCTCATTCCCCCACCAACACTTGGCAGAGGATGCCGGCGAGGCTCGGGATCGGCGGCGAGCACAGCCTCCGCTCCGCCCTTCCAGCAGGGAGTCCCGCCGTGCGCCGAGCCGGCCGGCGAGCGGCGGGCGCG